>OX328013.1:38727947-39313461 GCA_946811545.1 Netelia fuscicornis | reverse complement strand
TTTTACGCCGACGTGTTATGTCTTTGCTTATACCAACGATAAAATCATTCGACGAGAAGGTGTTCGTCGGGAATATTCATAAATTTATGAATTACGAGAGAAATAAAAGTAAGGAGGCGTTTCGTTCGTATCGAATCTATTAGAAGTGATGGTAATTAACGGAAATTTCAATTAATAATTTCAATTAATTTAATCCTTTAGATTGCAATTTACTTGCAAGACTGATCTTGGTTGGGTTAAAGGGGACAAAAATGAGAATCGCGAGGGTACATTGATCGAACTTTTTGATGTAAATGAGACTTGCCACACTCTTGTTGTTTCATTGATTCACCTGATTTCTCGTAAATAGCAGGGGCCAGGCTCTTGCTATTTGTTAAGTATGATGGCAAGGTGTTTGCATACGTATTTAAATTCCATAAGGTTTGTACCATTGGCAATACTTAGAACGCTTTGCCAAATACTTAGAAGGCTATGTCGACTTTTATTTCTGGCACTCGTTATTCGAATTTAAATCGTGGGGAGGGGGGGGGGGGGGGGTTGAAAATGAATTTAACATAATTAAACTGAGATTGCCAAAATTAACAATTCATTTGACAAAACTAATAATTAATTTAACAAAATTCGAAATTAATTTAACAAAATAGGTACGAAATTAATTTAATGCGATAAAATATTATATTAAAAAATTTTTTAATTAACTAAAATCGATATAAAAGTTCACAAAAAAATAAAAAATAGAGAAAAGTATTTCAAATGTAAGATGAAGCATTCATTTTTTTTTCTAGCTTCGATAAATTTACGGTCGAACAATGTATTATCGTTGTTTTTCAATTGTCGTTAAATCCTACGAAAAAAATGTCTAATTTTTTGACGTTCGTGGAGGAGTGAGAAAAACGGTTGTTTTTATATGAACGATATTTTTCTTCTATTTTTTTCCATTCAGGAACGAGCGACACGGTCGACTGGGAGTTTCGTAGGCGGTATTGTATGCCCGCGCACCAACGCTCTATGCACTCTCTCTCTCGGACATTCCTAGGTGTCCGGTGCGAGCATCCGGTCCAGCAATTCACCGGAGTTGTTTGATTCGTCGTTTGAGAGCGATCGCTGTCCGTCCCTTCTCACCGGACAATCTCGTCTCCACTTTGTCTCTTCTCTCGCCTCTTCTCTCCCGATACTACGTAGTACATTTCTCTCCCTCCCTCTCTGTCTCTCTCCCTCTTTTTCTCTGTCTCTATTACATGATAATAATTTTATATTTATTATTTTATAATAACATAATACAATTGTATAATAATATAATATGATAATTAGGTAATCATATAATATAATAATTATATAATAATATAATATAAGAATTGCATAATCGTATAATATAATAATTATATAATAATATAATATAATATAATATAATATAATTTAATATAATCACATTATATTATATTATAATGTCATATTATGATATAATATATATAATACCTAATATAACAAAATATTATATTATATTATATTATATTATATTATATTATATATTATTATATATTATTATATATTATTATATTATATTATATTATATAGTATTATATTATATTATATATTATATATTATTATATTATATGATATGATATTATATTATATTATAACTATAATAATATAATATAATATTTTTTATATATTATAAATATATCTAATATTATATTATTATATATACATAATATGCGCAAGAACATATATGTATACATATATAGCTGTAAAGCAGACACAATTGGCTTTTTCATGCCGATTTGCCAAAGAAAGAAAAGTTTTTTGCTATTGCGATCGTCCCGTCACTGCGACTGTTTTGCCGTTCGCGAGACTCCCCGACGTAAGAATTTCTCGTAAATGGGAGAATTCACTCGTAAATCCTCCTCCGATCAACTCTCTTCCTCCTTCTTTTCTCTCTATCCCTCCAGTTCGAGTCACGCGTTGTTTTTTTTTTATCTTCTTCCTTTCTTTTTTTCCACAAACCGAAACAACTTTTTCGTCGTTTGCGATCGTTGTCACGTCGTTTGCACGCGACTGTGATAATAGGAGAGTGGACTTGGGGTGAAAGAATTTTTCCACCGTAGCGTGCGTAATTTATTTTATAGTTTTGTTTTTCTCAAAACCGATTTTCCACGCGATACGAAGAAACTCCGTTTCGGGATCGATCGCAAAATTTTTCGTTCGTCTCTTTCTCTCTCTCTCTCTCTCTCTGTCTCTTGCGTTTTCGCTATATATTCGAGGAGGAAACGAGAGCACTAAAACAGTTTTCCGTTTCTCGTAAATTCTTCGCTGCAACTTCCTGCTCGTACTCGACGTCGTTGTTTAAAGCTAAAGTTTTTCCCCTCTTCGAAGGAAAAAAGTTGGATTCTCGAGAGTCGAAACTCATTTTTGCACAGTTCTCGGAAAAAAAAAGAATAACAAAAATTCGACAAAGTTACTTTTCGTACGTTGGACGTTTTTATTACGTACGGAATTGAAATCCTCGACTACGAAAGAGATTTCACTTCTTTCTTTTTTTTTAAACGTCATTTAAAATAATTTATTAAAAATAAATTTGAAAATAAAAAACGAAATTAATTTTTCCTACGAGCATTCTTTGATAACTGTTGTTTTTATTTGTTTTAAAAAATTTCCCAAATTTGAATCTCGTTGGACAATATTTTTCAAAATCTATCATAAAATTAATTCACTCTTTGGAGAAATATTCGTTCTAGTGATAAAAAAATTTCGATCGGGATCGAAATGTGAAAAATGTTCAGAATTTTCTGTTTTTATTTCTTTAATAAATTTTCCCAATTTTCAATCTCGTTGGACAATACTTCTCACATTCCATCATAAAATTAGTGATTTCCTCTTTCCCAAAAAAAATTCATTCGAGTGGAAAAAAATTTCGATCAGATCGAAATGCGAAAAATGTTTAGAATTTTTGATTTTTATTTTTCCACTATTTCGAATCTCGAGGCAACCAACGTACGGTCCAAACGCGATAGGCGTTGAGAATAAGTAAGAAGGGGTGGGGGGGGGGATATTGCGACTCGGTGAGAGAAAATACGATACACTGGCGAGGAAGAAAGGAGAAGAAAGAGGAGAAGCTTGGGGTAACGAAAATAGTGCGAGACACGACCGACCGGCGTGCGTAGCACGCGCTCTAACTACTTCGGGAGTGCGATTTACTCACCGCGTCTAAAACCCCTCCGACTTTTAATTATAGAATCGAGCGACCTTTCCTCGAAGGATTCTCGAGACCGGGAGACACAGACGATTGTCGCGTTCTGCTCGATCCAGCCGCAGCATCGCAATTTCATTTGCGCATGTTTTTTTCTGTATCCACCTCCCCCCCCCCCCCCCCTCTTTTTTTCAACTACACATTTCGGTCGACGAAACCTTGACAATTTATCTTCTACGGACAAAGCGGTATCGTCCGAGTTGGCAGTTCATGCGGGTGAGTCACATACGACTTTGGAAGATTTTTCGGTCGCGGATCTCGAGGCAATAAAACGATAATTTGGAACATCCGCCCGCGTTCGAGGAATTCGAGAAAATTCGAGCAACGAGGGTGTTGAATACTTTTTATATAAATTAGTCGGCATGAATTTATGACGAATTTTTTAGATTAAGGGGGTACGTCGAGGAAGGGAGGGGGGAGGGGGTTGGATTTGTGACTATGTTTCGTGCGAGAGAGACGAGAAGAAGGATTTTGTATACGTACGTTCTTTGAAAATGAGAATTTGAGGTCATGACAAATTTGAGATTAAATGGGGAAAAAGTTTTTGGGAACAGCTGTCGCTCTTTTTGACTACCCTCTGGGGATTGTTGATGTAAGTACGAGGATTCTGGGATGATATTAAGACCCTTGGGTCGTGGATAAATTCAGAGGGACGAAGTCCTACCGTGTGTGTCCTACCATGGGGATTCTTAGGCTGCACTCGTATACACTTGTGTTTACGAGTCGTGAGATACGATTTTGGAATCGGAGACTTTGCGATATTCGAGGGGGCTTGTGTAGCGTACGGTGGGCTGTGAGCCTTGGGAATCGTTAAATATATCTAGAAATTTATTTAGGAGTTTAAATTTCCAGAAGGTAAGAGATTGTTTTTTGGAACATGATTTTACTTGTTTGAAATTATTCGCTGTTATTTTTTCAATGTTTAATTGACAAATTGGGATGAAACGAGAATGATGATAATGTGATTTCGCAAGGTCTGGATAAAGTGTTTTTGGACATTCGTCATTACGGTATCGTGAAAAGTCGATTTTTCGAGGTTTTGGGATTCCGATTGAAATCGGCCATATGGAATTACGGTCAATTTTATTCCTTTCTGAAGCTTTAAGAGCCTGTGACGATCGCAAATTTCCTGTACAATATCAAAATTATGGTTACGTTTTCGATTTTCAAGATTTTATCGATTTTAAGTAGGTAAATCGTTATTTCGGGTTTTTTGCGTTTTTCTCCGAGAGTTTTTGAGATATCGGCCAAAATAACGTCGGATTCTTCATCAGCGACAAATTTCCGATTCCGTAAGCACCTTACAAAGTTTCTTTGGACGAAACAAAATTTTGACCCTCGGCAGGTGCCGAGGTCAACATTCGAATTTTATTTTCCGGACTTTGGGGGGTCCGGAGGGGTCAATTTTTTTTTCGTCCAAAAGGACTTTGTAGCATCATTTCCGAATCGGAAATTTCCCGCGTAATACGAACATCGTGAAATAAAGGGGTTTTGGATCAAACAAAAATTTGGCCCCTTCGGCTAGGCGTTTATTGCAGGTCCCTTCCTATTAGTCTTGAAAATCGCGTTTTTTAAAGTATCGCCACGGCCACAAAAATTGAACTACCCGGATGATCCTTAGCTTGTTGTCGAGTGCTCAGCGAGTTCTTCAAAAAGTTATTCGTGCAATTTTCTGTCGGACGAACGGGACTGGAGCTACAACCTCGGGAAAAATCGATTTTTCGAGGTTTCGCGATATTCATCAAAATTGGCCATTTTGAATTCCGGTCAATTTTAATCCTTTCTCAATCTCTAAGATCCTATAACGATCGGAAATTTCCCGCACAACACAATTATCATATCTGTAACCTCGTTTTCTTTCATTTTATCCGCCAAAATTTCGAAAATCTCAATTTTCACGTTTTTCAATTTTCGACCAATCGTGAATGAAACTCGGATATTCCTTACACATTCTATCCTACCCACCTTTTCAAAAATCCTAAGACCTATATAACACTAAAAACTGAATCGATCCTCCACATATCCTCGCTACCTAATACCGCGCGTTGACGCCACACTATGTCACTCCTCTCCATCGGACGATCAGGGGCACGTGCAATGCGTGCACATTCTCGCGTTGGACAAATAAATTACACCACCTTATTAGAGCTTGACAAGGGAACCCATTCAGCCTTGGCGTTTCTCGAGCAACTCGCGAAGCCAAGGCGCAAAAATAATATCGAACCAAAATAAAAAAAAAGAAAAAGAAAGAAAATAAGAGCGCGTTCTCGTTGACGTGGCACGAATTACCCTAACTCGTGAGCTTGTCCACGTGACCCTGCGGTTAAAAAAATATTATCTCTCCAAACGAAAACGAAAAAAACGAAACGCTCGAATCTCATTCAATCATTTCACAAAAAAAGAAACCCTCCAAAAAAAAACAGAGGCAAATCTCAGTCGATCATTAAATAAAAAACAAAGGAACTCGATCCAACGAAACATTTCTCGTCCCGTGATTCATTTATCACGTGACAACCCGAAGAAAGTGGACGAGCCATTAATTACATTTTTCTTGATTTGTTTTCGTTTAATGTTTGTACGGTCTTCGTCCCAGAAAAAGATACGAGCGAGGACGTATAGCTATATATTTATGTAATATCGCGTAGCGAACGATGCCTCGGGCTTTTTCGTGTCACGGATATATATCTGTGTCTTGAACTCGTGGCTTGACGATGGGGGAGGAGAAGGAGAAGGAGGAGGAGGAGGAGGAGGAGGAGAAGGAGGAGGAGGAGGAGGGTTGAAACAGTTTCGGTGCTGGAGGAACGTCCAAGCGAGAGGTGACCAAGATAATGACCGAGTGACGAGGAAGTCGAGGACTCACTCTCTAGTCGTCTCTAGTTTCACAGAGAGCTGCGAGACCGTTAACACCGACGCCCTGAGGCGCGCAGTACACTTTCAGCTAGTCGCTGTTACAGCTTACTACGTAAAAAAAGAAACTAATCTCTCTCTGTTCCTCTCGACGGGTCTCTAACCACTCTCGGTTCTATCTTTTTTTATATATAAAATTAATACGATCGAAAGTTACTTTTTTTACATCGATTTTGCAGAGAATATTAATTACCGATGATTAATTATCGACGATAAATAAAAAATAGGAAATTTAAGGATAAATGAAGGATAAATTGCAGGATAAATATTGTAAAAAGAAAGACAATTAAATTTAAGAACAAAATTTGTCCTCGATGTTTGTTTTTTAAATCTCAATTTCGTTGAAATATTAATTGTTTAAATACAAACACGAATATCGTCCGGAAATAAGCCTCGACTTCGAGTAAAAAAGAAATTAAAATAGTAACAGAAATAAAATAGTTTTCTTCCTTCATCGCAATTTCATATAACAAACATCGTCGCTCGAAAAAAAAAACTCAATACTCTCGTATAAAAAATTAACAAAATTAAAAACAACTCGATTCGAACCTCGATAAAAATTTTAATTTTTTTTATTACAATTCCACGGAAATATCAATCACACGTAAATATAATTACGTATATCGACTTCAATTCGTTACTAGTCCACGTGTGCTCGTATCGCTCCACGCAGGAAAGCCCCCCCCCCCCCCCCCCTCCCCCCCGCCCGATACATGGCCATACACACATGGAACTACATTGTGGTCCAATGGGAAAAGAGTGTGGTACTATCGAGTAGCGCATTGGTCGTGGATCGCGCGGACTACTGCTACCGGTTCGTACGGTCCAGCGATTCACGTCGTATCGTCAATTAAAATTAATTACGAGCGTAATACGTCTATCTCTCGGTACGAGAACGATGATACAAACGGTGGAGGAAGGATGGAATAGCGAGCGAGAGAGTGAGAAAACGAGAACGAAAAAGAGTGAAAAGGGAAAAGTGACAACACGACGAATGATTTTATTCTCTTTTTTTTTCTTCGTCGCGTTAACGATTTTCATCGCTTAATCATCGACGTGCAATAATTCGATAACGCCGATTCGTTAATTACCTTATTTTTATACCAACGTTGACGTAATTACGGTGATGCAATTTCGTGACAATATTAATTCGGATTATAATTCTGTTTATAAAATATGCACGTACGACCTCGCGAACTCTTAATGAGGGACCTCACCCCCCTTTCTCTCGGTTCTCTCTCTCTCTCTCTCTCTCTCGCTTGTAACACTTTGGGTATATTATGCATACGAGACAACCCAGGCAAACGAGCTCTCGTGGACAACGTGGCGTGTGATGATACGGGAGCTTGGTCCTCTCTCGACGCACATTCTTCTCGTGGCTCGTACAAATTGAATTACCGTTAGGGACGAAACAAAAAGAAACAGTCCGGGCATTTTTTTTATATATAGATATAAATATATCGTTTAGTTACTATATGTTCGTATATATAGTTGGGTTTTGTCTCTCTCTCGTTTTTTTTTGTTTTTTTTTTGTTTCACCAAGCCCATTGTTGTCTCTCTCTTTTTCTCTATCTCGATTCGAGCTCTGCCCGGACTTTTCTGCACGCGTTCCCCGGGCCCTGGGTACAACGAACGGCGATGGTGACGCCTGCCAAAGAATTTTAAGAGACTCGAGTCGCGTTTATACGTATATATACGTGTATACGTTACTCCGAGGTTTACGGAGGATCGTGATTCACGCGAAAGCGATGAGTTCATTGTTTTCTTTGTTTTTTTTCCAACGTCGAAAAATTGCCTCGGCTCATCGAAATGCGGAAATTTTTTATTGTTTTTTTTTTATAATTTAAGATCGCAAATTCTGGATAATTCTTGATGAATATTGTTGGAGAGAGTTTTATGGACAATTTGATAATACTCGAGGATAAGAATTTTGGAGAAGTGGCAAATAACATTTTGAATGTGAAAAATAATAATAATAATAATTCGAGGAAAAGGAAATGTTATTTCTCTCTCTCTCTCTCTCTCTCTCTCTCTGTCTCGATTTAGTTTCCTCTTTTTTTTCTCAGTTTTTCCCTCTAGCGGCTCCGGTCACGTGGCAACTCCGGAGAGGGACACGTGCGTCAGTGTGCGCAGATTGTGCGTAAGGGAAACGTGACTAGTCGGTCGGGTGAGAACAAGACTCGTACACGCGTATGACTCGGAGGATGCGAAAAGGGCCCGCAGGGTACGAGCGCAAAGGGAAATGATGAAGAGCAAGAGGGAGAGAGAAATAGAGAGAGAGAGAAAATCTAACATGCATGACTTCTCCGGATCCCCATTTTTTTCTATGCACGAGATTATATTGTATGCGCCCTGCTTGTGTCACATATAATATAATATAACATAACAACATAATATAATATAATAGGATAATATAATATAATATAATATACTGTAATATAATATATTATGATATAATATATTATAATATAATATTTTGTAATATATTATACTGTAATATAATATATTAAATATGATATAATATATTATAATATAATATATTATGATATAATATATTATAATATAATATTTTGTAATATATTATATTATAATATAATATAACATAATATATTATAATACAATATAACATAACATAATATAATATAATATAATATAATATAATGTAATATAATATATTATGATATAATGTAATATAATATATTATGATATGATATAATATATTATGATATAATATTATATAATTATGATATAATATGTGATATATAATATATGAGTGTGTGCGTGTGTGTGTAACAGAGACATTTAATATATAAATATATGAGAGTCGGTGAGAGGCTGTCGCGACCAACAGGACGAGAACACGAGGAGACACTTCCGCGCTGGTTCGCCCTAGCGAACGAACGAACGAGCGTGCCGCTGCTCTCCCGGGGTCAGAAACCTCGGTGAGTTCGAGACGGACCGCGACAACGATTTGTGCACACACGTGTATATATGTGTCTTTATATATGTGCCTGGGTAAAAGTGATCTGTCCAATTCAATTCTTTCGAACGTGAATTCGAGATCGAACTTTATTTTTCCCTCCTATTTATTTTCATGATTTATTAAGGCAGGATGAAACACCGTGACAGTCGCAAAAATAAGCTTCTTTTTCATCAATTTTTTAAATTCAATCAATAATTTCTTTTTTTTTTGCGTTTGATTAAAAATATATTATTCTACGGTAAATTAAAGTAGATGCGAGTAAATTTTTATTGAAAATAGAAAAATCATTTTTTAATTTACATCGTCAATCAAAACTTTTACACAAAGTGGAAAAATTATGAAATTTGGAAATAAGAATTAAAAAAAAAAATTGTTCTGTTATTTTGCATATTTTTCAGCTCGTAGTCGTTTTGCGAACGTGTCTAATGCCGGGAAGGGTGAGAGTGAGGAATGGGACGGTAAAAAAAATCGTCCCGGAGAAACGAGCTTTCTTTTGGCTCGTCGTGTGTGTGAGTGTGTGTGCGTGTTTTTTTTCGTTCGGACCTCCACTCTCCACCGCGACCATTAAAAGCTTCCCCCTGCAAACATTTACCCGCGTTATATAGCTATAACGCGTCTACGGTTATATCCATGCACTATAACGGAGCAGACTTGGCGCGTTATCAAACGCGATGGATATTACTCCCTCTCGAAAAAGCGTTCTATCCAGACATTCCCCGATTTACATACGAAATTCTCGAGGGATTTCTACGATGTACTTTTTTCTGTTTTGTTCCTTTTCTCGCTACTCGCGAGTCTCGCGAACGAAAATATTCGCCCGAAACTTTCGCTCGTTTTTATCGTTTTATGTCTTTTTGTTTTTATTACCAATTTCATAGCGAAGTTAATCGAAAATTGGAATTTTAGCAATTTTCGATAATCCCTTATTGAAAAAAGGTTCGTGAGATTACAAACAAAATCTGGCTTCCACTTTTTTTGATAGCGTAGTGTCTCTATTCGTCTCATCTCATTTCCATCAATAGCATTCCCCGTTCTTAAGTTCGTTACTCGACAAATACTTCAGGTTTCGAGTTTGTGTATTCAAGAGAGAAACCTGTAACTTCAGATATACCGGGTGTCTCAAAAGTTTCGGATCGCTTGGTAGCTGCGTGTAGTTGGCGGTCTAACGAACTCACGTTTCAAGTTTGGACGATCAATTCGCGATAGTTTTCAAATGAGAGACGTTTTAAGTTGATCCAGAGAACTGGGACACGTGTCCGTGTTGTAGATGGAGGTCGCTCGTCGCTGGCGCAGGATCGGATTAGAAACTGCATCTATCATTCGATATAAATCGTATCCGAAGGTAAACTTCCGATCTGCGCATCGCTATCCTCTCGGCATCGCGTCCGAAAACAACTGAGCTCTACAATAGGTCCTCTTAAAGCGCCTCTCATTTGAAAACTATCGCGAATTGAGCATTAAGCGTGTCTATACGTCTCGTCTCATTTCCATCAATAGCATTCCCCGTTCTTAAGTTCGTTACTCGACAAATACTTCAGGTTCCGAGATTGTGTATTCAAGAGAGAAATCTGTAACTTCAGATATACCGGGTGTCTCAAAAGTTTCGGATCGCTTGATGGCTACGTGTAGTTGGCGGTCTGACGAACTCACGTTTCAAGTTTGGACGATCAATTCACGATAGTTTTCAAATGAGAGACGTTCTAAGTTGATCCAGGGAACTGCGACACGTGTCCGAGTTGTAGATGGACGTCGATTGTCGCTGGCGCAGGATCGGATTAGAAACTACATCTATCATTCGATATAAATCGTATCCGAAGGTAAACTTCGGATCCGCGCATCACTATCCTCTCGCCATCGCGTCCGAAAACAACCGAGCTCTACAATAGGTCATCTTAAATCGCCTCTCATTTGAAAACTATCGCGAATTGAGCGTTCAAACTTGGCACGTGACTTCGTAACACCATCAACTAGCCGCCAGTACCAGGAAATCCAAAACTTTTCGGACACCCTGTACATATATATATCATCCACGGATATGCAGGCTATCAAACAATACCCAAGCGAGTGGAATATGTATACGCGCGACTCGATATACTTACCTGGAAGATAATACTTCACACTCCCCGCACACCTTACAAACTTGCCACACTTTGCATAATAATGATAATCGTACAATAAATAACGAGAACGCGTAAGCGAGTGTTGAATACGACCAATTACGACCTCGTTTCGTTTGTTCTCCTTATAGCCTTGCTACTGTATTCTCCCGGCTCATTGTTCCTCATTGTTACTCCACTTGTTTCTATGTACTCGATTTCTTTCCTTCTTTTTTTTTCTCGTCGTTGTTGTCTCATATACACGTTTAAAATGTACTCCCGTGTATATACGAGTGAAGGAGACGAAAAAAAAAGGAGAGCGAGTACACTTTTAGAAAGACGCGAGGAAAGACGGACACAGACCTAATTAAGGACGTTTATGTTCGCCAGGTATCCGAAGTGTACGAGAGATAAAAGATCGCGAATAGGATCGCAACGAGAGAGAGGTGGATACAATCAAGTGGCTGGATCGAGAAAAAAGGAAGAAAGAAAGAAAGAAAGAGAGGAGGAAAAGAGTTGGATAGCTCTCGGTAGCGGTAAAGAGAAGGCGCATAATGACGAGCAACGGTGAGGTCTGGGTGCAGTGGTTCACGTGTTGTCTGACCCAGCAAGGTCCGGCTGCTCGTAGCAAGAGACAGAGACCCCAGCAGCAAAGGCTCAGGATAGATCGAAGCATGATCGGAGCTCCGACGAATTTTCAACACACCGGTCACATCGGTGGTGGCGATCTCGCCGACATGGCCAGCGCTCACTTGTCGGCGATACAAAATCAGATGCAGGGCAAAGGTGGCTACGAGGCATCCTTCGGGGTAAAGGTGAGATTTCTTTTTTTTTCATTGTCTTTTGTTTTCGTTTCTTAAATTTTTCTTCAAAATATTGCTCAACTTATCTTTTTCACCTGGAGTGGATCGATCAATTTATAAATCGACTCGCTAAATTTTCAAAAACTTACGATTTATTAAATTTTACGCGATTGTTCGAAAAATCGTTTGCAATTATTTTTTAATAATTTTTTTTAATTGTCGCTTTAGTTGTCTCTACCATCTGGGCATAATCAATCAAATATTAAACCTACTCGCTGTTTTTAAAATCGGAAAATCTCAAAAATTCCAGGCGATAATTAAAAAAGAATTCAATTTTTTAATTTCTTTTTTTACTCTCCTCGATCTCGATCGCTCGTCATAACTTTTCACCTGGAATGGATCGATCAATTTATAACTCGACTCGCTATATTTTGAAAAATCTACGATTTTTTTAATTTTACGCGATTGTTAAAAAAATTGTTTATTTTTATTTTTTAATCATTTTTTTTGAATTGTCGCTTTAGTTATGTCTTCCATCTGGACATAATCGATCAAATATTAAACCTACTCGCTGTTTTCAAAATCGGAAAATCTAAAAAATTCCAGGCGATAATTGAAAATAAATTCACTTTTTTAAATTTCTTTTTTACTCTCCTCGATCTCGATCCCTCGCCATAACTTTTTCACTTGGAATGGGTCGATCAATTTATAAATCGACTCGCTATATTTTCTAAAATCTACGATTTTTTTAATTTTTCGCGATTGTTCAAAAAATTGTTTATTTTTATTTTTTAATAATTTTTTTTTGAATTGCCGCTTTAGTTATGGCTTCCATCTGGATATAATCAATCAAATCTTAAACCTACCCGCGATATTCTCAAAATCAGAAAATTTCAAGAATTCCAGGCAATAATTAACAAAACAATTAATTTTTTTAAATTTCTTTTTTATTCTGCTCGATCCCGATATCGATTAAAATACCGTCTCAATTTAAAATCGATCATCTGGAATCGCGAGGTTTACGAAATTCTCACACATATTCTAATGGCCTGTGCGCCCATGGGAGTGGGAATCGGCAACGTTTTCATTCCGTACGTTCACGCTCTAGCCCCACGTCCTTCGATTATCGTTCGACCCAATTCCGAGCAGGATACATAGACAGATCGCACGTGTAGTACACACGTACGAATGGCATTCAACAATCGACGCTCCCGTCGAATGTTGTTTCCTCCCTCTCCCTCTCTCTCTCTCTCTCCCGTCTCCTCTCTTTGCATTTCATACAGCTATACACACATACATCCTAAAAATCCTTCGAATCTCGACCGTCCATACTGCGTCGCTTCATTATTACATATCGCGATCTTTCCCATGTCAATTCCATCCCCCTGGTACCTACCAGACTGCGCACTGAAACGAGCTTTTTCTGGGAAAATCTCGCTTTGCCTCTCCCATCGATCTTTTAATCCTTCTCAAATCCGCGCATATGCGCTGCGTAGATTGTCCTGCTGGAGCGTATACGTTGCTTTGATAATAAATGCAATGATTTTCGCAAATAATAATAATAATAATAATAGCAGCTTTCAAATTACGTTAATGCATAATTCATATTTATATTATTATTATAAATATGAATAATAATAATAATAATAATAATAATGAATACAAATAAATGTTAATATAACAAATATATATATATATATAATGTATATATTGTATATTATCATAAAATATACGTAATATAATAATAATATAATAATAACATAAAATATATGAATATAATAATATAAAATATTATCATTATATCACATATATTTTATTATAATTTATTTATATTTATTATACTAACATTTATAATAATAATATAATATATTATTAATATAATAAATATAATAATAATATAAAATATTATTATTATATTTATTATATTTATTATAATAATAATATAAAATATTATTATTATATTACATAATATATTTTATTATAATTTATATTTTTTATACTAACATTTATATAAATAATATAACATATATATTAACATTTATTTGTATTTATTATTATTATTATTCATATTTATAACAATAATATAAATATGAATTGCCCATTAACGTAATTTGAAAGTTTCTCAGAATAAAATTGCACAAATGTAATCGCAGTACAGGCAAAAAAATTACGCAGTTATTCGAGTCGAGCAAAACGTACCTTTCCTTTTTTTTTTATTCTCTTCGTAATATCGAAAATCGATCGATGCACGAGTGCAAGGAAGATTGCACGAAACGAGTAAAAGTTCTCGTGTCTAAACCGGATTGCGCAACCGAATTTCAGTTCGCCCCTAAAACAGTTCCATATCCACTTTCTTCTTTTCCTCTCTTGTTTTTTCTTTCTTTCGGCTCCGTCACAGAGGTGAGATGCAAATAAAACTTTTAACTTCGCGATCGCCGAGCCCTTCGTAACACTCGGTTCGCCACACGGTCGGCCTACTTTCTTTCATGTCGAACTCTCGCGACGCGACACTCGCTCGTTCTGTTTCCCGTCGAGCTTTTATTACACGGTACATTAGGCGCACTTCGGCTCTCGTTAAACTTGCACGAAAAGCTGTTTTTTAAAATGTTCGTAAAAATTGTCGGTGACGTCGTTCACTCTTCGAAGTTTCGGACGAAAGATTTTTAAACATTGAACAAATTTTCTTCCAATCGATTTAACACGAATGCTAAATATATTTGGAAATTTGTCTAATTAATTTAACCGTGCTGGGTCAACAAAAATGACATTTTCAAATTTTTGTATCGATTTAATTTGAATAAAAAAACAACAAAAAATTATCGAATCGATTCGACTTGGATGAAAAATGAATTATATTTATTTTTATTTCGATCGGATCCAATCGATTGGAAAGAGAGACGTTTTTATTTTATTATTTTTGTACTAATAAAAAAAAAATTACGTTTTCTTGATGAAATTTCTTTGAACAATTTTTATTTATTTTTGTTTTGTCAATAAGAATTCGATTATCGTTGTTCCGAGGATAGAGGTATCGAACGTTCGATTTTTCATACGGTTAGTGGTCGAGGAAATGCGGAATCGCAATTCGTATCGTCACGGCTCGACGCGAGTCCGTGGTCAATCGCGCTTCGAACGAGAAATAATGTTACGCGTCTTGGCCACCCGAAGGCTTTTATATACATATATAAATATTCGTCATCGTTGTCTTCGGCGTCGTCGTCTTCGTCGTTACAGTCGTCGGAGCAAACAGCACGAACCCTTCCCACGTGCCCGGATGTAACGCGCGCGCAGTTCGTACAACTACCGTGTGCAACTATAATGCGCAACTTGGAAAAGAAACAAACTAACAAAAATTTAAAAAAACAACATCGTCAAGCTCTCGAGCGAAACATACAGACGCGAACACCGGTTAGAACGCGTGCTCCATTTTCATTTCACATTTAATTTAATTTAATTTAATTGATTTTAATTTAACGTATTTTAATTTCATTTAATTAATTTAATTTAATTTATATTATTTAATTCTATTCAATCTTATTTATTTTAATTTTATTTGATTTTAGGTATTAATTTTATTTATTTTTATTTAATTTTATTTAAATTAACTTAATTTAATTTCATTTAATTTAATTTACTTTTATTTCATTTTGTTTTATTTTATTTTTATTTTATTGATTTCTATTTAGTTTGATTTAAATTAACTTAATTTAATTTAATTCTATTTTGTTCAATTTTATTTATTTTAATTTTATTAGTTTAATTTATTTTAATTTTCTTCAATTTTATTTAATTTTCTCTTGCGCTTTTTTTTCGCACGTTGATAAGTTATCCTTTGGCCGTGGTCCGGCGTGATTCATAGTGGCGTGTATCGAACTCTCGATACCACACGGCCGCCTTATATAGCGTTCTTTAGTTTTCTAACTTAAACTCGAACCGTAACTTCGAATAAATTAACTTACGACCGCGAATAAACGTCGTACGAGAGTCTCGTACCGATCTATATTAATTAAAGTTTCCCGCTCTAGCGTTCGTTTCACCTCGCGCCTAAATTATTCAAAATATTCCACTGGTGTTTCTCATTTCGCATATATATATTTTTTTTATTACTCGTGGCGAGGTCTAACCACGTGTTCGACCGCGAATGCGTTTCTTCTCAGCGATTAATATTCGAGATCTCGGTTAGACAAAAATAACGTTCGAACGCGGAAATAGTTTCAATGGCTGTTAATAATTGTAATTTTTTTGTTTCGAGTACGAATTAATAATCCGCGATTGAAAAAAATAATATAATTTTCTTGCTCACGATTTTAACGAATTCCTAAAAATGTTGCTGTCAAGAATTCCGCCACGTCTCGATTTTTTTCGTTCTCGGTCTATTCTGTTATAAATCGTCCGACATATATTATATTCTTGTTATTATTATATTTCTATTTTCAGTCATCGGTATTTCATACTTTTTCGCGTTCGTTAATCGTTCGGCTCCATCGAAACGAGTTTCGTCTATAAAAAAGCCTCTGCGAGCAAGAAATATATTTAACCGAGAACGCGCGCATTCAGTGTGGGTAGTGAGTTGCCCTAAGTCGAGGGTCCCTCGGGTCTGCGAAGAACGAGAAAGACGTATGAAAATGCGAGACGCGACGAGAAACGAGGCGAGAAAAGATAGCCATTAATGATAAAAGAGAGAGAGAGAGAAAGAGAGTGAGTGAAAGAGAGAGAGAGAGAGAGAGACTGCAAAGTGGAGCGCATTCCACGCACACCGCGTGTGCACGGCAAAAAGTTTCTCCTCTTACGTCTTTCAGTCCCTCGCGGTCTTTCTTATTCGAGCGCCGGCGTCGTTTCGATTGACCCGTGACATCTCCTCGTTGTCTCTCGCTTTGCCGTGGCATTGCGTTGCTTATGGAACGATCCACGAAGGTCAATTTCTCGTCGAGCGTTTATTTACGGTTCTTCGAGGTCGGTTTCGTCATACAGTCGCTCATACGCGCATGCGCGGAGAGACATGCGCGCGCACACGCTCATACGCGCATGCGCAAATGCTCGCACGCATACGCGCATGCGCGAATACTAGTACGCATATGCGCATGCGCGAATGCTCGCACGTGCACGCGCATGCGCGAACGTGCCCTCGCCACGGATCTTCGAAAACGCGAAAAGAATAATGTTATGCGGGTCGATATTTCGCAACGTATTCGTCCAGCGGTTATTTCTCGACTATGAAAACACGAACTACGCTCGTCCCAACATTTACATCGTCCGATCCGTTCTATTATGTTCGATTCACGAAATCATTTATCGTCCCGTTTAATCGGCCACGACCTCTTTCGATTGCTCGCCAATTCACGAACCCACACACACGGTCCCTCCGTCTCTTTCGCTCGGTCGCGCCCTCTCGCGTTCTCCTCTCGTTTCTCATTGTGTGCCAGATTCTCACGTCGTGCGAATTACATCATAAACAGTCGTTTATAACGTAGCCCGTTAGCACCTTGTCCACACAGGATGTGGAATAATCTCGTAGCTCCACACGTATCGCCAAGGTTTTCGCGTTACTTAATCACGTCTGTTCTTTTTTTTTGTTTACGTCATGACTATTGTTGCCACGGGATTTTCGATGGACCGAATCGGGGAGGATAGCCGCGACGTCGTGAGAATAATTGAGAACAAGGAAACCTTTGCGAACAACGAGAAACATGAAAAGAAAAAAAAAACATATACAAAAATAAATCAACAAGAGAAGCTGAAGAAAAGGGCGAGAGAAGAATAAGAAAAAGACGAAGAAAGAAGGGATAAAGAGGAATAAGAAGATTAAGAACGAGAGAATGAAGAAGATGAAGCCCTTCGTCTTCTCGCCGATCTCGCGGAAGGAGAACTAAGCGGAATAAACAAAAAAAAAACGTCGAACGAAAAGAAACAAAATGAAGAAGAAAAAAAATCGGAAAAAACGAAGAAAAGAAGAAGATTCGTTCGATCGGTGGACCGTCGACCAACGGCAACATCAGCCCGTATAGAGTGACTACGAAACGCACAGCCGTTGCCCCGTGAGACAAAACAAAGAGCTGTACGAAAGAGAGGAAGCGAAGGGAAAGGAAGAACGTATAGAAATGTAACGAGAGAACGAGAAAGAGCGAGTGGATGAAGGCGCGTGAGACGGCGTACTACGCGCAAACCAGTTTTTCGGTTGCCCGCGTGTGTTGCCCGCTCGCTCTTGCTCTCCTCTTCTCCTTACTTTTATCGCTTTCTCTCTCGCTCTTTCGCTCTCCTGTCCTGTTTTCTTGGCTCTTCTCCTTGTACGCGTATGTTCGACACTGAGAACTCCCTGTTGGAGGGAAGAAAATCCGGCCTCCCCATTTCACATGTCAGCGATGCTTTGCGTAATTTTATACTTGACATTTTCTTTTTTTTTTTAATGTTTTAGTTTTTTTTTTAAGATGTCAGGATTTTTATTCGATTGCACAGTAAAGAATTATTGGATATTCTATTGGTCGATGATGATTACATTAATTGAATCGAGTTTAAACGAACTTAATTGAATTTGATTAATTTAATCGAGCTCATTTATTTTAATTTGATGTCAACGATAATTTGTGCAATTTTAGGCTGATTAGACTTTGTTTAATTCTACTTTTGAAGACTGAATAATTTTGACTTAAGATCTAATAAACATTACCGAATTCTAAATGATTAATGGTAATTGAATTAATTGATTTTGAAATTAAGCGAGTTTCATTAATTTAATTAAGCTTATCTAATTTAATCACGTGTCAGCGATACTTGTTTTTTTTTTGTATTTTATTCTATTTCTCGAGATTCGATCATATTTACCAGCAGTCCAGTCAGAATTGATTCAATCGAATTAATTAAATGTAATTAATTGAGTTTCCAATCTGATCGAGCAGGTTCAATTATAATTTAATTCAATCGTCTATAAATATAAAATATCCTCATAATGTCTAACAAATTTCGATCAAACAAGATCGAGACTCCTGGACTCTCCCCCTGCTATAATCTCGCTTGATAAATAACTCTTATCGCTCATGAGATGCACGCTCAGAAATCTTATCCACACAAACACACATATATATATATATATGAGAAATTTTCTCGTGGAAGAACATGCGAGTCTCGTCGTTCTGCACGACTTGTATTAAACGTGGTTACGTGTGCGTGTCGTATCGTACGCGCCCGTTTATTTACATTTGCCGGATGAAAAGCACGAAGCAGCACACGGTATCACAGCGAGTTCCTTGTTGCCTCGCTCGATCCACAGCCGAGGAGAACTTCTCCCGGGCGCTTCCGCATCGTTGTAGTATTTTCGCTTCTCTCGCTGCTGGGGTTCCATTATTGCCCGCCGGCTGTTCGATGACTTGGATGTCGGTTTTTTTTCACGTTATTCCATCTTCATCTTCTTCCTCTTGTTCTTACTCCGTCGAAGAAGACGACTCTCTTTCCACTCGAACTGTTCTCTCGTCTGCGTTAGAGATTCTCGAGTATCGCATGGTCCACATACTCGAGATTTTCAACAGACTTTTATTGAATTTTTTTTCTTTTCCCTATCCTCATACTTCGCCCCCTCTCCTAATCTAATTTTTTTATTCGCCCAGAGCGCACAGGAAACACGTATCACAGTCGCAATTTTTTCCAAAGTTCAATTTGTTTTGCTGGAAAAATCGTCAAGTCTTGGAAAAAATTGCCATCTTCGGTCAGAATCGATGCGCCGGTTGAGCGGTCACCGCACCAAGTAGTGGCGGCGTGAAATGCTGCTTAACCTTGGTGATCACCCGAGCGCCACGCTGACCGCGCAGCCATCACTGTCGGCTAACAGCTTTCGCCGTATTTTCACATTTATAAGTCATGCGTCGTTGGATTTTGCAAAAAAAAAAAAAAATGGTCGCTTATAAAAAAAAAAAAATTATTTCCGATTTTTCAAGTCGTTGATTTTATGACATGAAAATCGTTCGACGGTTGCGATGAGGAGTTTCCACGAACCGTCGATCGTTACGAAGAATGCACTTTCTGTGCGTTATCGGTTCGGTAAAAAAAATGAAAGAAAATAAAAATGATCGATAAATCGAAATCGATTTTATTAGCGATCGCAGAAGAACGATATTTTTAGAATTCTGACGTGATTTGTGATGAAATGAACGATTTTACTACTGTTAGAATTTTATTATTCGATCTAAGCAGCCTCCTTAATGTCACTGCAATCATCGATAATGATCCCGAAACGTGTCTTTGATAAAGGACGAAAGTATCCTGATAAATTATTCAACCATTACTCCGTACACGTCCCAGCTGAGGCAAGGACGACGATCGTGAAGAACGAGAAGAAGAAGAAGAAGATAAAAAAAAAAGAAAAACAGCGTTGGACTGAATCTTTTCTTCCCGGAGTCTCACAGGGCGCTCTCGGAAGAGAAAATCGTTTGTCTCGAGCCGGGGCGCGAGAGAGTTCCCTCTCGAGACCGACGAGTCGTGACTGGACTCGCGTTCGTCCTCGATAAAATCGGTAACCATTGCCGGACAGAAAGAGAAAGAGAGAGAGAAAGGAAAAACAGCAAAAGAAGGAGAGAGCGAGAGGAACGAAGAAAAAGAGAGAGGTGAATAGGGGCGGACAGTGGGCACACACGTTGCATAGTACGTAGTGCTTGTCTGTATAACCGAGCGAGGCCAAAAGCACACAAGGAAGAAAAAAGTGCAACAGCACGCCGAGAGTCAAAGAGAAGTGGAAGGTCGAAGACGATCCAGGGACTTGAAGAACGTGAGTGAAGAAAGACGACGAAGAAGAAGAAGAAGAAGAAACAAAAGAAGAAGCAGAAACAGAAGAAGAAGAAGAAGAAGCAGAAGAAGAAGAAGAAAAAGAAGAAGAAGATGAAGAATGAGGGATGAAGGATGACGAATAAAGGATGAAGATGGAGGATGAAGATTAAGAATGAAGATGAAGGATGAAAATGAAAGGTGAAGATGAAGGATGAAAAAGAAGAAGAAAAAGGAAGACGAGGAAGAAGAAGGACCCGAAGAAGAAGAAGAAGAAGAAGAAGAGGAGGAGGAAAAAATCTCACAGGGTCGCCCTGGCCTCTCACTGAGGAACGACCGGAGTGCATCGACGAAAGCCTTCGGTATTTGCGAACCGAACCCCGTCGTTCTTCACCCGTGCTCCGCATCGTTCTTTCCTCTGGTCCGTTCCCTCGCATGAAAGATCGAGAGAGAGAGAGAAGTATGTACCGTTGCCGGTGGTGTCGGTACAACCGGGAACGCTTGGGATTAATCCCCCTCTCGGTTGCTATAAAAAAAAAATTGAAAAATAAATTGCACGAGAGAGGCATTAATGCATCGGCACATCTTATACGATCAAACTCGAGGAACTTCACCTCTGTGTTCCGATTCAACCCAGAAAATTGAGAAGGGATTGAATTTTGATCGTAAATAATTTTTTAATCGTTCCTTCGAGAAATAATTTGTTGTTTTTATTTTACTTTTTTGCTTGTCAACAGGAAATTTGAGCGATCGAAAATAAACGAAATATGAGTGTTAATTGTGTTAATTTGTTAATTTGAAATTTTGTTTTTGTACAATTTTTTGAAAGAATAGTGAAAAAAAAAGATTTTAAAGATCAACGATTCTTTCTGTTTTCAGGCTTGCTGAGGAACCGTTGCCCCGAGGGTGCTCGAGACTGACCTGTGACGAGCCTCGCGGTGGATATCGATGAGAATATTTAAGAAGAACAAGAATTGAAAAACGGAGAGAGTTTAACGCTCTCGATGGGAAGCGACACGTGGGACGAAGACTCGTTTCCGGAAGAAACCGGAAGTTCGCGACGGACGGGAGATGACGAGAGGAGGAAATTTGTAAATAGACAATGATATTAAGACAGAGCGGTTTGCGAGAAAGATTAATTGTCGCTCTGTCGAAAGTGGCATCGATTGAAACGAAGACGAAATAACGAAAATGAAAAAATCGTGATGCAACTTGCCAACGTCAAAACCGCTCCAAAGTTCCAAATACCAATCTTCGATCCTCCTTCTCCTCTTGTTCCACCTTCTTGATTCGAGGACCAACGTCTCTTCGAGAACCATCAACACCGCCAAAATCCAAAAACAATTCAGCTAACAAAAATTCCAAATCATCCAACTCCAATTTTGTCCAATAACTTTCTACAAAAAAATGTACGATCACCCTCGAACACAGTTTCTACGTGAAAAATTCTTCGCGATAAGAATCCACATTTATCGCTTTCCACACTTTTTTTAAATCTCCCATCCGTTCAATTTATCGTTTCACCGTCTCGCGTTTCTCACAATATCCTCGTTTATTCACCGCAGAATTTGTGATAACAAAAAAAGAAAAGAAACAGTCCGCGTCAAGCAATTCCTCCGTTAATCGCTCATCCCAACAGCGAGACGAGGATTTTTTTTCAATGATATAAATTTGACAACGAATCCGCGTCTTATATTGTTTTCGTGACGAGGAGAGAAGCTTGCAAAGTTTTATGTACTTTCAAGTCGGAGGAAATGCGATTTATACGCGAACGACTAATTATACTGTCTCAATGAGCTTCGAGCCATTGATTTTTATATTACTATTATTATTAATTGATTAAGCGATTAATCGATCAATTATTATCGATTCAATTAATCGATACAATTCCGCACTGCCTCGACGGTGCAACGTCGTTTTCGACGTCGTCGTGTATCATCGATGTCTTCGCAGCGGCTACTTTTTTCTCCGCTCGTTGATGATTTTACTTACAACCTCGTATTTACTTTTCCCTCTTAAAATTAATCCGTTAAAGAAGAATCATTCTCGAACCTCTCGTAGGAAAATAATTTCCTCGAAAAAATTGTAACGAGTCCCAAATCTTTAACAAATCGGATCGATTATTCAACAAGATCCTGTGTCTATTTATTATTTATCGACGAGAGCTCACGATCTTCCTCTGCCCTCTTCTTCAACTCCTGTAAGAAACAGATATTATTTATTAAGCCTGACTCTAGCATAATGTCCCGCTCCATTTTTGTTTTCTCTTTTTCTTATCAACGACGCCTGTAAGTTAATTTTAAGCGATAAACTACGTAATAAGATCTTGGAGAGAAAGAGAGAAAAAGTGCGAGAGTGTGTCGCGTACAGGGGTATAAATATATACATATATACATATACATAATTATAAATATATTGTATTATTATTATTATTATTATTGTTATTAGTATAAATAATGATAGCGATTAAGAGCGGCGGTCGACGTACATTTAAAATTGCATTTGTTTTTTGCACGATGATTAAGTGTCGTTGAGAACTCACGCGTTAGGCAAGGTAAACGAGAGTTTACACTTGCGCAAAGTTATAGGCACTATCTTGTCGCAAGTTTGAATGAGAGTGAAAAATTGGTCGCAGTGAGAAAAGTGAACGGTCGTAGCGGAGAATGACAAAACGGTACTATATTTATAAAGTCTAGTACTCGTGAGATGGAGCAGAACCACGTTTGCATTTTTTCTTCCCTTACAAAGTGTAAAACTTTGGTGTGTATGTGTGTGTGTTTTTTACAAGGGGAACGTCGAGAGCGAGGAAGCGATAAGACGGTAACGTCGTTTCGTCTCCTCGATCCTCTCGAAGAAACATCACTTTGCTCTTCTCGAGAACAAAAAAAATAGCCACTCGTTATTCACAGACGCTTGGTTGGTGTTAAAAAGAAGAACGAATAAAAAACAGAGACACTTAATAACGCGATGCTTTCTTGCGAACGATCACGCTCGTTGGATTTAAGCGGGTCAGTAATATCGAGATTCTTGACTTGGCGGATCTTCGTGCGACGACAGAAATCGCATGACAGTGCAATAAGACGAAGAGAGAGTAGAAAGAAAAAAAAAACACGCGAATGGATCATTTGAGTCTTTCGAGATAATCGATTTGAGGAGAAAAAGAAATTAAAAATAATTACGAACGAACTCGCGTGCCAAGTCCCGCGGTTAGTAATACGCAGGATTATTCGACGTGATTTAGGTCGACGCTGACGACTGTGGTGTGCAAAGTATTTATGATGATACGCCGGATAATAAGAATTAAAAATCGACAAATTGTTTAAATATTTTTAACGATAGTTTGTTCTAAGAACGTCGCTTACGTGGGTCGATTCGATGGACGATAAGACGAGGTAATAAATAAAATTAAAAAGAAAAAACCACGAGTATTTCTATCCTAGTTCGTAAAGTTTAAGAGGAAATAATGACTGTAACTTTTAAAGTGTAAGAATAAATTGAAAAGGATACCCTATCGATTTCGTCTCTGCGTGAGACGTATGAGCAACAATGAATCTTTGTCTGAGACACGTGATTGCATGCCAAAAACAAACCCGTATCCTCGTCCATACTTGAAATAATGTCAATCCTTTATTTTATATTATACACTAATTTTCGTCGTAATTACACGTCTCTCGTTGTTAATGTACGGTTCGATTTCCTTCGCGAGCTTTCACGAGCCATCTGCTCGATTAATTTCTTTCTAATTGTCGTTAATCATTTTTATAACATTAGTCACTCGTGGCATCCGCAGCATCATCGTTGTCACCACCGCTTCCGGAAGGACTATCCGAAGCGCTGTTCGAATCCTCGTCGGATTCTTTGAGAACTTTGCCCTTAGTGTGTTTCTTCGATCTTCCCGTTTCAAAGTCAGAGCCCTCTTCGTCGGAAGAATAAATATTCGAGGCCGCTGAAATGAGAATACAGTGTTGGTAACAGAATGTTCATTGTCGTTCTAAGAGAATGAGAAACGCAGAGAAGTAGGAATACGTTTCTTACGTTTAGCCCCAGCACCACCCTTTTTGTATTTATTCTTTATCGCGGCGAGAGATATCGCACCCTCGTCGTCAGAACCGTCGTCATGATACGCGTCATTTCCATAACTTCCGGAAGCACGACCAGAACCCCTGCCACTTCCGCTTGCCTTCTTCGGCTTGGGCTGTACACGCATAGCCATGCGAAGTTTTTCCTCCTCTTTCTGAAAATTCAAGATATTTGTATTTATAAATTCGCAAACAATCACGAATGACATAGAAACACGTTATTTTTTATATTTCGAGCGATCGTACCTTCATCATTTCGTATCTGTTCTGATCGGGATTCATGCCGACCTGTGATAATACTTTAATACCAGAAGTCTTCTGTGATCTGTCCGCCAATGACATCGTCATCTTTCTGTGAGTAAACGATTCCGTCGAATGAGGTCTGAAAGTCAATTTCGTGCGGAAAACAGCTTGTCCTTGAAGACCCGTACCCTGACGTATGTAAAGATGATTGTGATCGCCTTGAAGAGGTTGCTTGTAAACGTCGAATATTTCAGAACCGAGATGAAGCGACATGCTACCGTCCGACCATCTGACGAATCTTGCATTGCTCTCCTTCACGATTTTGCCATCATCGCCAAAAGCATCTTTCCACCTTATCGTATTCTCAACCTTCAACTTGAGCCTAGCACGACCTTCCTCGTCGAGTGTCTCCTCCTCGTCTATCTCGTCCTCGTAGGTCTCGTGGTCGAATGGTCGCGTCTCTACTGACAAGAAATTTGGCAGTTTAACAAAATGAATTTCGCGACCAAGATCGGTCGAGATTTTGGGAATTTCAACGTCAATTCGTGTCTCTGGTGGAGGTTCTGGCTCGTCTTCTTTTTCCCTCTCGTCATCCTGAAATGAAAAGGAACAAGATTTTTAAACCCGTTTGTGAATAGAAGTAGAAATCGGAAAAAACGAAAGAACACCAACGTCGTTTATCACGGCTTGATGACTTGGTCCTTCTCCTCCACTGTCGGATCTTCCACGACTTCTGCTTCGACTTCTACTACGACTTCGACTTCTACTCCTACTACGACTTCTGCTCCGACTGCGACTACGGCTCTTTTTCTTGCTCTCGGCTTCAGTTTCCTTCTCTCTCTCATCATCCGTGCTGATGTCACTCGCATCACCGAAAAGAGCATCAGCAGTAGGCTCGTCAGCTTTTTCTTTGACGGGTTCTTCTTCGGAGTCCGAGTCGATCAGAGGTCTTTGTTTCTTCATGACTTTTTCCGTCTCTGAGCCCGATTCTGCATTGTCGCGTTTACGCTTTGTAGTCTCCACGTCGCTGTCGACGTCAGATTTCTTAGCCTCGTCGTCCTTCGTCTTCAGCGATTTTTCTGATTCGTTGTCGCTACGATCGTCTTTGGGACTCTGGGATTTTCTTGATCTGGGACTTCCAGGACTTCTGGATCTCGGTGTAGCATCTCCCTTCGGGCTCGCTGTTGTTCTCGATCTCGGACTACCGTCGGTCTTCGGGCTAGCTGTTGTCCTCGATCTTGGACTTCCATCGGTCTTAGGACTTGCCGGTGTTCTGGATCGTCGGCTTTTCTCACTCATTTTTGAGCTTCCTGGTGTCTGCGATCTGGGACTACCAACATCGCCCTTTGGGCTTGCCGGTGTCTGAGATTTTGATCTGTTACTTCGGTGCGATCCACTTGCCATCGATGCACGACTATCGGCAGAACCACTTCGAGAACGATTACTCTTGGGTGAACCAGGGGTTGGAGATCTTCTGCTCGAGGGTGACGCTTGGCTACCTGACCTCTTGCTTTTCGGCGATGCTGATTTTCCACTGTGCGGTGATCCCGGACTCGGTGATCTGCGACTGGTTGGCGATCCATAGCCAGATGCGTTCGATCTTGGTGATGCTGGAGTCTTTGATTTCTGACTGGGTGAGCGTGATTTTGATCCACGACTTGTTGCTGATTTTGGACTGTCGGATCTTGCGCTTCCAGCCGGAGAGCCCGAGCGAGATCTGCCAGATTTCGGTGAGCCAGGGCTTCCAGAACGAGGTGAACCACTTCCTGAACGCGATCTACGTGATCCTGATTTATTGCTCCTTCCCGAACCTACACTGGAGTGTCTGGAATCCGATCTGGCAGGAGATTGACTCGGTGATCTGTGAGAAGTGGGGCTGGCAGTGGATTTGTTAGCAGGACTGTGCGATCGACTTCGTGATGCTGCAGGACTCGCTATTGACATCGGAGATTGAGGGCCTTGTTCTCCATCGGATCTCTCACTTCTCGCACCGCCTGGTGTAGGCACTGGGGCGCGAGATGCAGGGCTTGCGCTACGACTCGAAGTCGAGGATGCAGAGCCGCTATCTGAATCAGAACCTGTATAATGAAGGGAATTTCTTATTTAGTAATGAGATAATTTGTTATGCTTATATTTTAAATATTCGTGTGCTTTCTATACATAAAAAAACATTTTTCCATACGAAAAGTTATGCTACATCAGTCTTACAACTGAACTTAGAATAATGGAAGGTTTAACCTATAATGCAGTATGCAATTAGATTTATAAAAACGATATAAACTCACCAGAATCGCCACTGGAATCGCGAAGTAGATAACGTGCCGGAGACATGTTTGGAAATCACACAAAAAGTTTAATATTAATGTAAAACACTAAACAATATTTAGTCTACGACGCGTTTAGTAGCATCTCGATCTTCTGTATCGTACAAGTGCAACACGCGTACTGAACTGTCGGCAACGGTGTGTCGATATGGGTCGGGTTTTTCGCGCATGCGCGGCAACAGCAGCATGAAGGCAGTGCCGTGATATGTCACTAGTGTGAGATCATATTTTTCTTTTCCAGATTCTAAAGTATAATATTTTATTTATCTGCTAATAAATGATGTTTGTTTATTTGAAAGTTATATACGTATTAAAACCTTTTTTTAATGACATGTAATAGTTTAATACAAACTTAGCAGAATAGTTGAATACTCGGTACGTTATGATATTTTCAAGGAGCGCCTGGCGTAGCGGTAAGCGCTCCGCCTCGTATGCGCGAGGTCTCTGGATCGAATCTCACGGCTGTAATTTTATTTTTTTTTTTCTTAAAATAAATATATCAGAATTGTGCATATTATTAATTTTTAATTATTCATTTCAATCGAGAATTTTTTCAGAGACGAATGTCTCTACAAAATTTCAGCAAAATTGAAAATGTCTGGTTTTCGGAACTTTATCCCAATTATATATTAATTATCATAACTGTATAATAGAGGATAATGCGGAATTGGGAATATTAATTTTTTTGTGAGAAGATTGGAAATGAAGAAAATATACACGAGAAATTAAGCAAAATCAATATTCTCATTCTAACGGTATTCGGTGCGTCACGTTCTGACCTGCTCGGCTTCAAGGGACACCTGCTCAATAGACAAAAGAATTTTTGTGAACAGGAAGGTAAAGTAGTTCCTATTCAGTCACTCCACAGTCACTTTACAACCGTGTCTTGTGCCATAATGTCTACTCCGAATGAATGTAGTGCCGTGCTTGGTCCTTCGACGGCCGAAGAAGATGTGCCTGACGTCGATTCCCTTGAAAGTGAAGTGTCGAAAATGCGATTAAAAACAGCACTCGCATACACTGAAAAACTCCTCCTTGAAAACAATCTCATCGCATCAGAAGCTTCTACAGTAATTGCCGATGAACACATGCAAATTGGAGAAGAAATATATTGCAAGACGTTAGAAGTACTAGCGGAAAATAAAATCGTGGTAGAAGATGAACTCATTTCCTTTCATGAAATCGACGAAGAAAATCTGTTTGAAGAAATCGAAGAATCTAGCTCTACTTCGTCAGACGATTACGAACCCGATGAGAAGAAAGACAAAATAGACGCTGACTATATTCCGCTGGATTATAAGATCAAGGTCGTCAATCTGGCTAGAGAACATCCAAAATGGAGTTTACAAAATCTTCAAAGAAAGGGAGCACATCGCCTCAAAAGCATGAAATATTTAAAAACATGGCAAGAGCAGATAATCCACGGTGGAACGAATAAAGATAAATTTAATATTATTGATTCGTGGACCTACGATCGTTTCATAGAAGCTCGAGAATCGAATCAGCAGGTTACGACCAGAAACTTGCAGCAATGGGCTCTTTCTTCCGCTAGCCAATTTCCCGATTTTGATTTTCAAGCTTCCAGTTCGTGGGTTGCATGCTTCAAACGGAGACACCGAATTCGTCACAGGAAAATAACAAAATTTGTGTCCGAGAGAGAAAGTATTTCAATACCGGAAATTCTTGCTGCAGCAGAAAAATTCCGAATCCACACTCGAGCCATCATACCGAATTACAATAAGGATTACGTCATTAATACTTATCAAACAGGTATTAAAATAGGATCTTATTCATTTAAATGCAATTAATTAAAATTTTGATTTTTCTTTCCATTTCTAAATTTTTGGAAAATTTTCAAAAAAATTATTTTTGAACTGTCATTTCTAGGGTGCCAATACCAGTCGACTTATGATCGAACTCTCGCCGAGCAAGGATCAAAGGTGGTTCTCGTCCGGAGAAAGGACATGAATAAAGTGACACATTCGTATACAGCACAATATTCTGTCACCTTATCAGGCAAACTTCTACCAAGCGTCTTCGTCTGCTTGCAAGAGAGCACTGGATCGTTTGGACCAAGGGTGAAAAAATTAGTTGATGAGTACGCACACAAATACAAAAACGTTGTTATAACATCCTCAAAATTCGGCAAACTCACAACAGGATTATACAAAGATTTTTTAAGCGATGTCTTGAAGCCATACGTGGGAGATAAAAAATTTCTTTTGCTCCTTGATTCTTGGGGAGGGCAAACAAACCCGGGTTTGTACGACGAAATGTTTCAAGACAAGGATGGTTTGCCAACTTGTAGTATTAAAGTTATTCCGCCAAAATGTACCCCGCTTGTACAGCCTTGCGATGTATATTTTTATAGACAGGTAAAGAACCTCATAAAAAAAATACAAAATTGTACATATATTATCGAACAAAACAGAGAGATAACGTCTAGAGAAGATTGTATTAAAATTCAATCGATTGTACATCATCAATTGTCCGCCCCAATATTCAGCGATATGCTTCGATATGCGTGGTTCGCAGCCAAATTGTGCGATGATCGAGACATTTTCGTTAATGTAAACCAGGCTTGCTTCGCAACAGATATTTTAAAAAAGCCATGTGAATGCAAAAATTCGGCATTCATTACATGTGCTAGATGCCGCAATAATTATTGTTTTTCTTGCTTCTACGACCAATATCACCCTGCTTCGTGTAGTACTGCGTAAATATAACGATAGAAAATAAATAAAAATATTGCTTTTCCACTATTTCTCGTGTATATTTTCTTCATTTCCAATCTTCTCACAAAAAACTTAATATCCCAATTCCGCATTATCCTCTATTATACAGTTATGGTAATTGATATATAATTGGGATAAAGTTCCGAAAACCAGACATTTTCAATTTTGCTGAAATTTTGTAGAGACATTCGTCTTTGAAAAAATTCTCGATTGAAATGAATAATTAAAAATTAATAATATGCACAATTCTGATATATTTATTTTAAGAAAAAAAAAAAAAAATTACATCAGTGAGATTCGATCCAGAGACCTCGCGCATACGAGGCGGAGCGCTTACCGCTACGCCAGGCGTTCCTTGAAAAAATCATAACGTACCGAGTACATGAATCAACGGAATATTTCGATGGCGAGTTTCTCGCTATTGCTTGAGAAGCGGGTCTTAATATTTCTACCTGATGTAGTCCTAGTGACGGCCTTCAAGCCTGCAAAAGATTGCTCAAATCGGTGAGGTCAGGTAGAGATATTCCCCTTGTCAGTTGCGCATGCGCGAAAAACCCGACCCATATCGACACAGTGGTCGGCAACTGCTTAGTCGATAATTCGACGAATTATCCGCTAGATGGAGCGCAAGTCTGTTCGCAGCGGCTACGAAGTTCAGCAACGCTGCCGCTAGAGGGAAACAAGATGGCCGCCGTTTCATTTACCCGTTTGTCGCGCTGTCGCAGACATTTGTGTTAGTTTGCGTATTCGTGTATTTGTGCGTTGGTGCATTTGTGAGGTAACGATAGCAACGAACGGGCGCGCGTGTCCCGATGGAAGGGATGAGAAGGGAGAAAAAGAAGTAGAAGGACGATGCGACGTGAATAAGCAGCAGCAACAGCACGGGTGGTTGTTTCCAACGAGGCGCAGTAACACCTGTTGCTTCGGGTACGACGGCAACGTTTACGCGAACTTTGACGACGAAGACTCGAGGATGGCCGGCTCCTCGGAAGTTCGTATTCTCTTGTCGCGACACAAGGCCGCATTATTGCGAGAATTGAACGGCACCGATCTTCTCGGTGCTCTCGTCAAACGTGGTGTAATAAACGAAGTTGACAGAGACGCTGTTGCGGGCAATGCAGATCGTACGAGTGACGCGGACGTCGATCTGTTCATCGATGTTATCGGTGCCAAAGGTTTCGATGCTTTTCGAGAGTTTTGCTTCGCCCTCGAAGCCGAGTGTCCTCACGTTCTCACGGATCTTCTCGTCGATCAGCACAGCATTGCCGGTGAGTCTTTAATTGTTTACAATTGTTTTCTCCATAATGACATATTTCTTCGTTTTACTGGAAATAAGAGAGGTTAGGTAAACATTGAGAAAATCAATGTTTCCATAAACATGCTGAGTTATTAGTGTTATTATCGCACATGCTATACAGAGACAGGAAAATTTACACTTTATCTTTTTTTCATGCAGGAAAATTAAAAAATTAGATTTTCGGATGGATAACAAATATTTTCTTTATTACAGTTATACAGAACTAACGTGTTGTCCAAACGAAAGCCTTCGAATGAACGACTTTTCATGGATTCTTCACGGATGTCTTATCACGAATAAATTTCGTAGCGTTGTGTATAATCGCACAGGCACAAATACGAAATCAATTTTATTGACGCTTACGACTCGAAGGTCGGTTGAATAATCGTCCCGGTGAATTGTTTCCTCGAAGTGACGCCCGATCACGTGTGAAAATCGTCATTGCTGTTGAGACTCGAAGAATCACCTACGAGTATTATCTCGTCAAGGAGTCGAGTGCATTATTCATGCATATATCATACCGGGTACAATTCTATCGTGTGTTTGTTGAATGCGTGCCCCATAATTCTGTACAAGCACGCGGAACCTCTCGCTTTTCTCCGCTCGCTCAATCTCCATCGTTCTCTCGCGTGAGCGCCGACGGAGACGTAGCGAAAGAGAGAGATCTTGGTTTTTCTTGCAGTTAAAGACGTCGGGTTTAAATGGAGTAAAAAAAAGGGCCGTTGGGAGAGCGGATGCGCGGGTGATTAACGCAACCCGACATTCCCTCGACGCGCTTATTCTCGTTGTTCTTCTTTGCGGGTTTCTCGACCTCGTGTGGCGTGTGCGTTATAGCCGTACTCGAGTACACGAACATCCTTCATCCTCCGTATTTTTATGGCTATAGGTATATGTGCACGCATATATGAATATATCAAATTCCGGAAGTAGAGCTCAAGGACCATCTCGAGGCGCAAAATCTATCCAGCACTCGGCGCTTATTTTTATGCGATTCAAAGTATTTTATAAAATACAGGGATATTGAAAATTTGTATTAAATACATTTTTCTATAACACCAAATCTTGAATACAAAATTGGAAAAATTCTGGTTCAAAGAGGAGTTGCAAACAATCATCCAGAGCCATCGGTTTTTATATTTAAGAAAAAATTGCTCTTATCTTGGAAACAAAATTGTGATCTAGAATGCGACACGAATATCCTTCATCCTCCGTGTTTTTATAGCTATATGTATACGCGCACGCATATATAAATATATCAAATTCCAGAAGTAGAGCTCAAGGACCATCTCGAGACGCAAAATCTATCCAGCACTCTGCACTTATATTTATGCGATTCAAAGTATTTTATAAAATACAAGAATATTGAAAATTTGTATTAAATACATTCTTCTATAACACCAAATCTTGAATACAAAATTGGTAAAAATTCTGATTCAAAGAGGAGTTGCAAACAATCATCCAGAGTCATCGGTTTTTATATCTAAGAAAAATTGCTCTTATCATGGAAAACAAATTGTGATCTAGTATACGACACGAATATCCTTCATCCTCCGTGTTTTTATAACTGTATGTATACGCGCATGCATATATAAATATATCAAATTCCAGAAGTAGAGCTCAAGGACCATCTCGAGACGCAAAATCTATCCAGCACTCGGCACTTATTTTTATGCGATTCAAAGTATTTTATAAAATACAAGAATATTGAAAATTTGTATTAAATACATTCTTCTATAACATCAAATCTTGAATACAAAATCGGTAAAAATTCTGATTCAAAGAGGAGTTGCAAACAATCATCCAGAGCGATCGGTTTTTATATGTAAGAAAAAATCAACTCTTATCTTGGAAAAAAAATTGTGATTTAGACCGCGACCGGAAGCCAGGGTTCGTTGAAAACTTAACAAACCGTGGATTTTGTCGCCGTCGTCGTAATTTCGCGTTTCTCTTTCTGGCTGGTCGCTATGCTCGACCGAGACCGGTCCGACATGGAGTAGCTTGATTTTACAGGGTGTCGACGATGACTTTCGAACCGATTCTACGCATGAGCGAACAACGATACCGCGATTTGTACGCCGCTTCGCGAGAACTTCTATGTCGTGTTGCAAATCACACGTATATACACATAGTCCCGGATTACAATATTAGTACGGTGTAATATTACCGTCGCGACTGAAACGTATAATACGTCGCGATCGCTGCGCTATCTCACAATCGCTGCTCTCGAATAACAATTTTTCATTATTATTCACGAACATTGAATAATAATTGTAGAAGAGAACAAAAAAATCGTCTCGTGAGCGATTTGAAAATTTTTCTCGTTTCGTTTCGCTTTCCCGCGAATATTGATATCGAAACTCGTACTTTGCTGCTAGTTTAACGATAGAGAACGAAACTGGCGAATTTATCGACGTTGAAATTATTCTGGAAAAGTGAGACGAGATTTATGTACTGGCAAAATAGCTCTTGGCCACGTTTAGTAGCATTGAATACATTCCTGATGGATGGACTCGCTCGATTTCAATTTCTAACGATGGAAATTTCTTTGCGTACCTATTTACATATTGAATTATGATTACAAAAGTATATAATATTTTTTGTTTAAAAGTAAAAATATATTTTCACGTAAAATATGAAAATATTTTAACTTAAATATTAAAAATTATGTCATTATGTAATTATGATTAAAAAACAATATAAAGAATGTTTTTTAAAACAATAAAACGATATTGTTACGAAAAATATCAAAATATTTGAATTCAAATATTCGATTTCAATTTCTAGCGATGGAAATTTCTTTGAGTTCTTATTTACATATTTAATTATGATTACAAAAGTACATAATATTTTTTGTTTAATAGTAAAAATATATTTTCACATAAAATATGAAAATATTTTAACTTAAATATTAAAAATTATGTCATTATGTAATTATGATTAAAAAACAATATAAGAATTTTTTTTTTGAAATAATAAAACAATATTTTTAGGAAAAATATCAAAATATTTGAATTCAAAGATTCGATTTCAATTTCTAGCGATGGAAATTTCTTTGAGTTCTTATTTACATATTTAATTATGATTACAAAAGTACATAATATTTTTTGTTTAATAGTAAAAATATATTTTCACGTAAAATATGAAAATATTTTAACTTAAATATTAAAAATTATGTCATTATGTAATTATGATTAAAAAACAATATAAAGAATGTTGTTTAAAATAATAAAACAATATTTTTACAAAAAATATCAAAATATTTGAATTCAAATATCACGTGTATTATTTAATATTTGATGCAATTTATATTTCAATTCAAATATTACGAAATTATGGGGTCTATTGGTCAATGATAAAATGACCTAGATACATAAAATATTTTTTATTACCGCAGGAAAGCCGTCAGAGATCCACTGACGATTAATTGGGCCAACTGCGTCCACGTCTTGTTTTTCGAAAGTGGTTTATTTTCATTTTTTAATGAATTTAAAAAAAAAACAATTATAGTACAGTGTTGGATAAAAAATTAAATTTTACCGGTTTCTAGAGGAATTATAGTGTTAGAGGTTGGTAAGGGCAGAGGAGAAGTCGACCTTGCTTCGAACGTGGTAAACAAAGACGAAGGTCCTCGAAATTCTTCTTCGTGTCTCTCGTCTCCCTTTGTCACAAATCCTTTGCGATCTTCGTCGTTTCTTTCTCCCTGTTTCATTCTTTTTTATTATCCCTCTCACGATACTTGGTCGCGAAGCGCGAGGCCGTTCCTCGTCCCTTGTGTGGTTTGCGAATAATTCTCTTCTCGCTTCGAGACTCTTACCTTCCTTCTTTGGCACCGATGATATTCCTCCTGGGGTCTCTCGTGACGAACGCATTTCCTGACGTGATAGAATGTTCGTGCGTGCTAAGATGATGTTAACAAACAAATAAAAAAATAATATCAACCAGGAAAATATTAATTTGTCAAATGGACAGGAAAGAAGAAATAAGGGAAGATTTATTTACTTTAGAACAATTAATATTTCAAGTAATTTTTTATAATAAATAAATAAATCAATAAATAAATCGTTAAATAAATAAATCGATAAATAAATAAATAAATAAATAAATAGATAAATAGATAAATAGATAAATAGATAAATAGATAAATAAATAAATAGATAAATCGATAAATAAATAAATAAATAATTTTTTTTTAATTTATCTTCAAATTTCAACTTCTACAAATCGCTAAAAATCCGCAATTTCTCGCCAAACACGCGACGAAATAATTATTCACCATCTCTCGTATTCGAGCGAGTGAAATTTTTCCTCGGCATTCTTCAATGACAACTCGTCAATGCGACGCGAGTGAGAGTTCCGTAAAAAGAGAACAAAAATAAATGAAAAGAAAGAAAAAAGGGAAATTTTTTTTTGCTCTCGCCGCATTCGCGAGTCCTCCGCTAGGTATCCGCACTTTGTTACTCTCTTTGCGAGAAGAGTGCGTTAGTGATTTTTTTTTTCGCTATTGTTTCGAGACCCGTGACGAACTCGCTGTAGGACATATTGTGTCCTGTGGGAAGTGAGTTTCCCACGAATGGAAGACCTCTCCGGGTGTATTATACCGGGACGGTGCTCAGAAATCCCCCTCCTTTCTCTCCCCTTAATACCCCCCCCCCCCCCCCCCCGCCACCGGTCGGAAAGCCACTTCTTAATTACCAATCGGCGATGCGCTATCTCTTCGTAACTGCAAATACGAGGGTTACACACACGTCGTGTCTATGTTACACGATACCTTGTGCGCAACATCCCTCGCGCACCTGTACAAATTCTAGCCCTTGGATGTGTATATATATATACGCTTGCTATACGAGTTTTCTCTCCCATATGAGATTACACACCTGTATACGAATGCCAGGATTTAGCGAAGGTACGATACTACCTGGAATATATGTGTGTATGTATATATAATATGGAATGGAATATATATATGTATGTAATGTATGTATGTATGGTACGTGTGAGTTGGTTCATTGTACCCGACAACTTTAAATACATGCCTTCGCACACTCTCGCGTACATCAATTAGACATCCCTACCACCTATCATGGCGAAAATAGACATTTTCATATGAATTGATAATACAAAGAATAATAGTTAGAAGGGGAAGTGGAATTGTAATAATAATAATAATAATAATACTAATGATTTTTTATAATAAGAATAGATATAATAATAGTAATGTGAAGAAGTTTTTAACGAATGAATTAATCCAAGAAAAATAAAAGGAAACAATAAATATTATAAAATTCTATATGAAGTGATATAAAAATAAGAATAATGTGAAGAGGGAGAAGAAGAATTTTAATAATAATAATAATAATGATTTTTTTAATAATAATAATAATAATAGTAATGCGGAGCGTTTTTAACGAATGAATTAATTAAAAAAAAATAAAAGGAAATAATAAATATTATAAAATTGACGAAGGAGTTGTTGAATTTAGTAACAAAATTACTATTCTATATGAACTGATAATAAAAATAATAATAATATGAAGCAGGTGAAGAAGAATTTTAATAATAATAATAATAATAATGATTTTTTATAATAATAACAATAACAGTAATGTGGGGAAATTTTTAATGAATTAATTAATTCAAGAAAAATCAAAGGAAAACATAAAGATTATAAAGTCGATAAGAAAATTGTTAAAACGAGTAAAAAATTATTATAAGTAATAGTTATTGGTAACAAAATTAGGAATAAATAAACAGATGCGAAGTAAATTCAATTTCCACTCCTTCGTGATTTTCTTTAGTTCCCACTACACTTCGTTCTTTTCGATGACAATAAATCCAATTTCTTTACGAATTATATCGCTAAATTTTTATCAACGATAAATTCAATCAACGATTTATAATTTATTGACGATCCTCTTCATTCCTATTATCGTCTTCCAACAAAAATAAAAATCCTAATAGAAAAATATATCTTCATAAAAAAAAAGAAGAAATAAAACGTTTTTGTCTCGATTACTCAATTTAATTCGCTCATGATCGTTTCATGGCTACGCTAAATAATAATCGCAATAAAATATCGCGCGCTGGTGAAGGAAAGGAGCGTGGAGGGTGGAACAATCGGCGCGTTTATCGTCCACCCCCGCAAACGTCTTGGTCGCGGCGCGTATAACGCGCCTGATATACACGGTTACGGTTATAAAAGCGAGTCGCGATCCTCGTGGTGAAGCCTCGAAAGTGCTTCGGTTACCTCGCGTCTCTCGCAAGATCCGTGCCGTATCTTGCAATTACGAGCAGGGTGGTCCATTCCCGTTCCCTTCCACCTTGCGTTTCCGCGCTCTTCCAACGCTTTTATCATCTCCTCTCTTCCTCTTTTTTTTTATTTTCTTAAAATCCTTTCTTTTTTCACATTTTATTCACTTCTTCTTCTTACTATTAGCAAATTTCTTCACGATAAACACGATCGCTCTGCCCTACGCTGCTCGAGTCTAACCAAGGGAAGACAATCAAAACTCCGACGGAAATTTGTAACGTAGAAATTTTTTATTCTCACTCTCGTTTCATAATTTATTGCTAAGTATTTGTTTTTGTCACCGTTGCAATTTTTCTCCGTAGGATAAAATTCGAGGTAAAGAGGTTGGTTGCGTTGTTTAGAACGAGATACGATTAGACTCGTCGTTCGTTTTTAAGCGATCTCGTTTCTCAGTTCCTTTGCGCGACTCTCGAGGTTCCTGAGGCGAAGAGCGCGCCTCGATCCCGACGACATCGTTTTTGATTCTTGAAAAAATCGGGACAGCACAGATACGTTGCGAGAATTGCGAACAGAGCGAAGAAAAGCATCTCCCGTTGCGTAAGTTCCGTTGATCACGGTTTTGATTAACCTTCAACCTTTGCCCATAATCGTGGGCGAAGTTTTTCCACGATTTTTCCAAAATTGCAGATCGTTCGATTCGTCGATTCATTAATTTAGCAAATTTTTGATATTTCGTTAATTCAATCGTCCAACTATCGAATTTCAGGTCGTGGGATTTATTTATCGACGATGGGAAAATTATTTGACAACGAGGAAAGGTTAAATCGATATCGATCGATCGGTGGCTCGATTAATCGCGTTAAATGTATCGATTTAAATCAAATTTGTAGTTGAAACGTCACGTTGCTTTGGCACATTTTTCCTAGTTCGATAATTGAATAGCCAGTATGCGAAAAATATCAGAATTAATTAATTTAATCAAAATTCGATACGAACAGTAATTAAGAAAAAAGTAAATATACGATTGAGCAAAAAAAATCGAAGAAAGTTCAGGTTCACATGAAACTGTGGCACGTTTTAATCAGCGCCCTGATCAGCCTGGGTGCCCTTGTGGCGTTAGGCTGGAGCGTCGTTTATTACACAATCGTGAGAATGGTTCACCTTATAATGGATTCGTCGAACATCGTACTACTCGTGCCTTCGTCCTCGGGCTTGACCGTGCATCTCGAAGATTCGGAATAAGAACCATCCCACGGTCGAGTAAAGATCGTCCAATTAACAATAAGTAAAAAATAAACATTTTTTTAAAAACACAATTCGACGAATTAACGCATTTTTTTCAGTCAAAGTTCGTTCAATTAGTAAATCTGTAATTATCGACGAGAGACCGAGATGTCCTTCTCACAAATTACTCGTGGATGAAAAATACAACGAGACTAGAAAGTCATGACGATTCGAAAAAGGATCGAGTTGCTCGATTTTCAATTTGTCGTCGAAGCTCGAGGTAAGAAGGGTTTTGGTTTTTTTGTTTGTTTGTTAAGAAAAGATAACTTTAATCGCACTTTTTGTTCACAGTTGTACAAGGAAAATGGCGAATGTCTCCGGAGAATCATAATAGTGGAACGAAGTTCTCGGGGTGTCTCGACGACGAGCGAAGAAAGTTGCAAGAACACGTCGATGTACGTCGATTTCTGTCGGCGCATGCGTTGTACTTGTGGTTTTACCGAACGCACCAGAAACCACAAAAGTCCTCGTGAGAAGCTGAATAAGATACTCTCGATGAATATAAGAGATTTTGTAACACGAACGTACGCATGGGGTCGATCTTCGACGCTCCACGCTTGGCTCGTCGACGATAAGCCGCTTTTTTTTCTAGATTTTTTTTTAAGAGTATCGCACTCGATTACTTGTCTCGAGTTTTTTTTAGTCTTGCCATGTTTCGGAAGAATTAGAGACGGCAATGCTCGCTTCGATAATCGAAATTGTTTTTACGGTTTGAAAGAAATACAGAGACGAAATAAAATTAATTATAGATAATGAGAGAATAAAATAATCGATTATTTTGATAATCGATTATTTGTACGTCTCAAGGTTAATTCGAGCAGTTTTCAACGATACAATTTTTGAAAGTGTAAAAAGTTTTGAAAGTGTTTTGAAAGTGTTTTTGAAATTTTTTATTTGAAAGATTGAAATTTTTGAATATGTAGTATTCAATTTTCGATATTTTTGTATCACTTACGATTATTCTCTTGACCCGGATGGATTTGAACAATTTTCAAAGATGGAAATAAATTTTTTATTTTTTATTGATGAAATTTGGAACGATGCGAAGCCTTTAATAAATTAATTCGCGAGATTTGGTAGAATTTTTATTCGTCAAGGTTATTGAGAACAGTTCGAGCAATTTTGAACGATACAATTTTTGAAAGTGTAAAAAGTTTTGAAACTGTTTTTGAAAATTTTTATTTGAAAGATTGAAATTTTTGAATATTTAGTATTCAATTTTCGATATATTTGTATCACTTACGATTATTCTCTTGACCCGGAGGGATTTGAACAATTTTCAATGATGAGAATAGATTTTTAATTTTTGATTGATGAAATTTGGAACTAATCGAAGCCTTTAATAAATTAATTTGCGAGATTTGGTAGAATTTTTATTCGTCAAGGTTATTGAGAATCAACAAGCAAAAATCTAAGGCAACTAAGGACGGACAAATAATTTCCCCTAGTGCAAAAAATTCACGTAAAGTCAGTAATTACTTTTTTATAATTAACAACGTATTATAATTAAGACACTTTTGTAAATGTCTCAGCTCTTATCACGATTATTCGCCACATCTCTTTTTCCTCGTATTATTTCCTACAAAACATGCGTGTTTCGAGGTAAAAAATGGTCCCTTCTCGCGTTTCTTGAAAATTCGGGTCCGGATACGATCGAGAAAGCTCGTCCGACAGCAGGTGAGGGATGTGGCGATGTGGGCTCACCGGTAGGTCCGAATACGGCACGACCCTCGTGTCTGCTGATACCGAATAGTCTTGGACAACAGAAGAAGCTGGCCGTAAATATGAGAACGAAGGCGAGAAGGAGTAAGCCGATCACGAGCGAGTAAATAAGTGCAACGTGAATTCTTCGCGAGCCATCCTTCCTCGACGACTTCAGAGACTTTCCTCTCGTGACGATCCCTCTTTTTTTTACTTTCTACCCTCGAACAATTTTTTATTTTCAACCGAATCGTCGAAATGCAACGAAAGGTGTGAAATTTCTCGTGTAAAGTTCACCTCGTCTAATTTCTGCCATTTTATTTTACTTGGGTGATTTCTAACCTTTATTAGAAAACTTTATTAGAAACTCGACTTTATTAGAACTGACTTTATTAGAAAAACTCGAGAACAATGACGGTTGTGGAAGTTCTATTTGAATTTGGCTCCTAGTTCGAACAATAATAATAATAATAATAATAATAATAATAATAATAATAATAATAATAATAATTTTTTATAATTGTAATGATAATAATAGAAATTAACAATAATATTTTTAATAATATTATTAGATTGATAATAATAATGTTAATATAAATCAATAATAATATTTTTTATAATATTATTACTATTATTATTATTATTATTTGAAATGTCACAGAATTATTTCACTCGTGTTTATAAATTGTTCAATAAACCTTGAGATTTGTTGCTTAGCTCATTTTCTCGTCAATTTCTCGAGTAGTTGTTTAAAAAATTGTTCCTGTCTGAATTTTTGCGTTAATCGCGATTGCCTTAACGATTCTCGTTCTTCCATCGAGTTTTCTTCCATCACCACGGGTTTCTGTCTCGTAGCAGCTAACTTGAGAAAAGGCTACGACGTATGCAAACCCTCGTGCTTGTCCAATTAGCGGCGAGTCTCTCCCCGAGCGACAAGAGCCGGGCGACTCTCGATGCCAAGCTCGTTATCACCTGCGCATAGTCTCGTAGGTAAACCCACATTTATGCCAGCGCGATCACCTCGTCCCGGAGGAAAGAGAAGAACGAAGAGGGACAACCCCTCTCGGCGAACACGCTAGGAAAAATATTTATTTTTCCATTTTTCTTTTTTTATCATTTTTGTGGAAAATATTCCTTTCGTTCCTTCGATAAACTGAGATATAAAAAATGATAATCACGTTGTAAATTGCATTTAGTAATATTCGCGCCTGTCGTCACAACAATATTACAACTTTTATAAAGCAAAATTTTAATTAATTTCCATTTACATTTTTTAACGGATTTTTTTTTATTATTAAAAATTCAATTTCAAAATGTTTTTGTTGTATTCACTAATATTCGTATCTGTCGCTATAACAATATTACCATTTTTACAAAGCGAAATTTTAATTAATTTCAATTTATATTTTGGAATACAATTGTTTTTTTTTTTATTGAAAATTCAATTTGAAAATTTTTTTCTTGCATGCCCACGCATCGAATCCGAGTCATGTTGTTGTTCGCATGATTTATCTCTCTGCCTCTCTTTCTCTCTTTCTCTCTCTCTCTCCTGTGAGAATATCATCCATACTTCGATTCTCCATTAGCTCGATCGATCTCGATCGAACGTTATATCTATGTATGTGCAACACTTTTTCTCGACACGCCTCCTCGCCCGGTTAAATCGACGAACCGTACATAAGGTAACGCTTCTCTCGTGCCCGTAAAGAAAACATTCCACGATTTGCCTATCGGATTACTACGTATACGCGGCAGATACCGTGTGTATTTATACGAGAAGCTCCTACGATTCTTCTTCTTGACAACTACTAGCAGATTGGAATTTCTCTTATACCTTCGCCCGAACCCATTGAACTAACCGATTTCAGTATAAAATTGTGAATTAGATGCAAAATTTTGCCCCTTAAAAAAAATAAAAAAAAGTAAATAATTAATGTAAAAATAAAAAATTGTATACCATATTTTTAAATCAGACGATCCTGAAATATTAAAATAAAATGAGACATGGAAACTCGTATCATCCCATACAAAAATTGTTCTCCGAGTTCCAAAATTAGGATTTGATTCATAAAAAAAATATTTATAAAATAAAAAATATCAATAGTCGCAAAGATATTAAACAAAATTAGTTACCGAAACACGATTTGTCTTATAAAAAAGTTAAAAAATACAGATATATTGAAGAATCGACGTGGACAAAAAGTTAGGGGTTGATTTATCGAAGATATTCGAATTTGTAAATTGTCCCACGCTTATACGCGCATTAACCATTCGCGCATTCGTGATTCGTCCCCGCGTACTTTTTCTTGCTACTCACGTATTCCTTATACGCCTTATTTATATACAGGGTGATTTTCATAAGGTGTCGCAGACTTTATTCTAAGGTAGATGGGATCATTACAAATAAAAGTTGTAAATATACATTAGGGATATTTTTAATAGTTTGCGAGATATACATCTTTAAAGTTGGTCCAATCAGAGCGTGCCGAGGAGCATTGGAGCCGCCCACTCCCACCCTAGCAGCCAATGCCCGAGAAATAAAAATGACTGCGTAATTAAATAATAAATTAAATTGACTGTTCTCAATTTTGCAACCCCAAATGTAACGCCATACACGGTGCTATCTCTACGGCTAGGGCGTGAGTGGGCGGCTCCAACGCTTCTCGGCGCGCTCTGATTGGTCCAACTTAAAAAATTTATATCTCCTAAACTATTAAAAATATTCCCAATGTATATTTGCAATTTTTGTTTGTAATGATCCCATCTATCTTAAAATCTACGGCTAGGGTGTGAGTGGGCGGCTCCAACGCTTCTCGGCGCGCTCTGATTGGTTCAACTTAAAAAATTTATATCTCGCAAACTATTAAAAATATCCCCAATGTATATTTGCAACTTTTGTTTGTAATGATCGCATCTACCTTAAAATAAAGTTTGAGACATCTTATGAAACTCACCCTATATATATACACGTCGTGTATCGCGCAGATGCGCCTGGAATAGGTATACGCGCAGAGTGAAAAGCGTATGAAACACTCAGCAATAAGTGCACGCACTTACGCGTCCCGCGCGACTCCTTCTCTGAGCCGCGGCTCGCGTCTCACAGACGCAGCTGCCAAAGATTCGAGCTTCGAGTGTCGCGTGTTGTGCTGCAGCTCGGTACAAATATAAAGTCGAATATAGTTGTATACGCTTCTATGGGACGTTCCAGCATGACATTTAGAGGTCCATGACCTTTACTCTCCGAATTTCGATTCTCAATGTTGTACAATTAATTAAAATTAATCAAATTTTTAATTACAAAAAATTCAAATGTTTTTTACAATTTTTCTACGAATTCAATTTTTCGCGTGGATTATTTTTCTCTAAATATAACGTTTTTTCTTTAAGATCATTTTATTGCAGTTTTTTCTCATCATGCTCAAAATTCAAATTGATCCTACGTAAAGTTTATTTGTTATATAATTAATAAAATCATGAATTTTTTTCCATAAGATTTATTATAAAAATTAATTGAAGCTTCTTCGATGTGATATAAAAATATCTGCAAAATTTCAACAGCCTTCATCGACCAAATAATGTTGCGATATTTAACACGGGCTCTTATGGGAGATTGCAAAAAAAATGTCTATTTTCAAGAATAAATATCGTGATAATATTACTATATTATTATTAATTATAAATATTAGAATTTTTTGAAAATTTTTAAAACGCCCTTTATTTTTATTTATAATGTATCAAAATTCATCGACATCCGGGGGAATGATTCGATAATTAATATATATTGTTGAAATCCACGATTTGTCTGGAACGCCCCATACACGCTTATTGTCGAGTGGAGGAAACGACTTGTGTGTATACAGCGGTATAAAACTTCTGTAGGAAATCGCGTAATCGTTCTAGAGGCGCGTCCGAGCAGCTGTTGAACTCGAATTAAAGGTGAAGCAACGAGATCGTAGTTGGAATAGGAAATGACGCCAGCAAGAAGAAAAATCACGACGTTAAAATGGTAGAACGTTCATCGAGCGATAATAATTTCATCGTTTTTCAAGCGAAGTAATAACTAAAAAGCAGGGGAAAAAATGATATTAGAGAATGTAGAGTGAAAGCAAACTGAGGACGTTCGAAAAATAACGGAGAACAAAATTGTTAAAATCGACAATTAACCAAAATTTGTACCAATTTTCTTGCTGTAAAAAAATATATATTGTCTCAAGATAAATGTAATTCTAGAACTCTTCCTGCCAAAGTAACAACCCAAGCGACGACAATTACGCCAGGTGAGATCGCATCGAGATGAATGAGTGCTCGCTGTTTAAAAAATCATCGTTTCTCTTTCCTCTCAGCGTTCCTAGCGGTATAAAATAATGAGGATGGAAAACAGATGGACGACGAGAAAATGGGTGTGCATATTATTACACATGTTCCCCTTTTTCGACATTTAATATCGAATCGAGAAAATCATCAAGACAATTTTTCAATTAATTTCGTTAAGATTAATTGAAAATTTCGTTAAGATTAATTTTTCAATTAATTTCGTTAAGATTAATTGAAAAATTCAATTATTTCATCGCAATCAAATTTATCCAGGTAAATTGAACAATTTTAAATAATCCATTCAACAAATATTATTTTATTACACAAATAATAATTATTTAATAATTATTTATTGAATTTTTTTCAGGTTTGCAAAAATTTGGGATTTACGAACCGCGACGTTCTTCGGCACAAACTGCTTCGAGAAACTCTCGGCGCGTATAACGTATATAAACGTTACGTTACGATAATTCTCCGCGACACTCATCCCCTCGTTATTCTCACGCCGGACATACAAAACGGCGGCTTCGCGCGTCTTCATGGCTCTGGAATTTATTATATGCGAAAGAAAAAAAAAAGAAAAACGAAAAATGAAAATAAAATATACGAGAGACAAAGTCTCTGTGTTGCGAGCTGCGGCGAGCTCGCCTCTCCCGTCGTTCTCGCAAGCCGAGAACTTTAACGCTCGAAGACTCCGCCTCGTTATCGGCACACGAGTCGTTAGCTCTAGAACCCGCGATACGTTTTGTTGTATATAACTGTAGCTACGAGCGTGACGTTGCTACTACCGAAGACTTATCGCATTCAGCACTTTTCTTCTCATTCTCACCGCCACCCTTCTTATTTTTAGTCTTATATTATACACCTTATATATATCTCTCTCTCTCTCTCGCTCGTTCAAGTTCGACTCTCGTTTCATTTTCTTTCTTTCTCTCTTTCCCCTCTCCCTCTCTCAAGACACTCGATAGCCTCAACGTCGAGGTGTTTGTTATTCATATACATTCTACAATACACGACGTATCAAGATCCAGTAATTGGTAGCCGTGGGCTAACTTTAATACCGAATAACGAAGTTATCATTTTTTTTTCCTTTGAGAAGATTCGAAGAATATTTTCTTTTTTTCTTTAACAATATTCGTATCATTTTTTTCGTGGAATCGTTGGAGAAGAATCGAAGAAATTTCTTTCGTGGAATTCTTGGAGAAAAATCGAAGAATTTTTGTTTGCGGAAACGATGCGGGAGTTTAGAATTTTATTTACGAATATTTGTATCATTTTTTTTCGTGAAATCGTTGGAGAAGAATCAAAGAAATTTCTTTCGCAGAATTTAGGTTAAAATAATGCGCGCGTTTATTTGAAAAGTTGAATTGAATAATAGTAAAATAAATGATAAAATGTAAATGTAAACGCTACATCTTGTTTAATTGTGTTAAATCACGTTGATTATTAACACCCGAGGGTAGTGGTAATCACGCGTTTGTAGCGTACGGAAGATTGGCTCGAAACGAGCAACGGTCCCGAGACCTCTTAATTATATGCAACGGGGCGAATGATTCGCTCTGTTGGGACCTTTGAACGAAGCCTGGGAACCTTTGACCTCGTGCAATGTCGACGATGTCAGCGTCTACGAGTATTAACTTCGCGTGAGGACGTCAACCCAGCAGATATATATGTGCTGTGTATGTATGTATGTTTGAGTGTGTGTATCTGTGTGTATATGTATAAACACACACTCATATCCACACACATGTAAAATTCCTGGCAAAATCATTTTAGGACTTTTACCTCGTTTTTGCACTGCCAGCAGAACTTTACCACAATCTTCCTTTCTTCAAAAACATGATCTGGATCCGAGAATTGTTTATTGACCGTTACATCTGGGATGAAATAAAAATTCATTCTTTTGTCAGCTAATAAAGCGTGGTAATATTTTTTTACGTTAGCTTGTAGATATGCAATTGTGAATGATGATAGTAGCACCCTAGGCAGGATATATATCTATATATATAGTTGCAATACTTGACCGTTATAAGCGTCAGTGCGTGGATTGTATTATCCCTGATCATCAATCGTCGTCTCGACGTTATCCCTCCTCGTTATTGTCATCTTCGTAGTTTCTCACTTTGATTATTATCGTTGCTGATAACTCATATACATATGCATATATACAGGGTGAATTTTATGAGGTGTAACTGGCTTTACTTTAAGGTAGATGGGATCATTACAAACAAAAGTTGCAAATATATATTAGGGATATTTTTAATAGTTTACGAGATATACATTTTTTAAGTTGGTCTAATCAGAGCGCGTCGAGAAGCGTTGGAGCCGCCCACTATCGCCCTAGCCGTAGAGATAGCACAGTGTAGGGCATTACATTTGGGGTTGCAAAATTCAGAGCGGTCAATTTTATTTATTATATTATTACGCAGTCATTTTTATTTCTCGGACATTGACTGCTCTGAATTTTGCCGAGCGAGTCGAGAAGCGTTGGAGTCGCCTACTCCCCGCCCCTAGCAGCCAATGTCCGAGAAATAAACGTGACTGTGTAATAATATAATAAATAAAATTGACTACTCTGAATTTTGCAGTCCCAAATGTAACGCCGTACACGGTGCTATCTCTACGGCTAGTAGTGGGCGGCTCCAACGCTTCTCACCGCGCTCTGATTGGACCAACTTTATAAATTTATATCTCGTAAACTATTAAAAATATCCCCAATGTATATTTGCAACTTTTGTTTGTAATGATCCCATCTACATTAGAATAAAGCCTGTTTCACCCTATAAAAATTCACCCTGTATATAGATAAATCAGAAAATATACAAGCAATTCGCACAGTCTCATTTCTCGTCGTATAATACAAACGTCTCTATTTGTTTTCTAGGCGAGCATCAGCAACAATTGCTCCGGGACGAGAAATTGAGAAATGAAAAAGAGAACGAGGACGACGAGGAAAATGACGAAGATGTGAAAAACGAACTTTCCGTGGAACAGCACGCTGTGAAAAAGCATCTCGAGGCGAAACGTCAGGAGGAACGAACCAAAAGATCCGACGTTGACAATATCGAGGACAACGACAGTGACATCAAAGAATGGTGAGTAAAGATTTAATTTATGGTTTCTTTCTTCTTCTTATTCTCATTAATATCTTATTCATAATAATTCTTCAGGGAAATTTAAGTAATTTTCTGTTAGTGAATTATTCCTAATTGGTCAATTTTGTTTAGTTGCGTCCCGAGTCGAAGGAGGGTTGAAACTTTTATCACGTACCCGGTAACACAGAGCGGTACGACGAGTACGGATTCTTCTCAACGTCGTTGTCCCCTGTACACATCGTTGTACTGTTATACGCGTGTACACGCTTCGGGGTATATAATGACTCGCGCGCCAGGATGTCCGCCGATCTTGCCTCGTTCGACGTTCACCAGGCCGACTGTAATGACTCGGTATAGACTCGTCTGATATATCCTCCGCTTCCTTAACGACCGCAGCGCAAATAGGCATCCATTTCGCGAGATAAGAGTATCAATATCGTACTACAGTGGCAGACGATTGTTACAATTTATTCATTCCCTTAAAACTCTTTTCAGCCTCTGACCATTCCTTTTTAAAATTTTTTATTTCGATGGACAAACGGTACAAGTTACAATTATTAGTCCTTGAGATTTTCAATTAACAGAAAGAAACGTGGATGTTGAAAACAAAATTGAATTATAAAAATATGCGGAAAGTAAGGTTTAAAAAGTTCTGAAGATTTACAAAATTTATTAATGTTTTTTTGTACGGTTTTATAGGAGTTTGTATTTATTTGTCGGTTTTCAGCCATATTGTTTAATCCATAAAAGCTAGATGGGGTAATAAAAGTTTCGCGTTTGTATAATATTTAGCACAAGTAGTCTTCTTGATGGGCGTTGCTGGCGGTAATTAAATCAGCACAGAGGAGATTTACGAGTTTTCGTGCACCTATACGTACACCTGAGTGCTTTAAAATGCGTCACGCTACGTTTATACACGTATATAGATCACGTACCTTGTGTCAGAACAGTCGCTTCGATCCGGCTCTTGTTTTTTCTAGCTCCTTGGAGGGATATTCGCGTCTTTTATTTAGTTAGAAACGTAGGAGCGGGATAAAGTGGAGCTGGTGCGCGGATGACTTGATTCGCGTCAACGAGGGGACAAAAAATTGCGGGACACGCGATATCGAGGTCCTCGGGTTGACTACAGCGGCAGACTCTCCTCTCTCAGTTCTAAGATTTCTTAACGTTTGGTCGGTATTACCTGCGTGGAACTCGAGATCTCTTATACTTGTTCGCACATCCGTTTTCCCCGTCGTCCGTCTGTTATGAGAAAAAAACTTTTAGTTTACCCAGACTGACGATTTATTGCTTCAACGTCTCGTAATACTGTTTTGTAGGGAATAGCTACGCTGTAGATGACGAATATTATATGATTGTTCGAGATTTGTCGTAATGTCTGGTTTTAAAATGGAAAATTGGATACAATTTAGTTTTTTCCATTTTTGAATATTAAACTTCGATAGGGCTGGAATAAGAATGTGATATTCGTGTTGTACGAAGAATTTCAGATTCCGTAATCACCCTACAAAGTCTTTTTGGACGAAGAAAAATTTTGAGCCCGGCAGGTGCCGATGGTCAACATTCGGATTTTATTTTCGGGACTTTGGGAAGTTCGGAGGGGTAAAAATTTTGTATCGTCCAAAAAGACTTTGTAGCATCATTTCCGAATGGGAATTTTCCCGCGTAATACGAATATCGTGAAATAAAGGCGTTTTTGGAGCAAAAAAAAATGGGCCCCTTGGGCCAGGCGTTTTTTTGCAGGTCCCAAAAATCGCACTTTTCAAAGTGTCGCCACGGCCATAAAAATTAAGATATCCGGATGATCCTTGGCTGGTTGTCGAGTGCTCGGCGAGCTCTTTAAAAAGTTATTCGTGCAATTTTCTGTTGGACGAACTGGAACGGAGATACAGCCTCGGGAAAGGTCGATTTTTTGAGGATTCGCGATTTTCATCGAAATTGGCCATATTGAATTCCGGTCAATTTTGATCCTTTCTCAAGCTCTAGGAGTCTATATCGATCGCAAATTTCCCGTACAACACCAAAATTATGGTTGCGTTTTCGATTTTCAAGATTTTATCGACGTTAAGTAGGTAAATCGTTATTTCGAGTTTTTTGCGTTTTTCTCCGGAAGTTTTTGAGAAATCGTCCAAAATAATGTGAGATTCTTCATTAGCGGCAATTTCCGATTCGGTAACCACGCTACAGTCTTTTCGGACAAAAAAAAATTTTGAATCTAGAAATTCTGCATTTATCAGAACTATCACGAATATAGTGCACTTTTATTTCCTTTTGTCAATCCAAACCTCAAAAAACCTAAATTTCACGCTTTTTTTTCAATATTTGTCAGGAAAATGGTTGAAAACCTAAATTAACCGTGCTATATTTCTATCGTACGTACAAACTTCCGATTCCGATAGTCGATTAGCTTACAATAAAAGTCGACAAGCCACAAAATAATAATAACAACCGTACAAACACTAATGCCCTTAAATTAATTTGATATCCCAATCGCGTACAATTTTGTTCAATATTCTTCGAACTTTTGTCCAATCGCCATAATTATTCTCGAGAGGAAACAGGTGTGTAGGTTCGAAAAAAAAAAAATTATTATTCTTACGCTCTTACACGTTCTTCATGGTCTGGGACGTAGTTCTATATATACATGAAACTGGCTGGTAATGTACCCCTTCCTCTTGTTTTCAAGCACATTTACCTCGTGTATGTACATATTATAATGCAGCACAGTACTTACGGTCTGCGAAGTGCCCGACGGAGTGAGCAAGATCGCGAGAGGTCCAGAACCGGAAACGCAGGAAGCGATTTTGCCTCGAGGCGATTTCTCGCGTACTCTCGCACGGTCGATCGTCTCTCTCTCTCTCCCTCTCTCTTTCTCTCTCCCGGACGGTCGAGTGCATTCAGGGTCGCTAAGTTTTTCTCCCAACCCCCTTCTTCCCTCTACGGATTTTTCTCGTTCTCTCGATACATCCGTCTCTCTTATCCCCACTCCTTCAGTTTTTTTTTCCCCCCTCATCTCATCATTATCATCATCTTTTCCCGCTCTCTCGCCGCAAACTCGTTTAAAGTCGGGCAAACCGGCGTGGAGAAACGATATCGGCGGTAAAAGAGATCATCGAGCCAAGGATCTCGAGACTACGGCTCCGTATCGAATCCCAGGTCGACTTCAAATTGCCGTATTTATTCGAAAACACTTTCGAACCCCTCCCCTCTCCCCTACTTTTTTCCCTTCTCGCGATAAGAAATTTATGGCGCGACGATGTGCTCGAGGGGGAAAACGATCTTTCTTATTTGAAGAATCTCGTCTTCCATTGCCTCGATAACTTCGAGGTCGAGCACGCGTCGATTAATTTATTGGAATATAAATTCACCTTCTCCTCGTTGAAATTGATCGATTTATCAAAAAATCGATAAATTTGCAAATGCGTGAATTCAATTACATGAACTTTTGCAAATAGTCGCGTAAATAAACGAATACAAATTTATTGATAAATTGATTAAAATCGATACGAATTTATCAATATCGAAATTTGTCGATTCGATGAGAAGTAGATCGATCGATGTCGGATTTTGTTTCTTCGCACGAGGTTCGAAATGGGACACGCTCTACAAAAGTTGTACGAGAACTTCTCCCTTTCTCGTTTCCGTGACCTTACGTCTGTCTCTCCGTCCTGATTAGGAAACGAGAGCGTCGTGAGTCACGTATCAGCCCTGCGGGTCTGAATTGCCCTCCGTTCGCGAATACTCGATGCCACATAACGTTTATGGACGAACGCAAAGGTCGCTATTTTGTAATCGGCGTTGTGAGAGATCTTTCGGAACGATCTCTCAGAGAAAAAGAGGGAGGGAGAGGAGGAGTGTTCTGTTTGCATGCACTTCCGGGACACTTTTCGACCTAACCTATAGTTCGCCTTTGCGTTTGGATACAACGACTTCGACCTGGCGAAAGTTTCGACCGTTTATAAAACGCCCCGAGGACCTCGCCCCTCCTTGCACTTCGATGCACGATCTCGACTTCTCCGAGACCTCCGCCTATAAATTAGTCGCTTCGAGGGAGACGATTCGATTTCGCAAAAAAAAATAGTAGAAAATGCAATTATTTCGCCCAAAAACTTGAAAAGTTCGTAGTTATCTGAGTACGATAATTTATTAAACGTTTTTGTAATTAAAAAAACCAATAAGTATTCATCATCGCGTTTTTATAAATTTATTTTAAAGTTATTTTTTGACAACAGCGGGCTGGGTTAATGCAAAATACCTCAAAGTTAGAGCAAACCAGGCTAAGATTCATTTAACACGGACGACACTTCACACAAAGTTTCGTTACCCGACTGTCTATCGGATTTTCTCTAAAACATCGAAGCCCCCTCGAGTAATTTGGAAGTATCTCAAAGTTTTTGGACACCGAGTCTCGCGTCGGGGTGAACCAAAATCTCGTCCGAAGAAGCGAGAAACGGGTCGAGGAAGAGGTCGAAGGTGGGAAGGGAAGTACGAAAGTGCCGAGAACGGGACGACGACAATTCGTGGAAGAGGAAGGGAAATTACATCCTCGTAGAAATCGAGTTTGCGCATACACATATAGATATGTTTGTTGTAAAGGATCTTAGGAGTGGATGGGAGAAAGGGGGGTAGAGAACTTCGATTCTCGACGACGAAAATCGTCCCGAATGCTTCGGGAACAGCGTCGAGCCTTTAGTAGCGTTACTATATCGTGACAAAAGGGACCTCGAGCTAGGATAGAGCGTAAGCGAGAGAGAGGGAGAGAGAGACCTTAAGAGCCTTTCTCGACACGTATACCACCAGACGTTATTGAATTCCAACCTGTCGTGAGTTATCTCGATACCAGACGGCGTAAATTGATGAAAGGAGACTCGTCGTCGTCGTCGTCGTCGTCGTTGAGATTTCGCTTCTCCCATCCTCGTATCGTCCTGTGACACGATGCCTTATCCTCGCCCCTCTTTCGAATTATCAAAGGACGAAGAAGAAACAGCCTGGTTCTATCAGTTCGGGGAGTTTATATCGAAAATTATTGAAAATAGCTCGGTGAAATTTGGTTGGTTGAAAATCATTCGAGTTAATTATTGTCGGGTTTGATGATTATTTGGAGAAGTTTTAGATTGCTTTGGCGGAGTTTTAATGATGGTGGAATACTGTTAGATTGCTCGATTAATTGTTATGTTAATTTGGGATTATTGTATTGCTGTTATTTTTATTCCCGTCTTTTTTTCATTTTGTCTATCTCTCTTTCTCTTTCTTCCTCTCGTTATATTCCGTATTTCCTTTCAGTTTGCCTGGAAGATTTTGCAGTTTCCGGCGGGCTTGGCTTCGCCATATAAATACATACATATTGAACGAACTCCGTGAGTCTCGCTGAATTGCCGGGCCTAAGTATACCGCGATTCGCGATTTAATTCTTTTTCCGTTCTCACGATACCACGAGTCTCATGACTGTGTGTGTGTGTGTGTGAGAGGGTTTTTACGTCGTAAAAGGACGGGTAGCGATTTTTCAAAATTTTCTTCCAGACGAAGAAAATATAATCTAATTATTAATTAATTACTGTAATCGATTAATTTAATTAATTGAATTTTTACGCGAAAATTTATAATTTTCTTGTTTTTTGGTGGGAAAATTAAATCAAGAAGATTAAAAATAATTAATTTGATTTCGAATCGAAAGGACGGTGATGATTTATCATTAATTAATTATTGTAATTGATTAATTTAATTAATTGAATTTTTTCGTGAGAATTTATATATATATTTTTTTTTTTTTTTTTGAAAAATTAAATCAAGAAGATTGAGAATGATTGATTTGATTACGAATCGGCCGCACGGTAATGATGAATCGTTAATTGATTATTGTACTTAATCAATTTAATTTATTGAATTTTTTCATGAGAATTCAGAATTTTCTTATTTTTTTTTTTAGAAAATTAAATCAAGAAGATTGACAATGATTGATTTGATTACGAATCGGCCGCACAGTAATGATTAATCGTTAATTGATTATTGTAATTAATCAATTTAATTAATTGAATTTTTTCGTGAGAATTAATAATTTTCGTGTTTTTTTTTGGGAGAATGAAATTAAGAAGATTGAGAATGATTGATTTGATTACGAATCGGACGGATAGTAATGATACGAGTCTTGCTTGTTCTCTGGTTAACTAACTAATGTATACGATCCCGAGTGAATTAGCCCTTTTGTGTAACTGTACATAGTTTTGTTCAGCTCCGTACGGATAAGCCGAGAACGAGAGCATCTGCTTGCTTCGGATAATCTTCCAATTAAGCCTCTCTCTAATTAGATCTGATTTATACGATTCGAGTTCTCCCAGGGTGGGCGCAACGAGCGTACGAGAAAATCCTGGGTAACGAGATACGAAACCACCTGGAATAGAGGTGAAACACGTTTATGCCGTTTCAGTCTCGCGCAATAATTTCAATGTTCCTCGAAAGTTATTCTTCGACGTACGCAAATTTTCAGTCTCTCGTTAAAAATTCAAGAATATGCAAAAAAAAAAAAAAATAGAAAATGTTGAATAAAAATTTGAAATACAAACTCGATAGAACATTCGCGAAACTTTTGCTCTCCGCCGTCTCGCTCGCGATATTTATTCATTCGATTATCCCTCGTTATCGCATCTCGTGAAATTCGCTCGATTCTTGTTCAAACTGACGAAACGAAAGGAAAATTGTGGCGACCCGAGAATAAATAATACTGCGGCTCAACCGCAAGTTTGTGCGACCGCGTGTTAGGTCATTGCGAGACCACGAGAGGGCAGCACGTGTAAACGCCGCGTCGAACCTCCGAGTGTAACCGGTTGCCATCGTCCTGGCGCCATCGTCTAAGAAACTCGATCAATCTCTCGTTCATTAGGGCCTTTCGATCGAAGAAAAGCGATCTAATTAATTTCGATTTAAAGAAAATTAGGTCAGAGAGTTTGAAAAATAATTACTCAAGAAATTATAAATGTTTCTCGTTTTTTGCAGTTTATTTATAAATTAGTAACATTAATCACCAATATAACAAGGAATATTAATTACTGTCGTTAATTATGTCAACATACACAATTTTTTTCGCTCATCGTCAAAGTTACGTTTCTCAATCGAAGAAAATCAATCCAATCAATTTCAAATAAAAGAAAATTAGTTCATTAAATTTGAAAAATAATTATTCAAGAAATTATCAATTTTTCTCGTTTTTTGCAGTTTATTTATAAATTAGTAATATTCATCACCAATATGACAAGGAATATTAATTACTGTCGTTAATTATGTCAACATACACAATTTTGTTTCGCTCATCGTCAAAGTTACGTTTCTCAATCGAAGAAAATCAATCAAATTAATTTCAATTAAAAGAAAATTAATTCATTAAATTTGAAAAATAATTATTCAAGAAATTATCAATTTTTCTCGTTTTTTGCAGTTTATTTATAAATTAGTAACATTAATCACCAAGATGACAAGAAATATTAATTACTGTCGTTAATTATGTCAACATACACAATTTTTTTTGCTCATCGTCAAAGTTACGTTTCTCAATCGAAGAAAATCAATCAAATTAATTTCAATTAAAAGAAAATTAATTCATTAAATTTGAAAAATAATTATTCAAGAAATTATCAATTTTTCTCGTTTTTTGCAGTTTATTTATAAATTAATAACATTAATCACCAAGATGACAAGAAATATTAATTACTGTCGTTAATTATGTCAACATACACAATTTTTGTTTCGCTCATCGTTAAAGTTATCTTTCTCTAATGAGATAGAATGTATGCAGCTATTAATTTTCGAGGTATATTGCGAGATAATATACGCTTGTGCCAACAACAACATTGTAGTACGTATAATATTCATGATTCTCCTCTGCGCTCTATCTTTTTGCGTTTACTCTGGGCTATAACGGGAAAACTGGAGAGAAAGACGAAAAGAGCAAGAGAGAGTTGGGGTTCGGGGGCAGGGCGAGTTTTTCTTGCGTGTGCAAACCCAAGAGCGCATTTACGATCGTGAGAGTTCACGAGGGAGAGAAGCGCGGGCGGCCCGGGCGCGTCTCGCCCTCGGGGGATTCTCTCGAGAATCGTGCTCGTGCAATTGACGCAGTTATTAGGCGTCGTTACATACCTAATATACGTTGGAAAACTAGCGAGCTCCACCTTCCAATGGGAATTTTGATCTTTGTATTAACACTGTAAACTCCTGGCCCTTGTAAAACACGAAAATTTGAAATTTCGTCAAAAAATATTGAAAAATCTTAAAAACATAATTAATCCTTTCATTCTTAATTCCAAGATTAATTAATTGCAAGAATAATTAATAAAAATTCGACAGTTTTATCATATTTCACAATTAATCTCAATAAAAAAATTATCAATTTTATTTGAAATTATGTCAAACAATTAATGAAATTTCAATTTTATTAAAAATCATATTCAATGGAAATAATATTATTCAATTATCGTTTTTTTTTATAATCGTCACCAATTTTCTATCGATATTTCGCTGGATTTACAGTTTTGTCTTTTTTTCTTCTGTAAACTTCTGGCCCTTGTAAGACACGAAAATTTGAAATTTCGTCAAAGAATATTGAAATATTGAAATATTAAAAACAAAATTAATCCTTTCATTCTTAATTCCAAGATTAATTAATTGCAAGAATAATTAATAAAAATTCGACAGTTTTATCATATTTCACAATTAATCTCAATAAAAAAATTATCAATTTTATTTGAAATTATGTCAAACAATTAATGAAATTTCAATTTTATTAAAAATCATATTCAATGGAAATAATATTATTCAATTATCGTTTTTTTATAATCGTCACAAATTTTCTATCGATATTTCGCTGGATTTACAATTTTGTCTTTTTTTCTTCACGTCTTTTGCAGTGGAAATTGCAAGACGGAAATTTTGGTATTCCACGTTGGCGAAAGGGTCGAACAGCATGGTGTCTCTGTGACGACGGGACGTTTGCCAAGTGGCTTTTGCCTATGCTCTTGTCGTAATGGCGATGTGTACGTACGTGTGTATCGCAATAGCGATGCACTCGCCACGAATTCCCGTTGTCGTCGTTTTCGTACCCGGTCCTCCTAGAGATCGCATTATATATATATAATGCGATCTCTAGGATCATATATATATATATATATGTATGTATATAGTTTGATAGCACGTTGCTAAAAGCGTCGAGGCATCCCTCGTCGTGTCGTTATTTGAGTTGCCATTTCCGGGTCCCAGAGGTATTAGAGATGCTCAAGGGCTCGTCCAACCTCTCTCGACGGTTCTCGCGTTTTCAGACGTTTATTTCTCGTGGCTCGCCCATATTTTTCTCTCGTCGCCTTCCACGAAAAATAAAATGTTTTACATCGAAGATAAGAAAACGAAAACCTGGAAATAGACGTTTCTGAATAAATGAAACCGATCCACGTTCCATAAATTTTCAATAATTCTGATCGACCGAAAGAAAAATAATTTTTTATAGTAATTTCAGAAAAAGTCAAATTTATACAATTTTATTTTACATCAATTTTGATATTTTGTTATTGTTTATGCAGTTATCTTGAATGAAATTAATCCGCATTGTATAAATTTCCAAAAATTCCGATCGGTCGAAATCGAAATAATTTTTTATAATTTCAGAAAAAATGAAATTTATACAATTTTATTTTACATCAATTTTGATATTTTGTTGTTGTTTATACAACTATCTTGAATTGAAACTAACCAGCAATGTATACATTTCAAAAATTCCGATCGGTTGAAATAAAAATAAATTTTCTATAATTTTAGTAAAAGTCAAATGAAAAAATTGTATTTTTTAACGAATTAAAAAAATTCTCTTTGTTCGTGTGACTATTCTCAACGGCTCTTTAATTTTGTTCATTCATGCGCGAATTATTCCATCCCATTTTAATCCGAATTGTTTTATAGGATTGAACAAACTTTTAATTAACGTCGAGTGGGCTTTGTATGAGTGTCAAGACTCGACCTGCAACCACATTCGTGTCTCATTGATTCTACGCGTATGCTCGACGAACAAGTACCTCCTCTTCTTTTATACGGATCGAACTATGGATCGAGCATCGATGAAAGGACGTATTCGCCAACTGCTTAATTAAAGGAAATGGGTCATCGCTCGATATCCATTTCCATACACAGATCACGGTATAGCAATGAAAATTTACGAAATAATTGACGCAAGTTTCTCTTCATCGATGAAAATATAATTGTGCGAGATGGAATTATCGCGCGATTATCATTATCAACGATCGATCGTTATCATTCTCACGATTAAAATTTACCGACCCAGTTAATTAATTCACTCGTAGATATTGATTTAAAAAAATCCAACGTGAGCCTTGATCCGACAATAAACTCTTGTTTATCGAATTGTGAGTTTATTGAGAAATCGACGAGAATTCAATCGTGAATTTAAACAAAATCGCAATTATCGAACGAATTCCAAAAAGAAAATCGTTGATCGTTGATACTCACTGTGTAAGCGATTATTCTCTCAGGGCTATTATCTGACTCTCGGGCGTAACTTGTCGTATCGAGTCGAAGTAATGCACCATTATCTCTCTTTCTCTCTGTCAATTTACGCTCGCAACTCGAAGAACCTGATTAGATGAGTTCCTCCGAGTGACGTCTATCCTTACCGATTATGGCTAATCTCTTCGGACTTTGATCACTATTGATTCCTCTCGCCTACCCTTCATTGATCTTCATTGATCAATATTTAAAATTTACATTTCGATTCTCAGATAAGAAAAAAAAAACATTATAATTATCGCAGCGTTAACAAATTATCGTATATACTTCTAATCTTGCGATTTGATTAATTGCTAATTATTAATTATTATCATTCTTGCAATATTTTAATTTTTTTATTATAACAATCTTAAATTCTTCTAAAAATGGACAAAATCGACAAAAAATTAATGAAATCAAATTAAAACAGAAATATCGATCAAGATATTTTTTAATTTGACGATTTTTTAAATCGATAACGTTCCTTTCCCATCAAAGTTCGATAACTGGATAGCTTGCATCGTCGATAACTCTTCCTGGTTTTGTTATGAAATTCGAAACTGCGAAAATTGGCGAGTTTTCGGTCGTTCCGTAACCGCTGCACGTTCGACGGATTCCTGAATCGACAAAAATTCAATGAAATCAAATTAAAACAGAAATATTGATTAAGATTTTAAAAAATTTGACGATTTTTTAAATCGATAACGTTCCTCTCCCATCAAAGTTCGATAACTCGATACCTTGCATCGTCGATAAATCTTCCTGCCTTTATTATGAAATTCGAAACTCCGAAAACTGGCGGACTTGCGGTGGTTTCGTAATCGCCGCGTGAATAAACGCGCATGCGCGATGCGTTTACGCGTAACAAAAACGTTCGAGCCGCGAGAACGGCGTTATTTACCCGGGTTGTGTATAACGGCGCGTTGATCCAAGCGCAGGCGGGAGAGACTTCGAGGGGTGTGTTCTCTTCGGGTCCGTGGCTTTGCTCGAGGGAGAAGGGCGAGTCGAGAAAACGAGCCCGAGGTGTTATCGGTTGCGGTGAGGAAGAGAGGTATTAGTTCGAGTTTGAAACGGGACGCGTTCGGTACGACCGTCCAACGGTTTATTTTTCTTTTTCGTTATATTTCTAGCCAACCCTACAACGACGTCGAGGGCGATGTCGCTACGACGTCGACGCCTCGGTAGGAGCGCAACGAGAAGTCGGCGCCGACTCTTCGAACGGAGACGCGCGAGTTTCAGTCCCTCGAGCGACGTTGACTCGGCGATCGTCTCTCTGTCTCTCCTCGATCACATTCGTTATCGTTTAATTACGACGAAATTAAAAATAACCCAAGCAAATTAATTAAAACGATTGAAACGTAAGATTGTAAATCAAATTTTAATAATTATCCATCTCCTTTGTATTTAAACAAAATTGTATTTAAACAGACACATTTTTCGAACGTTTAATAATAATCGATTTAAAAAATGTATAATAATTTTGCTATCGAGCTGCGGTTTTAGGAAAGAAAGTGTGTGAAAATTGTTCTTTTTTTATTGAAATTTTTGACAATTTTTTGATTAAGAAATTATTTTATTTGAATGTGTAACTAATTATTTACGTTTTGTTCGGTGAGATTTTCCAATTTATTGAGGAAATGTGAGATCGTGCCATAATTAATTGTCTACAACGGGGATCTTCGTGTCGTTCGGCGAGAGAGAGAGAGAGAGAGAAAGAGAGAGAGAGAGAGAGAGAGAGAGAGAGAGAGAGAGGGGGAGAGAGAAGGAGAGAGAGATACTCGCGTGCTGGCTGTTGCTCGTCTCTCTTCTCCCGAGGATTATTAGAGGGAAGCAAGAGCAGCCTCCGCGAGACTCTAATAACACTCGGGGCAACACACACGCACATACAAAGATCGTCCCATGAACCCGAGTACAAAATGCTTTTGCCACACGTACCATGTGCCCCTCCACTATTTATAAGACTCTGAATCACGGTAAGCGCCTTGTTGCAACAGCCGGCCTCCCTCTTCCTCTCTCTCTCTCACTCTCACTCTTCCCCTCTCCCTCTCTCTCTTACACTCGCATGTGCACGGCACAAGTTTTCCTCCATTCGGTCACGGATTGAGTTCACGAAAATTTGGTTACGGGAATAAATACACACTGATAATCGAGAATAAACAAACTCCGAAGAAAACAAACGAATTCGTTTCATTCGAAATATAAATTTGATTTTCATTACGAGACAAAATTTATTCATTTTTTGACAATTTCTTTTTTGCCCAATTTTAATTAATTGTGCTTGATAAGAATTTATTCAATTTTGTACAAATTCATTTTTGGTAAATATTTTTTGTGACAAGATTTATGGAAATTTTTATTTAATTCTGATTGAGAATATATTTTTTTATTTGTTCGTTTTGAGTGGATTTTTTTAATGAGGCGAGTGATAAAGTGATAACGATTTTATTCAGGGTGCGTGATTCGAAAGTTAATGTATGAAAATCGATCGTCGAATTAAAATTGTGTCGTAACGTTTAAACGATAAAATAAAGGCAGATGCGGGTTTAACGCGTGGCTATATTCGTATCAAAATGTACGGTGAACCTCGGAGATGTTTTTACGACGGGGTTGGTGAAAATGGGGTTGGTGGTGGTTACAACACTCTACCGATGCCCGCTCAACTCGGTTACTTCGTACCTCTTAATGGCGTTTATTGCATCGGCACACCACCACAGCAACGTCATCATCGCTCCCGAGGGAACACTTCCTCCTCGCACTCCAACCACTCGTCGCGTCAAACTCTCTGGTGAATCTTCTTTCTTTATTGTATTCTCGCACCAATTATTCGAGAACGATGTAACGAGCATGTACTTATTCTTATCTTCGTAACGACCAACGAGTTCTATTAATTTTATCGTAAATTATAAGTGGCAATTACATAAAATCGATAAAAAGAAAATGATTTTTTATTATGAAACGAATGTTAGAGGGACCGTTTTGTTTTTGGAGAGTCGAAAATATTTATTTCGTCACGAGTGTTAGGGATTTAGGAAATTCTTGATTTATATTGGAGAATAATGTTAGAAACTAGAATGTCAGAAAATAATTGAAAATTGAATATTAGAAAATTATAGAAAATAGAATATTGGAAAATCAGAAAAAATTTAATATTGGAAAATAATAGAAAATTTTATATTAGAGAAAGTTAGACAATATTAGAGATTAGAATAGTAGAAGATAATAGAAAATAGAATATTAACGAAAATTAGATAATATTAGAAACAAGAATATTAGAAAATAATAGAAAATTTAATACTAGAGAAAATTAGACAATATTAAAAATTGAAATATTAGAAAATAATGGAAAATAGAATATTCGAGAAAATTAAACAATATTAAAAACTGAAATATTAGAAAATAATGGAAAATAGAATATTAGAGAAAATTAGACAATATTAAAAACTGAATTATTAGAAAATAATGGAAAATAGAATATTCGAGAAAATTAAACAATATTAAAAACTAAAATATTAGAAAATAATGGAAAATAGAATATTCGAGAAAATTAAACAATATTAAAAACTGAAATATTAGAAAATAATGGAAAATAGAATATTAGAGAAAATTAGACAATATTAAAAACTGAAATATTAGAAAATAATGGAAAATAGAATATTAGAGAAAATTAGACGATATTAAAAACTGAATTATTAGAAAATAATAGAAAATAGAATATTAGAAAAAATTAGACAATATAAAAAACTGAAATATCAAAAAATAATAGAAAATAGAATATTAGAGAAAATTAGACAATATTAAAAACTAAAATTTTAGAAAATAATAGAAAATAAAACATCAGAAAATAATAGAAAATTCAATATTGGACAATATTAAAAAACCCATTAAAAAATTGAATATTCAAACGATACTTAGTAGAAAAAATAATCTTCAAACTTTTTAATATTAAGACTTTCAAATTCCTAACAAAGTAGACAATCTGAATTCTCAGCCGGCATGGAGATTTGTCATGCGTGCGTGCAGCGTAGGTACATAAAGGCTTATTGTCACCATTAGCGGTCTCGATGTCATACGAGAACACACGAACGACTTGGCATCGGTACGGGTCGTGCCCTTTTTATCGAATCTTCGATGCTTCGCCTTTCTCTCTTTCTCTTCCTCTCAGTCCATTTTTCTCGTTCTTGTGACAACAACGAACGACGAAAACGTCGCTCCGATTTGAACGCAAAGCCATTGCTGTGGAGTACTCGTCGCGTGCCAACAAAGCCATATCGAATCCACGTCAAGTAAACCGATCATGTCGCGGGTGATTATCGTGCTAAACGAATTATACTTTTCGTGCTGTGAAAAACTATTCGATACGAAGTGGTAACGTCGCCAAAGGTGTCTCGCTATGGCACCTGACTAGACGCGACAGTTACCGATGTCCTATCATGATTTTTCTCCTCGTAACCGATTTATTCCTCTTATTCCAAAAATTTTGACAAATCGATACAAATATTAAATCGAATTAATCAAACATAATAACTAAAAATCATTTAAACAAAGTATTAAATTAAATGGAGCAAAAATTAAAGTTATTATCGAAGGTAATCGGTAGATCGTTGATTTATTTTACACTGAACAATTATATTACAATTATCGATGAACATTAAACACGTAAATAAGGCCCCTTTAACATTTTTATTTCACAATTCTCGTCGAGAGACCAGCTCCTTTCAATTCTCACAGGAACACAATACGATTGTGCGAAAAGCGAGTTTCGTCATTAAAACGTCAGAACCCACGACCGAATTAAAATCGTCGTTATTACGTTCAACGGTACTCGCACTTTCGGAGTAGAAAATCAAAGCTACGTAAACATAATCAAATCCTTAAAATCTCACAATTATTCCCACACGCTTGCGACAAATTCGAGATAAAGCATCGACTTATTTCTCAAACAATAACAACAACAACAACAATAATAATAATAGTAATAATAATAATATCTAATAAACATAATCGTACAATTAAAATTCGTAATACAATCCTATTTGTCTAACGAACGATTAACAATTCTGAATAATATTTCGAGAAGTTCCCTCGAAAAGCTTGCATCAGTCTCTAAAAGAAACGAAAAGAGAAAAAAGAAACAAAAAAAAACAAAATAATTTCCTCCTTCGACATTACGCGGTCGTCGGTAACTTCTCCATGATAATCGTCGTCTTGACTCGTCCCTTGCGAAACTCCAGTTTCGTCTGTATCTCCTGCAGTGTCTTGCCCTTCGTCTCGGGCACGAGAACGAAAGCAAAAATGGCGGACATCGCGGTCATACAACCGAAAGTCCAAAATGTCGCTGCTTGTCCCATGTATTCTACCATGGTTGGAAAAACTTTCGTGACGGTGAATACTAAACTCCAATTAACCATGATCGAGATACTACTAGCGACGCCCTTCGTCTCGGGTGGAAAGAGTTCGCTGATAACAGCGAATGGTACCGATCCGTAACCGACGCTGAATACAACGTTGAAGAGGGAGAGACAAGTCAATGGTAACCAACCGAAGGACATGACATCGTTACCGTCGGCTTTGAGCTTGAAATAAAAGCCCAATACACCGAGGCAAATTGTCATGGCGGTGCCCGAAAGTACCAATAAAGGCTTACGCCCGAAACGATCGATCACAGTTGCGACGACGATCGACATTACGACCTCGACGATACCGATTATGATCGTAGCTATGTAAGGCTCGATCGTACTACCAGCGTCTTGAAATATCGTCACGGTGTAGAAAAGTACGGCGTCGATACCGGACATTTGTTGAAACCACATGAGACCAACGCATGTACCAAGAGCTTTACGACCGGCACGCGTACCGACCAGATCTCTTATACCACCGCGCCGATTTTCCAGTCTGTCGGCTTCGACACGTAGCAAAGCTATTTCGGTTCTCGGCTCGTAATCTTTACCTCGCAGAGTCTCCAACGATTTAGCAGCTTGCTTCATCCGATTTCTGTGCACCAACCACATCGGCGATTCCGGTAGGAAGTAGACCGTCGCGAAGAATGGAAAGAGGGCGAGACAGCAAGCTACGTTGAAGGTCGAATAGGTCGCGTAAGCTCCTGTCACGTAGACGAAGACTATACCGAGAGAGAAGAGAAGTGGAAAGAACGAGCCTAGCGCACCCCTTATCGAGGGTTCGGCAACTTCGCCGATATAAACCGGTACCAGGACACAGGCCGCTCCCGAGCCGATTCCACCGATGAAACGCGCTACGTAGAGGCCGTTGAGATCGTACCAGAATATTATCAACAGCCACGAGACAAGAAACGGCAGTGACGTTAAAATGATCGCTGCTTTTCGGCCGATCCGATCGGCTATTTTGCCAGCCGGTACCGCACCGAGTACAGCGCCAAGTGCCAGCAACGAGCTCACCCATGACTCCTCGCTCTCCGTTATTTCCTCGGTCAGGAAGGAATCCTTCGAGCTGAGATACGGCAAAATCGGTGATGTCCAACCTAGCGTCATTCCACTCTGCATCGCCATCAATCCAGCTGTTTTGTTTTTTCGTTTTTACGATCCGAGAACAGAAAAAAAGAATTAATTATTTTATTTCGTACAATCGTTTTTCTTCTCTTCTTTTATTCTTATTTCTTCGATATTAATAATTGAATGACATTTCTCTTGCTCTTTCTCTGTATCTCTCATCGCGTATTTACAGTAGGCCATTATTTTCCGCTGCTCGCGCGATTCCTCAATTATCTTTTCGAACGACAATCGTCAGCTGTGAGAATTAGGGTCGGGGACGACAGACGATGGATACGCGAGCAAAATATACCGAGAGATAGAATGTGAAATATGAAGAGAAAACAAAATCGCAATGTGAGAGAAATAGTGAGAAAGAGAGAGAGAGAGAGCGAGAGAGGCGGATAGAGTGAGTTTATCGCTTTTACATGGGCGCGTATACACACACACGTACACGCAGTCGAGCCTGTGTGCTCTCGCGAACGGTGGAAAATGATGATATTAGGTTTGTCTGTAGAAACGGATTGTGGGTATTAACACGAGAATCCAGTGAGATTATTGTATTGAAAAAAAGAGAGAAAAAAAAGAATTTATATATAGCAGCGATGTTTGATAGTGCGAACGCGCGAATGGTAAACGATCAAGGTATCTGCAAAACCTCGTTCGAGACGAGCTCTGTAAACGTTCAATTCTTTTTTGTCATACGGCGTAGGAAAATCGCGATTTAAATCCCAACGTTTGTCTTCATTTTCGAATCATGGAAAATTTATAGGTATATATATTGTTTTTTTCTCCTTCGAATCGTACAAAAATTAATGGACAGAAATTTACAAAATTTTTTATCATTTTTCTTATCACGGGCGAAAATAAAATTCATCTTTTGTTAATTCGTGGATTTGATTACAATTTTATTTCGATCGATGAATATTTGTTTCTCGAGTCCGGTAATAATTACTTCAATAAACAAAATGAAAAAAAAAATTCTAACGATCATTACCATTGTCATAAAGACCTGGAATTTCCGTCTCAGTAAGAATAATCGAAACGAGCAATCTAAAAATTCACGAACAAAAATTTACGAAATTTTTGATCAATTTTCTTATCACGGATGAAAACAAATCTCTCATTAACTCGCGGACTTGATTACAATTTTATTTCGATCGATGAATATTCGTACGTTTCTCGAGTTGCGTAATAATTAATTAAAAAAACAAAAACAAAATGAAACAAAAATCCTAACGATCATTACCATTGTCATCGCGACCTGGAATTTCCGTCTCAGTGAGAATAATCGAAGCGAGCAACCCAGTTGTCTCTGATATGCAATACGTCGAACAGTGACTAGATAATTTCTCAGTCGGGACAAAAAATCAGTAAATGGAGAGAGAGAGAGAGAGAGAGAGAGAGAGAGAGAGAGAGAGAGAGAGAACGAGATTTTAATTATGAATATATTTTCATTACAACGTCATTGTTACCACCAAATATCCCTTACGTCTCTCATTCTTGCCTTTTATTGTTGATTATTACTTCACGAATTATCGATATTTATTATTCGCGACCGAAATCGCACAAGTGACCCTGAACACACTCGCATCTCCTTCGTGTGCCCCCGTACCATTTATCTCGACGTATTTAATACAATTTCGCGCGAGACCAGTAGCGAGGAGTCACGATTCACTTATCGTTTTCGATTTTTTTCTCGCTCGGTGCACTGACACTTCCCATGCTGACTTTTTTTTTAGCGTATGCTTTATTTACCCTCTTAAAACGTCTCCTACATTCTCCCTTCTCGTACAAATCGACGTACATTTTTTCCGACCTTTGTGTACTAAAATTAAATCAAATGATAATGATAAATAAATCTCTCTCTCTCCCTCTCTCTTTTATATATATATGTATTAATGAAACCCACTTGTTCCGTTTGTTACGCATATCGGGGCGTCGAGAGTCCAGTTTTAGTACGATCGCGTCTATCAGACACTCGCGTCGAGTGATCCGTCATGTTACTCATACGTATAAATATATATTTATAAATTTATAAATATATATTATTTATATATTATTTATTTATTATATTAGTATTATTATATTAATTAATATTAATATTATTATATTAGTATTATTATATTAATATTGTTATATTAATATTAATATTATTATATTAATATTGTTATATTAATATTATTATATTAATATTATTATATTAATATTGTTATATTAATATTAATATTATTATATTAATATTGTTATATTAATATTATATTAATATTATATTAATATTATATTAATATTATATTAATATTATATTAATATTATATTAATATTATATTGGTATTATATTAATATTATTATATTAATATCATATTAATAATTTTATAATATTATTAATATAATATAAATATTTTTAATATAATATTTGATATATTATATAATATCTAAATTTATATTAATATAAATGAATATATATATGTATGTATGTTCGTGTACTTTCGGAGGATATAAATCGTATATCGTGAACGTTCTCTTCCCGTGGCTTTTAGTCGACGTACGAACGAAAAAAAAAACGACAAACTATAATTGAAAGCGCGTGAAACTCGATGAATTAGTAACGATCGTTATGTCCCCTTGTGCCATAACGATAATTGCGAAACATTACGTACGAGAGACACGAAAACACGATGATCTTCATGCCGTTAAGGACGATCGGTCTTTGTGACGCGACAAGACCGAACGGTGAATTGTCCGAGCCGATGAGACGGGATAAAGTGAGATTCATCATAAAGATCACGGATACTCGTCATCTTTCGTATTGTCTGTTTAACCATGCGTGTGTGTCACTGTCTGTGTTTTTATACGCATCTCCGTGCCTAAAAGTGTATCGAGCGTGTCGCTTCAAAGAAACCGCGACAGTTCGGCAACTCGCGTTAATTGACACGAAGCGACACGATCGACGATATCGAATTACGAATTTAGCAAAAGATTTCCGTAGTTTAATTTCTACTCTTGATAAATAAAAAAACAAGAAAACAAAGAAAAAACATTTGTTTTGTTTTAATAATCTTGTAATTTTGCGAAGAAACGATCGAATCGCGATAAACGCGTATTTTATTTTTAACTCATCATTGTTCGAATACAAAACGCGAAACCTCGAACGTTGTTTTTATGTTTATTTCTCTCAGATTAACGAAATAAAACAAAACAAAAAAAGCAAAAAGAAATGAAACAATAAAAATAAAACAGGCCTATCTTCGACGATAAATTGGAAATAAGAAAATGATAATCATCCGTACGAATGACTGATAATAAGGTCTATAAAATGTCTTTCATTTCAAGCGGTATATATCAGCCGCGACGATACGAATCACGAAACTGACGTTTGAGCCGTAATTTTTCTTACACCTTGACGCGAAGATAATTTTCGATTCTTAACAAAATTAAAAAAAAAACCCAAAAAAACAACCTAAAATTACCGATCGTTGATAAAACGAGACAATTTTCTTTCTTCCTATCAGTCGTTTCGTCCTCGATCTCCTCGATTTACGATCGTTTCTCAGGATCGCGATGTTCCGAAGCGAAACACAAAATCACAAAAAAAGCCAAAACTCACCGATCAACGTCGACAGATATTGATGAAATTTTTTCCCCTCCTGCCTGACGCTCTTCGTAATTCGCGTTTTTTCGATAATCGGCCGTGCGAATCCACCGTTTTCCTGTGATTTTTGTAAAATCCTTATCGTCGATTCGTCGTTATCGACGATGATCGTTCTATCGTCGGGACTTCCGTTCTTCATGTCTTCGGCGTCGGCGCTCGTAACGCCACGCTCGCTGGGATGTTCCTCGAAATAAAGTCTCGATCCTCTCGCGTTATTCTCGTCATTCGGGACGTTACTACCCTCGTCCTCGTCGCTTTCTTCGCGTCGCGACGGAGAAGATCCACTTTCACCCTCGCGTTCTCGAAGACTGCGATTACTGTTGTTATTGTTGTTGTTGTTATTGGTATTATTATTATTATTATTGTTATTATTGCTATGATTATTATTGCGACGATTGCGGTGGGTGTGTTCGTGGCTCTCGCCCTCGTAGCCCCCAGCACCGTTCGCCTTGCGATCGAGATCCAAATGCATTCTCGCGCGCGCAAAGTGTCGGAAACTTCTGACGAGATCGTCGACGGTTGAAGCCTGTCGGAGCTCAAAGCCCTCGCGTGCTCTATCTCTCTCTCTCTCTGTCTCTCTCTCTCTCTCTCTCTCGCTCACAATCTCGTTGAGTCTCTCGTGTACCTCCCTCCCTCTTCTTTCTCCTCTTGCCTCCTCCACCCCCCTTGGTGCTATCCTCCCCCTTCGTGACTCTTATCTCGAAAGATTTATACCCGATTCGTGTGCGTCTCGTTCGAGCTCACCTCTCGTTCTCTCTATCTCTCTGTCTATTTGTCGATCTCTCATCGACGATGGATAGATTCGAAATAACAACGATTGCTGGGGTTTAATTCACGAATGGACTAATTATTTTTCTTCGTCGAAAAGCGTGGCTTAGTTTCGCATGTGCGTGCTTGGAACGATTTTGTACTGTCACTTTCGTCCAAAACGATTTTACGTAGGAAATTGCATGGGAATTAATTAATTTAATCGTTAATTAATTAATTGATTTGTTCATTGTATATTAGATTTAATGCTTGATTAATTAATTCAATAGCTGATTAATTAAACTAGTCGCCGATTAATTAGTTCGATCGTTGATTAATTAATTTAATAGCTGATTAATTAAACTAGTCGCCGATTAATTAGTTCGATCGTTGATTAATTCATTTAATAGCTGATTAATTAAACTAGTCGCCGATTAATTAGTTCGATCGTTGATTAATTAACTGATTCGTTGATTAATTCATTTAATGCTCGACTAATTAATTCAATAGCTGATTAATTAAATTACTCGCCGATTAATTAATTCGATCCTCGATTAAACGATTCAATTTTCAATTAATACACGCAATCGTCGATCAATCAATTTGAAAATTAACGAAGTCAATCCGTCGAATCGAAGAATTTCTATTTATTAGCGTATCACGAACGAAACAAAATCACAAAATCCGTGCTCGTCTTGGGAACATCGTTAGCCTCCTACTGTGAGAAAGTTCAGATTCTCGATGATAAAACGAGCCTATCTCGAGCGATATCGAATTTCGTCACGGAACGAAAGTGAATTCACTCGAACGACAACGACGCCTTATCCTCGCAATGGAATTTGTCTATGAATCATTGTTCATTATGATTTTTTTTCTTCTCTCTTCTGTTTTTATTTTCTCACCCGGAGGATATTGTCGAAGTAGTGACGAATATGTTGTTTCACGTACTCCGGTGAGTTCGGAAACTCGCGAACAACGCGGCGCAACGATGCGCCTCGCGATAAGAAATTTTACCAACGAGAGCGAAGGTGGGGGTTGTCTCTAAAGTGAGAAAGTCGATCGCCGAGTCGCGAAGGGTCGTCGCGCACACCACAACGTGACTTCCGACTTCAATCAGCATGTACTTAAATCGCATTATAATAATTTCTCAATCGTCACTCGTACGTATATTTCTCTATACAAGTCCCGGTATAGAAATACGCACACATACACATACACACACGACTCAACGATTTATTATGTGCGTCATCCTTCGTCCACTTCATCTGGTCTCGCTGATATCGTTGTACCGATATACTACGTTTCGTGGATATAAAACGTTATAATTTTCTGGATACGAGATCTACACGTGTACACCCCCCCCCCCTCCCCCCCTACACTCTGATTTTTTCACACTTTTAATTCTCTTTTTTCTTCGATATTCGATCAATTCACTTTACATCGAACGTTAAAACAGATTCTGAGTTCTGGGTGAAGATTTTTCTTTTTACACAAGTGAAAAATTTAATTTTTGAAAAAATTTTCCAAATTTTGATTGATTTAAATTTAGGAATTCGTTTTTTTTTTGTAGTTTTTTGATGAAATCGATGTTTTGAATAAAAATTACGTATGTTAGGGTTAAAATGTTGATTCGTGATTGGAACTTGAAGATTGGAATGAATTTGTATCCGATTGTTGGTTTCGAGCGAAATGAAATGTGTTGGAATCGACGAATCAACTTTTCTCGTCGTAACTACTGCAGTTACTCTCCAACCACTGTCTCTTGCTCGATCTGGCGTACTTGACTCGTCTCTGTTACACGTTTACTCGTCGTCGACGACAACGACGTGAGGATGTCGTTGGGGGGTTTAACAATAGTCGAGGGAGAGAGAGAGAGAGAGAGAGTGAGCAAGAAAAAGAGAGAGAAAGAGTGAGAAAGAAAGAGAGAGAGAGATAGTGAGAAAGAAAGAGAGAGAGACAGAGAAAAGAGACGAAGAGCTAGTCAGAGAGTTAAGAGAACGAATGTGCAAAAGAACTCCCTTGTCCACCTCTTGATTTGTGCCCCCCCCCCCCTTCCTTTCTTTCTCTCTCGCTCTCCCCTTGCTCGACGTTTGACCACATCACACACGATCAACCAGTTCAATCTCACCCGATAAAAGACCGCCCACCCTTGACAAAAAAACGCGACATTTCACTCGTGGGACTTATCCGATACGTGGAATTTACGAACGATTTCGCGAATTATGCGATAACACACGCACCTGCTTGATATCCGTTCGACCTAGGATTTTTTTATTTAATTTTTACCTCCCACTTTTCAACGCAATCTACTAGGAAGTTATGTGTTACGATTGTCGAAAGAAACAGTTTTCTTTTTTTTTTATTATTGCATCACCTTTGATTTCATCCAACCACGTGGACGTACGTTCGCGGAAATCTTCCAGCGTCTTAATTTTGTAATTTTATCAAAAAATTTATCAGCTTGTTAATTTTTCTTATAGATTCATTTACCGAAATAAAAAAACAAATATTTGAGAAAAAATTGTAACGTACATTATTTAAATATAAAACGGCGTGTTAATTTTGTAATTTTATCAAAAAATTTATCAGCTTATTAATTTTTCTAATAGATTCGTTTACCGAAATAAAAAAGAAATATTTGAGAAAAAATTGTAACGTATATTATTTAAATATAAAACGAAAAAAATAGGGAAAAAAGATTCCATTATCGTTATTTTTTTACGATTGGTTCTTTCTCTAGCGAAACGATTGAAACGTAAATAAATAAATTGCTAAAAATTGTTTTTTAGCACGATGTGACGTCATTTTCAGAGTGAAGATCGATAAAACGATATAACGATATAACGCAAGACACTTTCGTCAATTGACGTTTGTCGTAATATTTTCTTCACTTGCGTTCGACACTGGTTCGAGTGAGAGTTCGAGAGTCAATGGTAACCGGCGCGCGTCGGTCTTACCGGAAGTGAATGATTGTCCCAGGATCTTTTCGTGATAAGAAAACTCATCAGCTAGAAAGGAAGAGATCAACTTCCTCCAAATTCCTTGAAGCAAAACGAAAAGCAAAGTAAAAAGAAAATATTCTTCCTGTGATTTTACCCAAGGTCGCAGGCCTTGAAATTTTATCGACAATAGAAATACGGTCAATTCCTCGTCTATTGCAAGATACCCGGAGTGATAAAACTTATCACGTTTTCGGATAAATTCGTTGACGTCTACGAAAATTTTACGGTTCCTTTCGCACATTCGCGAGATTTTTTTGTGGTCGATTGCGAGGGAGGGTGGGGCTTACACGTGGTAAGTCCACTTGATACTCGTGATTCGAAGTGCTTCGCACTCGAGCATGTAATGACAAGTGGCTCGCTACAAGATATTCGTACATGGGAGATTGTGACGAAGACCGAGCGAGACAAGAGACGAAGAAAGCGAGGCAACATGTCGCGTGTATTGCTCGCCCCCCCCCCCCCCGTCTCTCTCTGTCTGTCTGTTTGTCTGTCTGTCTGTCCATCTCTCTCTCTCTCTCTCTTTCTCTCTCTCTCTCTCTCTCTCTTCACTAAACCGACCAGCGATTACGAGGAGTATACAAGCACAGTAATTTCAATTGTCATCCACATTAGCATGACAGTGTGCGTGGGTACACACATTCTTAGCTCAATACGCTCAACATTGGCTTTACAACTTACATTAATCGGTTAGAGCGAATTTCTTTCGTTCTTTTTCATTTATTTTCATTCATCGCTGACTCAGAACGCTCCTTCTTCGCTCCGCGTCGTTACGAATAACGGCAAACGTAATTAGATTTTATTCGCGTGAAATTTTTAATCCAAAGTCGTTCGGATCATTTTGATACGGCATGAGAAAATAAAATTCGAAATAGCGAGGAATTAAACATTTTTTGCGATTTAATTTTTGTTTTTTTTTATTGTTTTTATTATTTTTGTCATTTTTCTTGAAGTTCGAATTAATATCGTATCGTGGAGAAATATTGGGAGAACGATCGAGAATAGTTAGCGCGAAACTTTGAATTTCCTTGAGCGATTATTATTATTATTATTATTACCTTCTTTTTTTGTTTAAAGTAGACCGGAAAACAAACTATTTGACTTTCGTAGACGTTTGACGAGTTCCAGAGGATTCGAGACATTATCTCTGTGCTGTAATAAAATTATATATGTATATATATTTGTATTTATATGATTGTCGTCTACGAGACTCGTGTTATACGTTTGAGCGATCTCGAGAGACATTTTCCTCCTCGCATTGTTAATGGCCTATGTCTCTCTACGTCTAATCTTATCAAGACCGGCTTCGAATCTCTCTCTCTCTCTCTCTCTCTCTTTCTCTCTCTTCTCTGTTTTATTTAGTTATCAAGATCCCTTGGGCGTATATATATATTATTTTTTCTTCTTATTTTGTCCTCTTCTCTCTCGTCCGCGGACATTTATGACGATGAATTGAAAATGTTCGGTAAGCTATGAAACGCTCGAGATAAGAAGAGAAAAATTTTATCCCGCTGCGATACGATAAATTGTCTAATGTAAAATGAAAAGAACTATGTTTCGCGTGTACGTTTTTGTGTGTTGAACAAAAAAAAAAGATAGAAATCGCGGTTGTAAAAAAACGACGTGGTCCGATTTACTCGAGCGTAGGAGAGAACGATTTTTTTTTAACATTGCAATTATGCACAATTGTTCTCATTGGCGTGACTAATTCAAGGTCTCTTGTATCGCTAATTGCTGGGATTGAAAGGATTTGTAGGTCTCACTGCATTTTTAATTTTACTCAAAGAACTATTTATCTTGTTTTATCGAATTTTCGTATTAAAAATGAGGTTTTTTAATTTCATTTTTGTGTCTAATTAAAGAAACATTTATTAATAAGGTAGAGCGGGGATAGTTGTGCAAGCGGGTATGTTGGGCAATCGTAATATCTCGAAAACTAAGCATCGCACGCTGTTGCATCAAATGGACGAAAGAGAGGTATGTGGGAGGGGAATACAACAAATCATTGTCCGTAGCCACGCGGCACACGAGACGATGACACGGGACGTTTTTTTATTATTGCACACAAAAGTAAAAAAATACGTGATTGAGTATTTTTCTTCTAGCATTGTGTGAAAAACCAGGGCAGCAACTAGACGAGTACTAGTATGTAGTACATTTAAGTGGTTATCAATCTGCAATAATTATTTTAACGCACGTGGTACGGATTTCATTATAAATTAACATTTGTTTAAAAATCTGAGAAGGGGCTAGTTGAGCAGTTTTCGATGGGGCTAGTTGAACGATGCTCAACTGTCCTCATCGGCTGGCACGCATCATATGACGGAGGTGAATACGTCACGCTATCGCCAGTCCTCCTTGTTTATTTAAGAAAAAACATTTCACAGTTTGTTGCAGTTGATGTTCATGATTCAAAATGTAGCTAATTAATGTAGGTATTGGTTTATTACTGCATTGCATCAAATGGTATTGTATGTGTCTGATTTGTTGATGGAATTATTACCTTGCTCAACTTACCTCATACCCTTGCTCAACTTACCCCACCTATGGGGCAGGTTGAGCAGCTCTACACTCTCTCACATTTACGATAATATCTTCTAAAGCAGACTTGAATTGGATAATGTTTCTGAAGGCGTTTTGAGCTGGAGAATTTGCGGATCTAACGGTGCAAGAATCAAGGAAATTGGATGCATTTTTTAAGAGTTGTGATCGATTAAGCCAGAAACTGCTCAACTATCCCCGCTCTACCCTATTATAATATAATATTTTGTAATATATTATATTATAATATATTATATCATAATATATTATATCATAATATATTATATTACAGTATAATATATTACAAAATATTATATTATAATATATTATATCATAATATATTATATTGCAGTATATTATATTATATTATCCTATTATATTATATTATGTTGTTATGTTATATTATATTATATTATATGTGACTATAATTAATGTAGCTATTGGTTTATTACTGCATTACATCAAATGGTCTTACATGTGTCTGATTTGTTGATGGAATTCTTACCTCATACCCTTCCTCAACTTACCCCACCTATGGGGCAGATTGAGCAGCTCTACACACTCTTACATTTACGATAATATCTCCTAAATCAGACCTGAATTGGATAATGTTTCTGAAGGGGTTTCGAGCTGGAGAATTTGCGGATCTAACGGTGCAAGAATCAAGGAAATCGGATGCATTTTTTAAGAATTATGATCGATTAAGCCAGAAACTGCTCAACTATACCCGCTCTACCCTATCATTCTAATCTTTGTTTAAATATTTTTTTTCGTTTTCGTTACAGTCCTGTCTCGGAATTTCGAAGACGCGATTTTCAAGATCATTCACGGGGTGGTTCGATATCGCCGACTCCCTCGGGAACACCGCCACCACCACCGAATCATCGAGCGTCCTACGTTCATCCTAATGGAATTCCCACGAGCTCGGATCCGATTCTCGAAGTTCTGGACGAGCCTGTCGACGAACCGGTAAGCGAGCGAAAATAAAACAATCGAAAGGATTTTTAATTCTACCGGAAATGCAAGCGATCGTTTTTTCCCATTCTCGATCGGTTTGGATAAAAAGTGTTAGGAGTGATTGGGATATCGTTCGAGTTTGTAAAAATGCTGGATACGCGTTTATGGATCTTGCTCAGATCGTCCGGGAATTTTATTTAAGGTGGTAAACAATTTTAGAGATCGAAAAATATAGCAAAATTTGAGATTTAAAAAAAAAAACTAAACATTATATGGAAGTTTAGTGAAAAGGTGTTTATTATACAAGTATCGAGCACTGTTTATAAATTTTATCAAAGCTTTACTAAACAGATTGGCGGTTTTCTAGAATTTTTCCTAGCTGCGTCTTTTTCTTTTCATTCCTGCCTGGCTGGGTCCATAACTGCTGCAATTTTAAAGCTACAATAATGAACCAAGAAGAATTTGATATAGTGTGATAACAGCTTCGACGCTACATAGGAGTTTTTATTTAAGTTGATTTTTGCAAGAGTGGCGTGTTATTGAACAAAAATTTCCACAAAACGCAAAAAAATGCACGAAGATTGTTAATAACTTTTGAACTATGTAATATAAGAAAAAAAATTCTGCGTAGTATTGAGGCTGTTATCATACTATATCGAATTCTTTTTGGTTCATTATTGTAGCTTTGAAATTGCAGCACTTAAAAGCGAACGTACGAGTCGAACGTTCGAGTTGGATATTTTTCATTCTCAACTTTCGTAACGTTGCAATAATAAAATTGCTCCTTTATCGCTGACAAGGTGTGTTTGAAGTTTTTAAATTTTGTTCTTGTTAGGTAGGGAATTTCAGGTTTGGAATTTTAGCGAATGGCGTCGCCACTCGTCCAACAGAAACGAACATTCGGTTCTCCAATTTATTAATTGAAGAACTCTGCAAATTACAATTTTGCAGTACGAGCGTTTTATCAAAGATTCGTATCGAGATGTTGTCGAGTTTGCAAGATTACCGACTGTGGTAACTGCTAAATGTACCGACCGTCGATACAATGCGTAATGTTTAAATCACTCGATAAAAAATGTGTTCGATCAATTTACGATAAATTTTCTACTACTAAACGAAAGTTACTGAGCGATTTATATTTGAAAAAATTGATTTATTGGGAATCGTTTAAAATCGAAGAGAACTAAAACGTTCGAAGTTTGATAAGAAACTTGGATAATCGCAGTTGGTGAATGATAGCGATAATTCTACAGACTCATCGCGGTTAAGGCAGATCTCTTACCGATCTACGTTACCTTCGAAGTATCAGCGATTTATCGTTCTACAATTTTCCAGCTGATCGGACGATGGTGAAACACCATTTATCTTTTCTCGAACGAGGACTCGTAATTTTACGACGAACTTTGACTTTTCAATTTTTCAAATAAACAAAACCAACTTATTCTACATCCCCTGAAAAAAACTCAGCAAATATTCGGCATTGCTTCAAATTTTTATTACAAATCAACTTTTTCAAAATTTTATCAAATTTTTAGATTTTTTTTTATATAAATTTAAATTTCTTTCGCAATTTACAAACTTTTAGGTCTTTTCACTCGTTTACTTGTCGCAATTTTGATCTCGGCGATCGACGACAAATTTATAGCAATTGCGAGAACTACAAAAAAAAAATATAGCAAAATTAACACAATTTTCCATTGATCGACGGTCGTAGCTACGAGTCATTGGAGCATCGACGTGTGTACCCTTTACCATTTTTCTTTCCTCGAACGAGGACTCGTAACTTTACGACGAACTTTGATTTTTGAATTTTTCCAATAAACAAAATCAACTTATTCTACATCCCCTGAAAAAACTCAACAAATATTCGACAGCGCTTCAAATTTTTATTACAAATCAACTTTTTCAAAATTTTATCAAATTTTTATTATAAAACAACTTTTTCAAAATTTTATCAAATTATTAGATTTTTTTATATAAATTTAAGTTTCTTTCGCAATTTACAAATTTTTAGGTCTTTTCACTCGTTTCCTCGTCGCAATTTTGATCTTCTCGGCGATCGACGACAAATTTATAGCAGTTGCGAGAACTAAAGGAAAAAAAAAATAAAACAAAATTAACACAATTTTCCATTGATCGACGGTAGTAGCTACGAGTCGTTGGAGCATCGATGTGTGTACCCTCGTGTACGAAAGAATCACGTCCCTCTAATATTGGTTCATCCGTGGGGCTTCTAATCCATCCTTCGTACGGTCGTTTCGTTGTCGTTTCTTTGCCCGCAGCGAACACCCTCGCGAAGGCAACACTTCTTCCAGAGTAATACGTTCGACCATGCGGGGCAAAAAAACGCATACACACACGTGCGTCTTCATTATGGTAAATCTGACGGGATTGGCCACTTCTCGTCCGTAATCCGATAGATCGGTAGCAAGCATTGGTTAGGCTAGCATTTTGTAATGTAAACAGCCGAGAAAAATTCAAATCGTTTATTTTAACTCCTCAAAATATCGAAATAAAACCCGATACTAAAAAAAAACAAATTTCAAAAATTTATTCGATTTAAATTAAATAATTTCCAAGCGTTCGTTCCCGTCGAATCGAAATTTGGTAACTTTCGATAATAAAATGTAAAATTACAATTAAAAAGAAATCGATTTTTTTTTCATTTTTATTTTTTCATCCTATTTGTGGAATGGATTTAAATTAACTAATTTTCACTCGTTCGTTTCCGTCGAATCGAAATTCGACAACTTTCGATAATAAAACGTAAAATTAGAATTTAAAAGAAACGAAATTTTGATTTTTCTTCAATTTTTATATTTTTCATCGGGTTTGTAGGATGGATTTAAATTAAATAACTTTCAATCGTTCGTTTCGGTCCAATCGAAATTTGGTAACTTTCGATAATAAAACTCAAAATTAGAATAAAAAAAAAACGAAATTTTGATTTTTCTTTTATTCTTATTTTTATCTTTTTCATTGGGTTTGTGATTTAAATTAAATAATTTCCAATCATTCGGTTAGCTCGAATATAAATTTGGCAACTAGCGATAATAAAACGTAAAATTAGAGTTAAAAAAAACGAAATTTTGATTTTTCTTTTATTAATTTTTTTATCTCGGTTTTGCGGAGTTGAGAACTTTTTATTTATATGAAATTGTATATATAAATATGTTTGAACGGTGTAACGATAATCCCAGCCGGAACCGCCCCTCGTCGGTTACTGACACACATTCTCTCTCCTCTCCCTCTCTCCCTTTCTCTCCCTCTCTCTCTCTCTTAGTTGCAACTCGTTCGACGCGCTGACAGTACACAAACACAAATAAAAAAAAATATCCGTCCGTCGTAACATCACGAGCGTGTATCGAAGTCCAGGGATTTGATGCGTTCCGTCACTCTCGGAACTCCACCAACACGCGACAAATCTCGGGGGACTAGCCATGCGCCACTGGGCCCTCGTTTCCGCGTGTTAACTTAGTACATTAGCGATCATAGACCAAAGCGGTGTGGTGCGAAACGGTCCGTGCAACATTCCAAAATTCTCCATTTTTTTTCCATTTAAATTTCTATTTCTCTCACATTTTTTGTTTAATTAACGATTTTTTGAAAATCAACGATCGATCAACTACGTGACTGAGACTATTTGGCTTTTATGTGTGACAAAAACGTGAAAGAAAGAAAAAAGAACATTTCATTGGTGACAAATTAACAGTGACATTTAATTTCCATCGATTTTTATCGATCGTTCCTGATTTTGTTTTAACGATTTGATAAATCGAGATGAAAATATTCGGGAATTTGTTTCGCGGTGACGAAACTCGTCGGGCCGCTTCGAGCAGACGGTCGTCGCGTATGTCGACGCCGAGGAAAAAAATCGGCACCACCACCAGGACGTACTCGGGACCTCCGCATTTGCCACGGGACGATTTCCTATTTGGCGATGCCCGTAGCACGAGCAGTAGGCGTCATCGGCGTAAACACAGGGTATGGATAACGGTTTAGTGAATTTTCCTCGATTTTCCAAATTTTATCATTGTTTTGACAGTTTTTTATCATTTTATCATCATCGCAATGATTTTGAATTAATATTATTGAAATAATAACAGTAATTTAATTAATTGAAAAAATTGTAATAACGTAATTAATCGAAGAAAAATCAAAGCGATTTAATTAATTGAAAACAATTAAAATAATTACCGCGCCCCTATAACGCGTCAGCAAACGTTCGATTAGAGATTAATCAAAACGCCCAACGTTTTTATCACCGCGCACATAACGAGCCCGACGTGTAACACAAAAAAGCCAGACGTCTCGCGTTTCTTCTGCAACAGCGTTCCATTCACCACGAAACAAAAAAAAAACAAAAATCTACACGCCCATGAACGAGAAGAAGAGAAAGAGAGATCGAGGGGAAAAAGTTCGAACGAATCGATTCGTCGTGAGAAATTTTTTCTCGTTCGCGTCGCAAGGACGATCGATTCGTCGCTTACCGATTGAAGATTTTTAATAAAAAAATAAATAAATAAAATAAATAAAAAATTAATTTTTATCTTCGGGAACGAACAAATCGAGAACTTCCGGTTCGAGTTGGCCGTGGAGAAGGCACTCGTGGCGAGGAGCCTCTCGCCTCGTTGATCGCGGCGATGAACTCGGCGTGATGAATACCGGAATGAAAGAAAAAAAAACAGAAAAAAAATTGCGCGATCCACATTTGCAACAGGCGGAGATTTTTCCCACGGGGTAGGGTCGAACGAACAAGACAATGGGTAGGATTATAGCGTCGAGTTGTTGCAAACGAAAGCGATAGTCGACGCGCGAGCGAGGGAATGAGAAAAGTTTTCGACCTTGACACTCTCGGCGACTTTGCTTTTATTAGGAGGGCAAAAGTTGGTAATGGAGTTCACGAGACGTACAACTATGGGCGAAGCCCGGGGCGATATCCGAGCGTGCGCCCCCTCTCGGGATCTTACGGGACGAATCGTGAAAAACGAGTGACTTCCGTTCGCTTCTCTCGAACGAACACGGGAGGAAACACACGTTTTTGTCGGGAGGGAAAAGCTCGTTTACCTTTTCCTCTTCGACGTCTTGCACTTGTTACGTTTGCGTTCGACGTACGTAGGCGGGGATTTCGCTTTGGCTTCGGTGCAGGCTTACGCCCATACTGGAATTAGCGAGGCACGTTAAAAGTCCGAGGACAGAAATGCAACTGAGACTCATTTTTTGTCAAGAATTACAAAAAAAAAATTGCTCAAAAAAATGTCCGGTGTGGGACTCGAACTCGCGACCCCTGATTTTATCAATTGGAACGCTCAATGGTATTGTTGGCTCATAGCTCAAACTTGCAAACTTTACGATTTAATATCTCGGCCAATTTTCATCGTAGAACAATTCTGAAAAAACCATTTTCTTTGTTCTGACGCCAGCTAGCCGTGTATTTTACCCGTTTATATGATTTGCGAATATCCTGTACATTAAGATGACATAAAAAATGAAGAAAAATGCGTGTGTGTGTGTGTATTTCACCATTTCTACTTTCTTGCTAGCGCCTCGTTGTTCGTGGAACGACACTGTACGCACTACGAAAGAGGACGAGGGCGAGGTCGATGATAATAGGACCAGAAGGTAGAAGAGAGTCGCGAAGGAAGGGGGGGGGTGAAGAAGCGAAGATAAAATGGCGAATGTGAAAGACGGGCCGGAGGTGAAGGAATGCAGCTGTGCCGGTGAGGATAGTGCAGAAGTGAAAGAGGAGAGGAGGGGGGAAGGACTTGCCTTGCCTACACAACTTTATCTCACTCCTACTCTCGTCATATTCCATCTTTCTTTCCCCTTACCGCTCGATGTTCCACCTTCTTCCTCCTTTCTACTTATTTCTCTTCTGTGATTTCTTCAGCATCCAATTCTCCTCTCCTCCTGTCTCTCGTCCCTTTCACTCTCGTAATTTCGAGCTCGGCGCATGAATCTTGTTCGCGAGTAATTCGCGATGAGAAATATCGATAAAACTTGTCTCTCTTCTGCTTCTTCCTCTTCTTCTTCTTCTTCTTCTTTTTCTTCTTCTTTATCTCCTTTCCGTGGACGTCTTCTTCCGGGTATGTTGAACTCGGGAGGAGTAAGAAGGATACACTCGGTCGAACGAATATTTTTTTTGTTTGTTTTTTCTTGTTTGCACTTTGTATCCCCGAGTCGTGAGGATTTCCGTAGATATTTAATATCAAGAAAAAATTTAATTTTTCTTCGATTTTTAACTTCAAGGTTGTAAAATTAATTGGATAAGACGCCAGTCGATATTACAATTATCGTGAAGATAATTCGTGTAATTTTTTCAATAAATTTACGTCTCAATTCCACACGAGCGGAAGTCCTTCATTTCACGACATTTTCCGAAACGAAACGGTCCGATTAATTTTGTTGCTACCTCTTTGCCTCCCCTCCCTCGTTCTCGTTTTACAACGAGCACGAAAAACATTCAATTACAGTGTTAATTATTCGTTAGTACGTGATAATTCGTCGCGCGCAGTCTTTTCTTCACGTGTATAGTACATCGCGCCTCTTAGACCCTTCGTGACTTCCTCCTCGGTGAAACGGAGAAAGAGAACGATCACGCGAACGCCACGTGGCGCTAGACCGACCAACCGCGTTCCGAAGACGTCGTCTCACCTGCGATTATTTTACTATACGTACGTATAGGTATACTTGTATATGGGCCATTCCATGCCAAACCGGATATCATGAATTTTTTTGAAAATTTTTTCGCCGAAACGTTTTCAAAATATTGAATTTTCAAAAATTACGTTACTTTTTTTTAAACGTCCATAACTTTGCAAAAAATGGACCAAATTGGATGTTCCTTTTTGTAATTTTTCTTTTTAAACGCACTTTTGATAACAAAATTTTGAGTACAATTTTCAAACCGTATTTCTATAAGATTTTTAAGTTTTACTTAGATATTGTCGATTTACAAAAAAAAAACACCTAGTGGTCGAATTTTTTGAAAATTTGTTGTAAAAAACTGTCATTTATTCCACAACTTTTAAGCCTAAGGACATAATGGGATAACGATGAAGTCTATTTTTTCGATTTTTTTATTTCCATATTTTAAGTCATTGTTATGTATGAAATGAAATAGCTTCTTTTAAGTCACGCTAGAATATAAAAAATGTTCAAAAAAATCGGAGATGCAAGAGTTAAATGGTGTCCGATTTGGCGTGGAATGCCCCATATACATATCGATCGATATATATATAAATCACAGACAGAAGAAGAGTTACGAGGAGCTTGCACACTGGCAGTAAACACACTGTACCTAAACAGGGGAGTGGCGATCCCCACTTTCTTTCCTTCCGGTCGTCCTTCGAAAGATCCCTCGAGGGCTTACACCGGTCGGCCGTAAGATCGTGCCTTTATCAGTTGCCTCGTACCAAGTTCAAGACACGCTGGATAAGAAGCTAGTGGCGAGGATCAACGGGCCAGTATCGTGAAACGTTTAACGTATAAAAATCCCATCTTCGGAAACTAGATTTATCCTTTCTCGTCATCGTATCGAGAATTTCAGTCACTGGTCACTCACGCCTCTATTGAACGTTTCACTTTATCCTTTGCCCCCCCCCCCTTCCTCTGTCTCTTCATACATATTTATTATTATTATTATATTATTATACTATATTTGTTAATATATTATTATATGTACATAAGTATGGCATACGATACAATAAAAAAAATAAATATTTTATATACCTATATTATAAAAAAAATATATTTATTTACATAATATATTAATTTTTTTAATTTTTATAATAATTAATAATAAATAAACAAATATTAATAAATTATATATATATATAATTTATTAATTATACAAATATTAATTATACAATTTTTTAATTAATTATAAAAAATATTAATAAATTATAATATTACCTATTATGTAACAAATATTAAAAAATTATAAATATATATAATTCATTATATTATATTTGTTTATAGATTATTAATGATTATAATTATAAAAAAATTAATATATTTTTTTTATTGTCATATTATGCCATATATAGGTACGTACATATAAAAGTATATTAACAAATATAATATAAAAACAAAATTATATGATCCCCGCAAGATATATATATATATATATATATATATAACCAAGAGATGTGTCTTTGGAGCAGCGGTACGACGATTAATCGCGCAATTCTCTCCCGCGATAAGGCCTGCAGCAATTACCTGTCGTAAAATATGCGAGGTATGCTAATGTCTCGCGACCGAGGTGTGGGGGGTATGGTGGCTCACTGGTAGTGCGTGCATTATACTAAAGAACGTATCGTTCATATACAAATATATATATATATGTTCATATATATATATATATTGCATAGCTAGGTATTATAGGGAGTATAGGCAAAATTGCATATATACGTTCTACGACAGCTGGAGCCCGCGGTCATCGGTGGAGGAGGGGGAGGAGGAGGAGGACGAGGCGAAGGGAGGGGAGAGAGTGCGCGCACGCCGTGTGCTCGTTGCTCGTTTTGCGAAACTAGATCGGAATGCGTTCGGTATAATATACAGCGAGCGAAATATCGTAATATACGTGTGTGCAATGCAAGTCTCGTGTTGGTTAGTTAAGTTTACGGTTTTTACAGTGTTCTCGCTCGACTCGCAGCACAAGTTTTTGTTTTTTTTTTCTTTTTTTCTTCCCACTATTGCCCGATGTCTTTTCAGACTCTTTCCTCAATTCCTCGTATATCCGTCCTTTTATTTATTATCATTAGTATTGTTATTATTATTATTATTGTTATTGTGTTTTTAATTATTATTATTATAAGTCTGTTTGGTACGATACTTTGAGCGATAAATTGTGGAAACGAGCGGGTAGAGAGTCGTTAACATTTATCGACCTGTGCAAAATCGACTCGTGGGCTATCTAGTTTTGCTCGATGCATTTATACATATATATATATGTCATCTTGTACTTTTGTCTCGTTTTGTTTCAACGTTGCCGTTTCCACCCGTTGCCCATTCTATCCTTATCCTTTTCTTTCGAAGAATGCACTTTTACCCCGTACATCTTTAGAAAGGGCTTCTCTCTCTCTGTCTCTCTCTTCTACCCTCATCTTCGTTAACGTCGGTTTATTGCACATAACGCGCGCACGCACTTTGCGCAGTTTCATCTCGCACGCACTTGTCCAACGACACACAAATTAAACCCGAAAGAAAACAAAATGAAAAAAAACACACACACTTCGGAAATAAAGACAATTTATCGTTGGAGATAAAACGTTCGTTCGAAAACGTGCGATTATCTTTTTCGATGTAGCTATTTTTTTAAATTCTTCACTGTATTGTTTTTCTTTTACTTAAAACGATATTATGATTTTCCGTTTTTTTTTTTTAATATAAACGAGGGTCGATTTATTCAATTCCCTGGATATTTGCTACGAGGCCGCACTCGTGATTCTCGTGTTCGATATAGACAAGATTCAACGTGGATTGGAAGAAGGAAGCTGGAATTCGTGGAATTCAACTGGAATCGGGAGCCAAGAGTTCAAGTACGCCCGAGACTCGGGATGTCCCGGGCCGAGGCGGTGGCCCCCCCCCCCCCCCTCCCCCTTCGTATAATGAATAATCCCGCACGTTGTATACGCAGCGTGTGCAGAATTCGTTGTACCGACTGCGCATGGTGTTCGCAGAAGGATAATGCAAAGCGAGAGGGTGAGGAGAATCCCGCCCCCCCCCCCCCGCTTCTTTCTCTCTCTCTCTCTCTCTTTCTCTCTCTCATGTGTAAATAAAAACGGCATATCGCACCTTCGCGAATCGGTTGCATCGAGACGCGCAGCCGTGGCTTTTGGAGGGAAATAAATTTTCCTCTTACCGATCCCCGCACTTCCCTGAAGGATCTTCGGGGGGTCTCACTTTGGAACGAGCGGAGGATGCGGCAATGAGCGTGATAGTGTGCGCGCGTGTAGGTATATGGTAGCTCGTACGAGCGCAGTGAAAAACCGGTAACCGGTTGGCTCGGGAGACGGTGGCGCGCGCGCTCCTGAGGACGATCCTCGCGAGAGTGCCGTGGCGCAGCGGGCGCGAGAGACGAAACGCAGAATCAGGGAGGAACGTGCGCGCACATGCCTGTGTGTGCAACTTGACAAATACACGCATATATACTTAAATATATAAATATAAAATTTTGTAAAAAACTACCTAATAATAATAATAATAATATATAAATATATAAATAAATAAATTTATATGTATAAATATTATAATATTATAATATAATATTCTATTACTATATTATTATATTAATATTTGTATATATATTATATATATATATATATGTATATATTTATTTGTTTATTTAGTTAAATATTTGTATATTAGGTAATATTATTATTAGGAATGCAATATATATATAAATTTTGTAAAAAACTTTGGTACAAAGTTGTGCAAATAAAAATACCTAATAATAATAATAATTAAAAATAATTAAATATAATAATATACAAATATATAAATAAATAAATAAATATATATATATATATATATATATATATATATATATATTATTATTATATTTTAATATTATAAGATAATATTATATTTATATATACTATATACATATATTTATTTGTTTATTTATTTATATATTTGTATATTAATATTATTATTATTATTATTAGAAATGCAATATATAAATATTATATCATTATATTAATATATATATAGGTATCTATATATAGTTTAGTTTAACTTGCGGAGACGAGGAACGATTTTGTTCGCTTCCGCCCCGTCGGGATTTACAACGTCCTCGGGTAATGAATAAAATTGCGAGGACGACAAAAAACTATGTCGCTTGAAAAAGGCGCGCTACCCGCGAACTTTCATACGTTTCGCCACGCGAATCGCTGCATCTCCTGGGACGATTCGACAAGGTACTCGTTCACCCGCTGTGCGATTTTTCTTTTTGTTTCCTTCACACATTTTTATTACGTAATCGAAATTCGATTTTTCACCGTCGTGTAACGAGATTGATAAAAAAAAGATTGTCGTTTCATCCGTCGAGCGTGTGTACTTAATAAAACTCGCGCGACGAATCGTGCTAGTTAATAATTTTTGAAAAAATGTTTTTTTCGCGCTTTTTATGAATTTTTTTTTATTATTTACGTCAAAGTGCAACGAACGGGGATTATCGAGCTCGTTCCGAACACGAGATGATCGCTGTTCAATAACCTTCTCACCATCGACCTCTCTCCGATATGGACGAGAGCCTTGTTCCTTTTTTTTTTCTTCTTTTTCTTATCGTCCTTTCGGCTCGAGGCTCTCGCTCGTTCGCGAGGGTGAGGAACGCACATCTCCGCTCTCTCTTCTTCCTCGTTCGTCTCGCGTAAATTTATATATATACATATATATACGTTGGACACTTAATATCCTCGGTTCGAGGCCAATCCGTGGTTTATTACTTCGGCACTTCGCGCAAGATGCGAGCCCGTAGTGAGATTATTGGAAAAGATTCAGCGAGAAGAAAAAAAGAGAAGATTTTTTTTTTCCAAGCCGAAGATCAAACATTGAAATAAATTTGATTTATTGAATATACACGAATTTTATATAAATCGTATGATTCGAATAGATTTTTAAATAAATCCTACGATTTGTGCTGAATTTTTTTTATCCAACAATGATTAATTTTTATTAATATCAATTTAAATAAACGACTTGCGCAAAAGTCAAATTAATTTAAAAACTTGCTTTTTTTTTTGAATCTTCTAAAATCTGACGATAGAGACGAGTCGGACGATACGCGGATGGAAAAATATAACGAAAATAACGACGAGGCTTCGCGAGTGGCAAAAGCTGCGAGAGAATGAACGCGGGAGAGATAAAAAAAAATAGAATGAAAACAAAGAAGAGAGAGGGAGGGAAAAACAAAAGATAAAAGGGAGCGAATATTCAGAAGGGCAGCGACCGCGAAGCGCGACGAAAAGATTCGCAAAGGGCTCGAAAAAAGAAACGAAAGAAAATTAAAAAAAAAGAAAGTAACTGAGCAGAAAGAGAAGAGAGAAACTCGAATAACAGGACCACGCCCTCGCGTTACCTTTGCCTTTTGCCCATCAGAGAGCGAGAGATGCGAAAGGGAGAGAAGGGCAAAACCTCTCTCTCTCTCTCTCACTCTCTCTGTTTCTCTCTCTTCGCAGGAAGAAAGCAAACCCGGCTACCTGATGTCCCGGCTCTCTGTACTCCCCCGCGTTCATTCGCCTCTCTCTCTCTCTCTCTCTCTCTCGACGACTCGCCTACCTGCGTTACGCGTAGTTCTCGGGTGTCTCTCCCGCAGCGTCCCTTCGCACGGGAAAACAAAAGAGAACAAACACAAAGAACGAACAAAAAGAAACCTTTTAAAAAATGCAATTAATTTAAAAACCGAAAGAAATTAACAAAGCCCGCGCAAAGCTCTCACGAGGTCGTTGCAATTGTTGTTTTATAAAAAGAAACAAAAAACCAATTTCAAAACAACGAAACAGGTTTAAGTAAAATTATAAAATTACAATATTAAAAGAAAAATTGTTTTCTTTTTTTACGTCGTTAAAATTTTTTTCACAAAACATTCACGGATCTTTTTTGTTTTTATCGTTACTAAAGCGACCGAAAGTGGCCACTCGAGAGCCACTCGTCATCGACGAATCGCCGCGGTACAAAGACGACGAACCCAAACCAGATCACAATTTTCTCACTCCCTGTCAAAGTTTCAGAGTGACAGTTTTTTTTCTTTTTTTTTTTGACTCGAAATATTTCCAGTAAAAGACGAAGTACGGGGAGGAGTGAGAACCAAGAGACGAAGATCCGTTTCTGGAGTGACTTTGTAAGCGATGGTCGAGTGTTTCGCGAAGGGAGCAACCCGATGTCACGAGTACCAGAAACGTTTTTCGTCGTCGAATCTGGGGGAGAACGTTGGTTTAACGAGGCAGCGAGTGAACGAGAAAGAGAGAAAAGGAGTCGAGGTAATTGGAGGTGACGCGATTGTCGAGCAAAAGGCGAATGGAAGTCGAGAGTATACACACACGTGGACAGGCTTCTCGACGTCGATTCGGAAATGTCGTGTGGTTTGCCGAAGTAAACAAGATCACCGAAGAAAAGAAGAAAGTAAACGAGTATTTAAAAAAAAAGAAAGAAAGAAGAAGGAGGAGGAGGAGGAGGATGAAAAAAAATGGACGAGGAAAGGAAAGACCGCCCGCGCGAATCCGACGAAGATGAGATAAGACGAGAAAGAACGTCGTCCTCGCCTGTATATAAAAGTGAAAAAGGGATCGGAAAGGACGAAATATCGGAAGAAAAAGGAACTCTCGAAACTCCCACAAAGAAAATATATTTCTATCCCCTTCTTTTCCCAACGTTTTTGCCCCAAAAATTCAAATATCTCATGGAATTCCCAAGATTTTTTCAAGATCAAATTTTCCCAGTGGAAAGTTCGAGAAGGGATACTTGAGAAAGATCGTGAATAAAATCCTGCGTAACGTTCGAATGTTGAACACGTCTTAGCGAGTCCTTCTTTGAGAGGGAACACTTCGGAAATATTGAAAAATAACCGGAGAGACGTCGTGAATATGTGACTGTCATACAGAGGAGCCACGAAGAAAGGGGACAGTCGACGACCTAGACGTGTCATGAACTTTCTCTCTCTCTCTCTCTCTCTCTCTCTCTCTCTCTTTCTTCCTCCGTGAAATCCTCGTAGGATGGAAAAGAGACTCACCTTCCTCCATCTCGTTCCGTGCTGAATGCTGTTGACGACATGAGGAACGAGCGTTTCGATTCGCCACGATGGTACGCAGTTACACCTTAGCTACGCATTCATTGCGCGTATATATATGTATATATGTAGCTATCTATATATCCCCCCCCCCCCCCCCCCATATATATAGCTCCTTCTCTCTCTCTCTCTCTCGCTCTCTCTCTCTCTCTCTCTGTCTCTCTCTGTACATATATATATATGTATATATATATATGTACAGAGAGAGACATATATATATATATATATATATATATATATATATATATATATATATGTACAGAGAGAGAGAGAGAGAGAGAGAGAGAGAGAGAGAGAGAGAGAGAGCGAGAGAGCGAGAGAGCGAGAGAGCGAGAGAGCGAGAGAGCGAGAGAGCGAGAGAGCGAGAGAGCGAGAGAGCGAGAGAGCGAGAGAGCGAGAGAGCGAGAGAGCGAGAGAGCGAGAGAGAGAGAGAAAGAGAGAGAGAGAGGGAGCTATATATATATGGGGGGGGATATGTATGTGTATATATATGCGTTACGTGCTATATCTGGCTCTGCGGTATACACTTGCATACCTAAATATTATAATATATACATACCTGTATGTCGAGCGAGGCACACCTGGGACAAGAAAGATCGTAAAAGAGTTAGAGTAAGAGAGACCTCGAAGAACGACCTCTCGCAAACTCTACATACTTATATATGTAGACATATAGATATACAAATCTAGAGATGTATATGTGTGTATAAGAGAGACGGTAAAGAAGTAGGAGGTACGAGGAGGTAGAGTGTACTATAAAGCGAGAAGCCGAGGAAAGAGAGAAGAGTACAAGGGTCGGGTGGGGGGAGGGGCTGCGCGCGCAGGGCCGCGTCCCAGCCACAAACCGGTGTCTGCTCGAGAGACTTCGCTCTTTCCCTTTCTTCTACGTTTCTCTTTCTCGCTTTCTCTCTCGAGCGAGAGAAGGCCCCCAACAGGCATTCGAACACAGTCCTGGGCCTGGTTAGGTCCATGCTCCGCTCTCTTGACTCTCTCTCTCTCTCTCTCTCGCGCGCGCGCGCTTTGCCTCTTTCTCTTTTTCTCGTATCAAAATTCTCCCCACCATAGTAACTCTTAAAAAACTACTACCAACACACACCTTCATAACGCCCTGAGTCGCTTACCTGCCTCGGGCCTCACCGACTCACACACGGGTCAAACCAGAAAACTAACATCGATGAAAAGTCTCGAAAGACTCGTTAGAACGATGGAAAAAACCGGTGGGAAGAGAAAAGTAGAGGAGTTTGAGAAAACTTAGAGAATTTCTAAATCGGTAATGTCGCTATTCGTTGTACATCCGCCATTTTTGTAGTTTTTCGTACGACGCCATTTTGATAATCTTCGTACAGACGCCATTTTGGTTACAGTTCGATCGATACCGCAAAATTTGAACAAACTTACGATCAAATTTCTTAATACGATCGTAACGAGGACCACGTGGTTGCTCTAGGTCGGCCATATTGGAATCCTCAGCGCCATCTATATCTCTTCGTCGTCGCCATATTGGTTCGATATTCTCCCGATTTTTTTCAATCTTCCTTTTTCATCTTTCCTTATCGAAGCGTTTTAAATGCATCGATGTCCGATGCATCGAAAATGCATCTAACCTACTAGAACGAGTAGACGAACAACGGGAAATGTAGCATGGAAATATAACTATACAGGCGTATCGTAGTCGCGAGGACGGCTTTGAGTTCTCTCTCTCTCTCTCTCTCTCTCTCTCTCTCTATCTTTTTCTTCTTTCCACTCTTCGTCTCTTCGTTCCTTTCGCCTCCTTCCACGTTCTCTCCTCTCTCTCTCTCTCTCTTTCTCTCCTAGCAGCACCGCAGCCGCGAGTCCTCCATCGCATCGGCATCAAGGCAAGTCCCTCTCGTCTCCCTTCCTCTCGCTCTCTCTCTCACCGTCGCCGGTACCGCCGTCTCGACTCGCCATCGCGTACCACGTAGCAGTCTCGCGCGTTCCTCCTTCGCTGCTAGCCAGGACTCTCTGCGGTGGACACAACCGCCACCGCAGAACAGAGGTTGAACGCGCGGTTCGGTGGCGAGAAAGTTACACAAAAATAAAAAAAAATTCAAACAAAAAAACAACAACAACAATAAAACAGAAAAATCGATCCAACATTATAAAACTTTGCGACGAAACGAGCCGAGAAAGTTTGATTTATTTTCATTTCATCCAGTGAGTTTATTCCTTGTTTTGGTTTTTCTTCGTCGTATCGATATTCTCGTATGTTTTTGGACGAGTACGGAGGTTTAAGTTAATCCTTCTTGAATCCTACGAAGGAATCGGGGCGATTGCCGAACGCGATGTTACACCCTCCTCTCTCACCGGGTATCGAGTTCTGTCCCTCTCTACTTTGCGAGACTCCCAAGAGACGCTCCAAGTTCGTGGGTGATACCGGTTTTCTTCATCGCTGTGTGCCATCACATCAGGATACCGAAGGATATTGGGCCCTTCACGCTTCTTCTACCTTATACTCGTATAAACGTGGATATATATCTATATATACAGGACAATGTTCAGTGTTACCGACTTCCTGTGGTGTTAGTGGCGTAGGCGTTCGTTAAGCCACGGTATCGGTTGATTTGTTCGAATCGGTGGCAAGCGAAATTCGAGAAATATTCTTGGCTCGTCCAATGAAGAAAATTTCAAGCCGTGAAAAGGATTTTTTTAAAAACGATTGAACTTTATCGATAATTGCGAGAATTGAGCAAAGTTCGAGAAATATTCTTGCTCGTCCCAGGAAAAAATTTACAAGCTGTTGAAAGGATTTCTCAAAAACGATTGAACTTTGTCGATAATTGTGAGAATTGAGCAAAATTTGCGAAACATTCTTGCTCGCCCAAGAAAAAATTTACGAGCCGTTAAAAGAATTTCTCAAAAACGATTGAACTTTGTCGATAATTGTGAGAATTGAGCAAAGTTTGAGAAATATTCTTGCTCGTCCAGAAAAAAATTTACAAACCGTTAAAAAAATTTCTCAAAAACGATTGAACTTTATCGATAATCGTAAGGTTAAGGAGAATCATACGTAAACATATCCTTAAAAAATAAACAAACTACGACATTCTCTTCAACGAAGAAAAATAAAAAGTGAATTTACTCGGTCGGTAATGAAACTTCTCGCGTTGTTTGTTTTTGTTGAGCGCGACATTAGCGCGTATGCTCTTTACGCATTTTACGGTATATCACAGCTTCCCCACCACGCTGCGAGGGAAATGCTGAAAAGTGGGAGTAACGTGGAATGCGCGCGGAGCAGCAGCCGACAGGTAGAAAGGATCGTCGAGGGTTACACCGGGACAAGTGCCGAGGGAGAGCCGAAGAAATTATATTCCGTGCGTTGAGGTTACGTGGCTTTCTCTCTCTCTCTCTTTCTCTTCCTCCATTGCCACGCAGCTATTACGTACTTATACATAAATATACGCACACGAATAATCATTAGCCTGGACAAAAAATTGATCAAATCGATAATCGATCCATACAATTTACGATAAATCGATCGTTTAGTGACTGTGATAATTCAGAAATTACTAAAAAAAAGAAAATAAAAACAAAAACGAGATGTAAAACTGACGTGAAAAAAACAAAACACGAACCTGAAGACAAAAAACACAAACCTGAAGAAAAAAAACACAAACCTGAAGAAAAAAAAAACTCGAACCTGAAGAAAAATAACGTTGAAGTTGTCGATTTTATTCTCGATGAAAGAGAGAGAGAAAATGTACGATAATAGAGGATAAGTGATGAAATAGTTGTATCACGAGGGAATATAATGCTCTCGTGGTAGTTGTGCCACGCGAACGATCGATCTCGATCGTATCGAAGATCGCGCGCGTCGTTAGGCGAGCACTCGTAGCTCCTCGTATATTTTAGCCATTTCGAGAAATATATACATATATACATATACATTTATATATACATATATATAAATATATGTGTATACGCATATGTAAGATCGACTCTTTCGCTAAAGTCGTCGAGCGAGGTCGAGCGAGAGCAGAGGCAAAATAGGTGGGAGACAGAAGGCGAAAGCGAAAACACCTGAGAAAAAAAATCGAGAGAGATAGCAAGAGTGAAAGAGAAATACAAAAAGGAGAGTGAAAAAGAGAAATAACGTTAAATTAATCGGGGAAAAGCGAGTGAAGGCGAGAGGAGATTCATACGATTGATACGAATTAATTCTCCCTTTTGACTCATGGTGTCTCCCTTTCGGTGTGTTATATATATATATAGATAGAACATAGTGTACTACGACAACCAGATCTCCCTCCACTTTGACTCACCCCCTCTCTCCACTTTTCACCATTCACCCATTCGCCTAGTCGTACGTGCCGCGAGAAAACGAAATATAGTTGTGTTGTGGCCCTCGATCGGGCAATTTCACGTCGCCAGCAGACGTTATATACTCGTACGAGCAAACACGTGCTTCCGGTAATGCTTCGTGACACTTCGCTGACTCGTGTTATTCGTGTTAATTTCGCGGTGGCTTACAACCCGATGGAATTTAACATGGAAAATCGTTCTCGATACGGCGAATTACGTTAACGGATGAAAATTTAAATAATTTATAATCTCATTCGTCGCGACAATTAACTTTCTTTTTTATTAATTAATATTTTTCATCGGATCGAACGTTTTCGTTAATTATTGTTTTTTTCTTCAATCAATTTTTTTTTTAATTAGTCTACTTTAATTGAATTTTGCAATTGTTTTTTTTTATTTCATAATATTGTTTAATTCATTTTTATTTCTATTTGATAAGAATTTATGAATTAATTTGATTTCCAAGGCGATGACGTAGGACGTTCTTGTGTTATTTATAATCAAAGGACTTTTGCGAGGTGAAAAATACAACAAAAAAAGACGAAATAAATGAGATAAATCGTAGGTGTGCACCTGACACGTTCCTCCTTGCGATATCCGACTGATGCAACCGCGAACGAGGTGTGGGCAGCGAGGATTAAACGTATTCAGCAAAAACAAGCAAGAGAGAGAGAGAGAGATTCGCGAGTGCGTTCGCTGTTGCAAAGCTGCATTCCTTCGCGACTCGAGGACAATAGTACGTTTTTTTTCACTCTCAACACGCATTGAAAGAGAAAATTAAAAATCGAAGGAAGGATTTCTCATCGACATGAAAGAAGAAAGTGGGAAGACATTTTTCATCGAGCGACGATGAGTGACGCTTGTCGAGATTCGACCTTCGACCCGACGTCACTTCGATAATCGATCAATATTATCGATTATCGATTTAAACTTTTGGTGCGCGTCCGAGTTTTTTTTCATTTTTTTTTTTTTTTTTAAATTGTTTCTACGCTAATCAACGATAGACCGGATATTATCGAGAAACAAATGGAACGAAACGAAAGCGGTGTTAGCCTTGGTGGCGGCGGCGGCGGCGGGGGTGGGGGTAGTGGTAACGTTGGTCTCGGTGGAAATCCTGTTCCACCCTTAAATTCAACCTCGACTACGCAAGGACCTCTTCACAATACCAATGGACCACCCGATAATCAGGTACAAATTTAAAAAACAAAAAAATCCTAATTTATCGACAAATTGGAAAATAAAATCAATAAAATAAATTTTATAAATTTTTTTAATAATCGAGCCAGAGGAGATTTGTTTTTCTCGATTTATAATCGAGGATTCATTGTACGCGATTTTTTTCTTCGATTAATTCTCTACGATTGGTATATTTTTCTTCCAACGAGACGTATCGTCGAAAGTGAGAAAAAAATTTACAAACTTTCTCCACTGTGCAACGACGGTAAAGGAAGCCAGGACATGTAACGGCTGATTTTTTTTTTTAGAACGATTGGGCTTGAAGAAATTGCGGTGTCGAGCATGTATTCGACGATCTTACGTGTTCGACACGTAAGTCCAAGGTATCGATGTATAAATATACGGAGAACATTGTTACTATTTTTTTTTTTTGATGGTCGATTCGCGAAACAGAACTGATATTCATACTTCAGGATTAACGTCTTGGTTTGCTTACATCACGATATTTCCTTCGATTAAATTTTATTTTATTCTTCTACAGGATTGTCGATTTATTACTAAAATCCTCGTATTTTAATATTCTCTGGAAGGAATAAAATATTCTCAAGGTATACAAATTTTATCTCTTGTGAAATTCTCTCGGTCGTAATATTCAACAGCGGACAATTTTGTTTACTTTTTGCTCGTATGCAAGAATTATCCTTGCGAGGATTAGCACGTGATTATTCGATCGGTAATAGCTCGGACAGGTATATACTTATAGAGAGGAGGATTGGAAATACTAGTAGGATTACCAGGACTCTTCTCAAGATACGAATAATCTTCGTTCCTTCAATATCTTCTCCATCGTAAAATTCGTTCAATGAAACGGTGACAAAAAATTCAAATATCATAATTTTTGTTAAATTTTTGTTCTCAGTTGTTTTTTTATTTTGATGATAAATATTCAGCAATGTCTAAGCCTCGCTCTATCGTAAGCTCAGAGCTCGTTAATTCCTTCATTCGTTCAATTTCAAAGATAAAAACCATGTGATAAAACTTTAAAAAAAATTAAATACCAGAATTAAAAAAAAAATAAATTTCACATTTTTTAATAATAAATATCCAGCAATCTCCCAGTCTTGCTGTATCATAAACCAGTTATGGTTAATTCTCTCGTTCGTCCACTATTCAGAATAAAATCCATTCGAATAAAACGTAAAAAATACAAAGTTTCAATTTTTTAAATTTTTTCTTGCGAATCAATTTTGCGTTTTTTTTTGTTGTCTACAAAAAAAATATTCAGCTAGGTCATACCTTCGGTACACATCGCAGATTCTTCGTGTCTCATATAATTTTTGATAATTTTCTTTTTCTCAGTTTTTTTGCTTTAATAATAAATAAATACCCAGCAATTTCTAAGTCTCGCTCTATCGTAAACCCAGAGCTCGTTAATCCTCTCGTTCGTTCAATTCCCAGGATAAAAACCATCTGATAAAACTTTTAAAAAATTTGAAATTCCACAATTTAAAAAAAAAACATAAATTTCACATTTTTTTAATAATAAATGTCCAGCAATCTCGAAATCACGCTCCATCATAAACCAGCCATCGTTAATTCTCTCGTTCGTCCACTACCCAGGATAAAATCCATTCGAACAAAACGTAAAAAACACAAAGTCTTGCATTTCAAATATTTTTTTATTTCTTCTCTCGAATCAATTTAGCGTTTTTTTGTTGTTGTCCACAAAAAAAAATATTCAGCTCGGTCATGACTTCGCTAGAGATCGGAGATTCTTCGTGTCCCATATTGGCGAATACCGGCGATGAAATTCCTCTCGTACTTTTCTCCTAGATAAGGCTGTCCCCGTATTCCTCGCGACTGCATTCCGCAGCTCGAGAAATAATCGCGAGGAAAGTTTACTGTACGATCGTATATATCTATATCGCACACACACACACAAACACACGTACGTACGTTATACAGCAATACATTTCCTACGGTAGAGACGAAGTACTCTCGAGCGCGAATCGAGAGTCCGAGACTTTCGAGAGTCGATTATCTTTTGTTTTTGTTGTATTTCTCATTTCTCGAACCTCGCATCCCTGTATATACGCTCGGAAACGGTATAATTATCGTAACATTCGCACCGAGAGAGAGACGGAGGACACGATCGCCCCAAACCCTCGCGACGCGCTTTACAATTTCCAATTAATTAATCGCTACCTCTCCTCTCCAACTCGAGAAAACAATTTTTTTAAAAGCAAAATTGACGAAAAATTGTCCAACGAACGTAATTACACGTAATTAGAAATTACAGACAATTAAAACTTTCGAGACGAGACGGCGCGTCACCGTGCGTTTTTCTGTTGTGATTTTCACTCGAGACATCCACGTTACATTGCCTTTCGAACGGAACAAAAATGTAAAATAGAAAAAAGACTGAAATATCAAAAAAGATGAAAATTTACAAAAATTCTTGTATAATTTCACGTAAATCTCTTTATACGTGTCGCGAGAGCGTTATCACTTCTTTCTCTCTTGGTTTCTCTATCCTCCCCTTCCCTTCTATCTCGCACTCCCGCTGTGGAAGTCATAATTCAGCACCGAAGGACTTCTCCGTCTCCCCGGGCAGTTTAAAATGTACGAGTAAAATATAAACGCTCCCGTGGAGTAGCGAGGTATTCGGTTTTGCCTGTGTGTGTCTGTGACACACCAGGATGCAGGCCGAATGCCAGTGGTTTGACTCACACGCCAGCATTCTTTCTCTCTGTATCTCTTGGACTATACCATGCCTTATATACGTGTATATATATATATATATATGTACATATATATCACAGGATTTTATACGTGCGCTTATGTATAAGATATGTATATATATAAGCTTGCGTATAAAATGCTGAGATACATATATATATACAGGGTAAATTTCATAATGTGTAGCAGGCTTTATTCTAAGGTAGATGAGATCATTACAAACAAAAGTTGCAAATATACATTGGGGATATTTTTAATAGTTTGCGAGATATAAAGTTTTAAAGTTGGTCCAATGAGAGCACGTCGAGAACCGTTGGAACCGCCCACTCCCACCCTAGTCGTAGAGATAGGACAGTGTAGGGTGTTACATTTGGGGTTGCACAATTCAGAACAGTCACTTTTATTTATTATATTATTACGTAGTAATTTTTATTTCTCGGGCATTGGCTGCTAGGGCGGGGAGTGGGCGGCTCCAATGCTTCTCGACACGCTGTGATTGGAGGAACTTTAAAAAGTGATATCTCGTAAACTATTAAAAATATCCCCAATGTATATTTGCAATTTTTGTTTGTAATGATCATATCTTTCTTAGAATAAAGTCTGCGACACCTTATGAAATTCATCCTGTATATATTACAGGATTTTATATGTACGATTTATGTATAGATATATAATAGTAACGAGAGGCCAACGGATCGGGCGAACGTATCACCGGTGCATTGTACGGTTAGACGAAACGTTCGACCAAAGTGCGGGCGACTGGCCTCTGTTGCCCATATCTATATATCCGAAGAGTGTTTAAACACTCTTTAAATGCAACGAGCGATACATTATTCTCGAGTGCTTGCCGAGACTGAAATGAAAAAAAAGAAAACTAAGATACTCACCGAAAATCAAAGTTCCCAGAATGTTCAAGTACGAATTTATCACGACATACGCCCTTGTGACTGTCGTAGAATAGATATCCGAAGTGGTCTAGAAGATCGGGAGAGAGAGAGAGAGAAAGAGTCCGAGAAAAATATTTTTGCCCGAGCTTATCTCGAGTTCTGGAACGTGACGTCTGCTCTCGGTTATGCTAGAAATGGCGTTAGCATTATTTCCGTCAGGACGAAAAAGAGCTCCCATCTCTGATATTTTTGACTCGCGGAGTCCTTAACGTAGGATATTTGATAAGAGAATGGATTTTTATTTTTTATTTTTATTTACTTACTTTTTTTTAGAGCCAAAAATGGCGTTAACATCATTTTTGTCGGGATGAAAAACGTGCGTCCATCTCCGATATCCTTGACTCACCGAGTCCTTCTTAACGCAGGATATTTGATAAGAGAATGGATTTTTATTTTGTATTCTTATTTATTTATTTATTTATTTTGTATTTTTTTATTTATCGTTATAGAGACTCTTCTGCATTATCAGTCGTGTAATCGTACGTGTCATGGGTACTTGCATCGGATTCCTCTCTCGTAGCAAACATTGAGAATTCACGCACTCTCACACATATATATATATACTTATGAATATATTTTCGTCCTGCGCGAAGTGCGCTTGAACCCTCGAGTATCGGGAGAGCATCGTGGCACAACGTTCGTGTTGCACAATGTAATTTCCGTCGATTGCGCAAATCGGCTTGTAGGATACGATCTGCAATGGTGAACTAGGAGGGGGGGATTTTGCTCGCGCTCTGTGCAATGTTACGCGTACGGTTTATCGGATCGTAATGCACGTATAGGGATTGAAATATCTCTGGATAACATGTTCATACGCACGCATACATACACGCATGTACATGAACACTTTGCACATATTATATTTCAATATATTATCGTTGTTTGTAAAAAAAAAGACAATTTTGAACATAAAACTTCAATTTATGACAAAAGTTTTCGTATTTTGGCATCGAATGAATAATCCATTAGTAAATATTGATATATTAGTCTTTAATATATTATGTTAATATATATAATAATATTAATATATATTTATATTCATATAATAATAATAATAATAATCTTAATATACATATATCATTATAATAACCTAAAAAATATATCACTATAATAACTTATATATTATTATAATTAATATATTTATATTAATTATAATAATATATAAGTTATTATAGTGATATATTTTTTATTTATACCTACATTTATAATAACCTCTATATTATTATAATTAATATATCTATATTAATTATAATAATATATAGGTTATTATAATGATATATATATATATATATATACATAATATATAATGCAATAATATATTAATATATTATGGATCTAATATGAATTGAAGATGGACGATTGTCTGTTCAAGTAAATGAAGTTGACCTTGAAACGACCTTGAACACCTGAATCAAATTACAAAAAATGAACGGTACAATTTTATTTTCCCTTCTTAAAACGTGACAAATTTTTTTTATTAAATATTTTTTCGTCTCGAACGATTTACTTTCGAGTTAATTCGGATTTGTCACGATAAATTGCTCGCCCTGCATATAGGTATATATTTATATATACGCGCGTGTTTGGAAATTCTGGAAGGAGAGAATTCACTTTATACATCGCAGATTGCCTCGAAAAATTGTTAAGGCTCGTCACGTTACTACGACTTCGTGAATTTATCGATAAATTTCGTTCGTGAAGTTTTTAAGAATTTTTATCGCAGACCCAAGGCGAAGGATGTTTGAAATTGGAAGGATGTATTTTTTTATACTGTTTTCTTTTTTGTTTTCGCCATTCTCGTGAGATTCGGGAATATGCCGTGGGCGATTTGGTACTAACGCGAGGGAATTGGTGAATGGGAAAGGGAAGCAAGAGGGACGAAGGAATCTCTCGTGAGATTTGGTTTAGCTATATATCGGATTAGAAGTCGTCCTCGCACTCGTGCAGGTTCTCTCCACCAGTTCACATACCACGAGATGAGATTCGTTCGCGCGTCAATCCGGCCTTGAGGACGAAAGTCGTTCTATCGTACGTTTCGTGCGGGTGCGAGAAGGATCAGATCTTATTGAGCTTGATGGTGGAGTGAGAGGGAGAGAGAGAGAAGGAGGGGGAATTAAGGACATCGTCTACCTGTCCTAATCGCTCTCCCCTCTTCTCCTCTCTTCCCCAACGTTCTATACACCTAGCGACGGGGGCTCGGCTCTTCAAGGATGACTCACCCTCGGGCAAACAAGTTCAGGTCCGTTATTATTATACCAGTACACTGTCCTTCGTAGCCTTCGTCCAAAAGTTCATAGACAAAAATCTTGGCGCGATTGTTATTTAATTTTTTCAATTTTTCTTTTAAAGATCGAAAGAATTGTCGATTGGCTAAACAAGTGCAGGTCCGTTATTATTATACGACCACACTGTCCTTCGTAGCCTTCGTCCAAAAGTTCATAGACAAAAATCTTGGCATGATTGTTATTTAATTTTTATTTATTTTTTTCAATTTTTCTTTTAAAGATCGAAAGAATTATCGATTGGCTAAACAAGTGCAGGTCCGTTATTATTATACGACCACACTGTCCTGCGTTGCCTTCGTCCAAACGTTCATAGACAAAAATCTTGGCATGATTGTTATTTAATTTTTATTTATTTTTTTCAATTTTTCTTTTAAAGATCGAAAGAATTATCGATTGGCTAAACAAGTGCAGGTCCGTTATTATTATAGGACCACACTGTCCTTCGTTGCCTTCGTCCAAAAGTTCATAGACAAAAATCTTGGCATGATTGTTATTTAATTTTTATTTATTTTTTTCAATTTTTCTTCTAAAGATCGAAAAAATTGTTGATTGGCTAAACAAGTGCACGTCCGTTGTTATTCTACCACCGCACTGTCTTTCGTTGCCTTCGCCCAAAAGTTCATAGACAAAAATCTTAGCATGATTGTTATTTAATTTTTATTTATTTTTAAAAAATTTTCTTTTTGAAGATCGAAAAAATTATCGATCAGCCAAACAAATCCAGGTCCGTTATTATTATACGACCACATTGTCCATCGTTGCCTTCGTTTAAAAGTTCATAGACAAAAATCTTGGCGTAATTGTTATTTAATTTCTCTTTTTTTTTCAATTTTTCTTTTAAAGATCGACAAAATTGTCGATCGGCTAAACAAGTCTAGGTCCCTTGTTAATATACCACCGCACTGTCCTTCGTTGCCTTCGTACAAAAGTTCATAGACAAAAATTTTGGCGCGATTGTTATTCAATTTTTATTTATATTTTTTAATTTTCTCTTTAAAGATCGAAAGAATTATCGATCGATGAATGAACAGGTGGTGAGGAAAAATTAGTTCAAGGTCCGGTGATTAACGAGAGTGAACGTTTTTTTTAATTTGCAACTAACAGCCCGAGTTTCAACGTGACGAAGTTTACTGAGAAGTTGTTAACGGTAATGCGTGGTCGTTATCGTTAATGCGTTCTCGTTATTGGAAGAAACAATTTGTCTTGGCTTTAAATATCGCAACGTGATTTGTTTCTTGTAGTTTCAGTCGTTAAAAACTCATTTTTTGCCAGCTGGGTATTCGTATTCACATAATAAATTGGAGAATTTTGAAAATTTATTACAAAATTTAAAATACTTGAATTATTCAAAATTTTTATATCAATTCTGATCTAATTCGATAATTGAATTACCGTTTTTCTAACAAATTATGAAATTAGCCATTTTTGTTCATGGCGTATAATAAGCGAGCTAAATTATACAAAATTTTACCCGAAAGAAAATTTTGTTATTTTAGTTAACAAAAAATATCTCTAAACGTGATTAAACCCACGAGAAAAAGAAAAACATAATTGCAGAGTTTTAAAAACTTTTTACCAAAATTCAAATAGTTGAATTATTCAAAATTTTATATTAATTCTGATTTAATTCGATAATCGAGTTAGCGTTTTTCTAACAAATTATGAAATTAGCCATTTTTGTTCATGGCGTATAATAAGCGAGCTGAATTATAAACAATTTTATCCGAAAGAAAATTTTGCTATTTTAGTTAAAAAAAAATTGCTCCGAACGTGTCTAAAGCCACGAGCAAAAGCAAGAGAGGGAATCTAGAGGAGCGGTCTTCGCCGGATGGAAAGTGCTAATGGAACTCTTTATCCGATGACTCGCCTCGTCCGACTCTTTTCTCCCCTGCTCTTCGTCCTCTCAGCGATTCTTCCCTGCGCCGGTGTGCAAAGACGCGCCCTTCTCGTCCGCTCCTCCTTTTCGTGTCTTTCACCTTCTCGCTCTCTCTCTCCCCTCCTTCTTTTTCCCCGGCACTTAAGATTTCTCCTTAATTGCAACGGGGACGACCGACGCACTATTTGCTCCAGCACATGCACCGAGCCAGTGAAAAAGAAAAGACGAACAAGAAGAAGAAGAAAAAAAGGACACAAAAAGGCAAAAACAACAAAACGCGCTCGCCAAAACGTGTTTCTCGGACGTAAAAGAACTGCGGTTGTTCGAACAATTTTCGGTTCGAAGACTCGGCTCGCTTTCGTACAATTTACCATTCGCCACTTTTGTTTCGCTCGATAATTGAACGTTGGAGAAATTCTTTTTTCATATTAATTTCATTTTTTAGATTTTTTTCTTGTTTTTTTTTGTAACTCAATAAATTGTTCTTTCGCTTTATCGCGCGAGTTTGAAGATTTTGAGGAAAGTACGAAAATAAGGGCAATGTCGCGATTGACGGTTGATAGAATTTTCTCTATTTTTACCCCGGGGGGGGGGGGGGGGGGGGGGGGGGGGGGGCTGCTACGTTCACCGACGCGAACCTCGTGAGTAAGCTGGCACGCGATTCTTAACTTTTTCCACAATGTTCCGGCTCACGAGGAACTCCCCGCGACAATTATATTACCGTATGTTACACCGTACATGCCATATATATCATGTCTCCCCCCTCTTCCTTGACGGTCACGCACGACAATGGATTTTGTTACTCGTATTACGTGACCGCGAGCGTCGAGTCCCTTTTCCGCTCACCCAGTACGATCTCTCGAGTGTATCGAACTTTGATTATAGTCTTTGCAACTTGCGCCATACGCCATATTATGCTGGTACGAGTTCGTATTTTTTCACAATTTGCTTGTCTCTTAGGCATTTGTATAGGCTCGTTACAATTTGCAAAAAAACACAACCCCTTCTTTGTACCATCGATGTCTCGAGGGGGTCGTTATTTTTTGTTCCTCGATGAGAATTTAATGTGTAGCTTAGGAATTGGATATTGTTTTTACAACTAGAATATCACGTTTTTATTGTTGATTGCATTTGGAAAATATGAATTTTCATGATTTTTGCAGTTTTGACAGACAAAATATGATAAATCGAGAATGAGAATGTGATATTCGTGTTGTACCGGACATTTCCGGTTTTGCCATGTTTTTGAGCACAACAAAATTTTGACGCCCTCTAGGGATCAAAATGTCAAAAGTTGTAATTTGTTTTCTGACTTCCGGTTCGCCAAAAATTTGAATTTTTGTTTTTGTGCAAAATGCTTTGCTGTAGGGATGTTCCGGAATGGGAAATTTCCCGTACAACAAGAATATCACGTTCTTATTCCCTATTTGTCACAAGTTCTCGGCCAAAAGGAGAAAAATCCTGAAAATTCACTTTTTCCAACTTTCGATCGGTAAAATTGACCACATCGTATTTTGATTATTCGTCAAACCTCCACGACTTATTCGATTGGAAATTCAGCGTTCGCCACAAACATAATTTCCATGTTTTCGATTTTTTGAAATTTCCCGATTTTATCGTGATAAAATGACAATTACTCAAAACAAAAACAACAACTATTCCCTGTTGTCAGTAAACTAGAGAAATATCGATGTCTAGCCTCCCTGTAACCTACCGTACGTTGAACACAATAAATATCAAAAGAATAATTCTACGATTTCCAGCTTTACCAACTCACAAACCACGGTAAAGCATCGACCGACTCGCTTTCCTTTCTTTGCTCGAACCTCGTACCCAGCAACTACCATATCGACGAGCAAGCCTAAGCTTCGAGAACCACCTCTGACACGAAGATCGATACCACGCTCGGTAAAACAGGTTTTCCCGATAGACATTCAAAGTTGACTGGATCTAGGCGACTCCATGCGGTAAAATTCCATATCGTCACTGCCAACATTTTCACCATTCGATTTTTCCCTTTACCATCGGAGCGATCTCCGCCCAACGTAATTTCCACAACTAAAAAAAATCGCTTTTTTTCCAAAACGTGTGTTGCATCACCTCGATATTTTATTCCATTCCAGCTGTCTTTTTGAAAATCTAGTTACCATTTTTTTGTACTTTTTCAAATGTCTAATGCGTTAATTATCGCAGCATGGGTTTGGCTCTTGGAAAATTAGCATAACGAGTCGAAATTGCGACAAACACGTAGCGATCGTTTGCATCGAGCGTTTACTTTGCCAGGGAACGCGATTATAGCGGATATTTCCACATAGATCGCTGGTGCCTTATGCGTCACACGGGACGATTTATATCAGCCAGGTGAGCTTTCGATATTAATCGCGCACTCTCTCTCTCTCTCTCTCTCCTTTTTCCTTCGATCAACTTCTTCCGTCTCATTCGAGACCGATCTCGATCCGACGTAGTTCTTCGCTAAATTCTGTTTATATATCTATACGTATAGCTTGTAACAGATCTATAACGTCACTTGGTTACTTCGGTAAAGGAGTATTAGTACAGTGATTCACTTGTTTCGTACGTGACTCTCGTAATCAGGTGAAATGTTCCGTCGTCTCTGGTACACGTTGCACAGTTTGCTCACTTTATTAGCCCGTTATGGCTAGCCTGTCTCGTTAGCGATTTTGCGCTAATAGTTTTAAGCATCAAGGAAACTCGGTGAGAGAGCTCTCAGGCTTTCGTCCATTAACATCGCAAACAAGAATCACTATAAAAAAATGAACGAAAAATTCGACACGATTTCATTTTTTTTATGGAATAAATTTCAAACATTTTTTTCTAGAAATATTCACATTTTTCATATTTTTGGTTATCGTTTGACCGTTAAAGATAAATTGTACACGACTTCGTCGCCAAGGAATATTTTTTTATGAAACAAATTTAAAAGAATATTTTTTTTTTTAGAAAAATTCGATTTTTTCATATTTTTGTTATTTGTGGAACGTTAGAAACAAATTGTACACGATCCCGTGACAATTCACGATGCATTTATTATCTTTTTATAAACAAAGTGGGAAAAACATTCTTTTCTTTAAAAAAAAAAAACTTATTTTTATATTTTAAAAATTTTTCCTTCTAAAAAAAGTCAATCAAATTAATTTAATTACTTGAAAATTGGCTAGTTCACGGTCAACGTGGTTAGCAGAATTGAGCGATGAGTAAAGCCTTTAACCAGGTGTTTCATTTCTCGTTCGTACATCAACGTTTCTAAGTAAAATATTTATCAATTACACTTTGAGAGAATGATTGCTGAATTTTTTTTTAAATCGAAGCCAGCACGTCCCATCGACGAAATAACCGTGTCAGTACTTCCAGCAAGTCGCGATTAGTCGTTTTCATCAGTCCGAAAACTCCTCTGTTCGTTGGCTCACCCGATTCGACTGACAAGAAATAATCAAATCTTCAGTCAACGTAGGAGGAACGAGAGACGGAGATGCGGGAGCAAAGTATCAAGAGAGATCGTGATTAATTCAATTTCCAGATGAGGAGAGCCACCTCGATGCTGTATGAGCACGTTCCTTCTGCAGAAAGGCCCCTTAACAATGACTAAGATTTCTCAGAATCGTTTCAGATCGAGTCAAAACGAGACTGACGATGATTCTCGTTTAAGCCAACGGCAATCCGGATTGAAAGTTAGCAGCTCCTTCTACCTCTGTCCCTCTCTCTCTTTCTTTCTCCCTTTATCGTCTGGTCGAGTTTAAGTTCTCATGGAAGATATTCGATTCGAGGAAGAATCGATCGGTACTGTTGTCTGTATTTGCTTTCGCGAATACTCGGTCGATTGTTACTAAGTGCATTCAGCGTTGAATTACGGTTAGTGCGCCGGTAAGTATCGTAACAGTGGCCTCTATTGTAGTCGAGAGTAGAGAACGCTATAAACTAACCCCGAGGAGTCGTTATCCGTTACGAAACCCTCGCGATAACGAGAAAAATCGTTATTTCTTCGCTTCAAGAAATTTCGAGCAAGCTCGACACAAAGTGTCTTTGAATAAAATTGAATACAATGTTTCATTGGATTTAGCACAATTTAGGGACAATGACAATGTTAATTAGATCGTTATTTAATTAATTTTTAATATTTTTTTTTAAATTGGACGATTTTTCAATTTTATGAGATAGTTTGTTTTTTTTAATTATTGCATCGACTTTCGATCGAGTAGAAAATTAATAAAAATAGCTTTTGAGAACTTGAGATCGAAGTGCGGACTCTCGATGAGCGAAAATAGATCTATAATTGAATTAACAGCTTGTCGGTGTCGGGAATTTCACTCTGGCCTGCGCTTCGGATCGTGTCCAAGACGCATCGCCAAGGAGCTGGAACGCACTATCTCCACCCTTCGCGTTTATTTCAAGACTTCTAAGTGGCCGCTGAGCGAGAAACGAGAAACTGTTCTCGAGTTCAGGACATCCACGAGCTGTTAAACTCAACCAGATCCGGGATGGGTGCACTCTCACTTCCGGTCTCTATGTTTTTTTTATCATTATACATCATCGAGAAGTTCGGATATAAAAATATCGTCACGTATCAAAAGTAAACACACAATTTCTTCAAAATCCCGAAATAAAAAAAATCTTCACACGCGTTGATAAGAAAATTAACTATTTTCTAATAAATAATTTCTGTATCGAAAACCGTTTAACCTTAATTCTTTAATTTGAAAATCTAAATTTTGAACTTCGAATAAAATTCGATCAAATCCGATTCGAAATAAATTATCAATCGAAATAAATTATCAATATGTGAAGCTAGAAATTCGGATATGAAAATATCGTCATGTATCAAAAGTAAACACACAATTTCTTCAAAATCCCGAACTAAAAAAAAATTTCACACTCGTCGATGAAAAAATTAACTATTTTCTAATAAATAATTTCTTTATCGAAAACCGTTTAATCTTAATTCTTTAATTTGAAAATCTAAATTTAAAAATTCAAATAAAATTCAATCAAATCCGATTCGGAATAAATTTTCAATCGCACAATTTTTATCATCGATCAATTTTTCCTCGAATTGTTCTTTCGGTTGCCAAATTGTGAAGCTAGAAACCAAAAGCCTTTCGGGCTTGCCGAGCCGATCGAATAAATATTTCACCGCCCTAACTCGCATATCGACGCGTTAATTACACCGTTTGATATTAAGCAACGTACAAAAGGCGGATGAGAAAATTAAATAAAAAAATTCCACGTATCGAATTCCATTTAAAATGATAATTAGGCAGTGGCTACGTCCAAGGCGGGGTTCGCTTCGCGTTCTCTTTTCCCTTCGTGGCTCCGTACGGACGCGTAACTTTCGTATTCACCTGCCGTTTCATTTCTCTCCACCTCTCTATCCCCTCGTACTTCTCCACCGTTCATTGGGGCCTCTCGTACACGAATGCCTTCTCCAGTTCGCGAGTACGTGGGACCAAATGCGTCACGCGAAGAATTTCGTCGTGTCCTCCGTGTCGCGAGATAGGGAACGTCTCGATTGTGTTCGTCCGGAAAAACAAGCCTCCTTGCGTATATACAGCAATCAAAAGAGGGGAGGATGAAGCGTCGCGTGTTGGAAGAAAATCGAAAGAAATAAAAACAAATTTGTTTTTAATAGAAATGAATTTTTTCATTGTCAATTGTACAAAATAAACGAGACGGGGCAATTACGTTGCTTATAAATTGATACGAATATTTATTCGTGGGGAAAAAACGCAATTATTGTCTGGGGAATTAAAATGTCTTCCTATTCGTCGGTATAATTAATATCGTCGGATCGATTAATTAAATGACATAAACAGCAGCGAGATCATCGATCAGACGTATCGATCACGAGGAGAGATAGCAACAATTGGCGGGAAATTCAAATTCAATTAAAACAAAATTCGAGTTTTCATGAAGTAATCCAACAAAACTTAGTGTAAATTTATTCTTTAATTATCAATAATAAATTTTGCGAACCGACAAGGACGGATTGATCATAACGTCAGACAGAAAGAGAGAAATAATAATAAAAGAAATTCAATTTTAAAGAAAAAGCCGTCAAAAGTTGACAAGTTTGCTTACCCTTACATCTAAACCTTCAACACCAAACATCATTCCATCACAACCAAACGAATTTATATTGAAACGTTTTGCCGTTTCATTAAATCATCGCTTATACGCGTTGACGTCCAGGCACACAGTGCAAGAATTAGAATCAAGCCCTCTCGTGTTCTGTCGACTGGCCCAGAGTGGTTTTCAATTCAATGGAATTAAACGGGTTCTCTCTTTCTCTCTCTTGCTGATCTCCAAAGCTGGAAATAAATATTCAGAGACCCAAATACCGCCGCCTCTTTCCAGTTCTGTCTCTTCGTACCAGATTCCATGTATATTCTTCACCGCGGAGTTAAAAATTCGTCGTCGGTTATACATCCTTGTTTTTATTTTTTTCCTTTTTTTTCTGTAAGCTCGTATCTCGTTCGAGCGGCTAAGTCGGCGGAATCGTGTGCACTCACCTGTGTTATCGATCGTAATCCTTTCCTCCTTTATCGAGGGTTGCGAGAGAGAGAGAGAAAGAGACAGAGAGAGAGAGAGAAAGAGAGAGAGAGAGAGAGAGAAGGAGAGAGAGAAGGAAAAAAGCAGGGAGCCGCGTATCGAGCCTTCTCGAACCAGCGCCATAATTGCTCCACCTCTCGATCAGCCCGCGGGGGATATAATATCGAATTACAAAACAGCGTGACCAGACCCAGCAACAACGTTAAAACGAAAATTGAGAAAAAATCCTTGCTTCGACGCATCGGACCCAATTTCTTTTTTCTTTCTTTCCCTTTGTTCCTTCGCCTTTTTTTCCTTCCTCTTCGTGTTCTTTACTTTCTCTCTTTCCATCGTACGGTTCGGACGCGTTTATTCCTGCGCGCACCGGCCGATGCGAGCTGGTGGCGGCGGGGAAAAAAAGAACGAGCCGCAACAAAGGACATTCCTCGGGCATTACTCACAAGGTTGAAGAATGCCTCGCGAGAAGGCGGTTTCATCGCGAACGGGTTCAAACTTGTCCGTTTAGCGACCTCCGCTGGTCGCTCGAATTTGCCAGCCGGTTTCGCCGTTTTTCTCTCCACTACGAAACGGGGCGCACCGTCTTCAAGCTTTTGAGAGATTGGGAGAGAGAAAGAGAAAGGGAGGAGAGTGACGACTCTCTTTCTCTTAAATTTCATTTCATTATTCGAACTGGGAGGAGTAAACCTTTCCATTCATCAAGTTGACGCAATTGGAACTTGTCGGACAATTTTATTCGACCTTTCCCCTCGAACTCTCGCCCTTGTTTGTAACACACTCGCGCTTTTGTTCCGAGCGTTGCACCGTCGACGCCTCTCTAATTAGCGATATAACGCATTGTGCAACGCTCGAGGACTTTAGTCCGACATCGAATGGCAAATGAGACTCAAATTGAGGCGAATTCACGTGGGTTGATAAAGGTGATGATAACGATCGTCGAATTACCCTCGTGGCCTTTTTTCATTGCGATACGTTTTTTCTATTTTTTTTTTGCACTGTTAAAATTGCATAAAAATGAAAATTAATCAATAATTCCATTTCAATTGAATTAATTCTTACGCGATTAATTTTGATTTAATTAAAAATTTGGTCCGACATCGAATGGCAAATTAAGCTTCAAATTGAGGCGAATTCGCGTGGGTTGATAAAGGTGATGATAACATCGTCGAATTACCCTCGTGGCCTTTTTTCATTGCGACACTTTTTTTCTATTTTTTTTTTGCACTGTAAAAATTTTATAAAAATGAAAATTAATCAATAATTCTATTTCAATTGAATTAATTCTTACGCGATTAATTTTGATTTAATTAAAAATATCGTAAATTGGTTTTAATTTAATTAAATATTTACAAATAATTTGTCAAATTCGAGAAACGTTTACTTTCAATATTTCTATTCGATGGAATTTATCAAGGATCAAAATTGCAAGGATCGAGAGAATAAAAATTGCTGGAGTTCAAACTTCGTGTTAGATAAAAAATAGGTAAAAGTTCACGAGACGCAGACGCTGGTCCGAGAACTTAAATTTCATCGTTCTCTCGGTCTCTCTCTCTCTCTCTCTCTCTCTCTCTCTCTCTCTCTGTCTCTCTCTTTCTGTCTATGGTAAAGAGGAGTTTACGGGGCAAGCATTGAACCGTAGAATCGATGCGCGAAGAGAGAACGGACGAACCGAAGTATCGCGTTTGCCACTGCGAGAATGGAATTCGTATGCAAAACTTCGCGAGACGTAAATCATAAGCGTAATTACCGACACAAGAGCTGTGTGTTTCAACGAGAAATTCTCTCTCTCTCTCTCTCTTTCTCTCGCAGTTTCTACCGAGAGACATCGCCTAGCGAGTGAACAGCGACCATTTTCCTTTCCGTCTCTCATAAATCATCGATGCAGCACACACCTCGATACGGATTACAAATATTCGCAGACGCTGCGAGAACGTAACTAAAATACGTATATTTCGCACTTTACTTCATTCGGATCTCGTGTTAAAAATCGAACGATGAATTCTACGTCTCATTTTTCCGTTCTTGTTACAAAAATGACGATCGACGATGAACGAAGGAAATGTTCGATAGTCCATTACGAAGAGCGTTCGTTCGCGAATGAAGTTGCTTTATCTCTCGCGCCTTATACGTTCGTCCCGTAGACGTTTAATTCAACTTTTATTAAATGGATCGAGGCAACGTCTGACGAAACGTATCAATTTATGAAGACAGGAATCGAGGAATATTCGTTTCAAATATTTAAATATTCAGTTTTGTTCTATTTTATTCGAAACGGGACGATAGTTTCCAATTATCGTTAATTGATCTCATTTTAAAAAAATTAAATAGGTCCATTTCATTTTAACTTATTTTTAAAGATTTAATTTCATTTTAACTTATTTTTAAAGTTTTAATTTCATTTTAACTTATTTTTAAAGATTTAATTTCATTTTAACTTATTTTTAAAGTTTTAATTTCATTTTAACTTATTTTTAAAGATTTAATTTCATTTTAACTTATTTTTAAAGATTTAATTTCATTTTAACTTATTTTTAAAGATTTGATTAATTTAATTCGGGTTCGTTTACCCAAATTTGATTACATTTTATTTCAATCAGGATTTGCCCATCATTTGTCTTGCCTGAATAAATTTCACTCGTATCAAGGAGATCCATCTTCGAAAAATTCTTTCAACACAATTTTCAATTTTTCTACCTTCATAAACCTTGGAGTTCGAACGTTACGACTTCCCTAATATATCTGCATATCGTGCGAGTCTCTCGAGAAGAAAACCTCGTTGTATCAACGAGTACCGGCTCCCATCGACATTCTGTGAGAACTTGAGGAAAAACCTGAAATACAAGCGTCGGCAGTTTGTGATTCGTCGGAAACGGTAGCCCGCATGAATAAAATTGTAGGAACAAGAAAAGAATGATAAATAAATGCAAAAAGAAATCGAGAAAAAAAAACACACACACACATACACACAGAGAAAGAAGTCGAGAAGCGTCGCTATTCGTATTTATGACGAAACGGTTTCGACTCCTCCGCGCGGACTAACCTCCGTCACGCGATTTACTCGCATCGCTCTACACAATGGAACATTGGCCGATAAACTCGTATACGTGTTTATAGCACTTTCATGTGCCGAGATAGATAGGCGTATATATCAATGCACGAAACAAAACTGGAATCTCCATCAACACTCCCCTTTTGCATTTATTCATCGAAATTCGTCTCCACCCGCGCGGTCCGTTAGAGAATGAAGGGAAAAAAAGAATGGGAGGTGGACGATGTCCGAATCGACGATAAAGAAGGAGGAAAGATGGTGGAAAGAAAGAGGAGTGAGGGAGAGGGAGAGGGGGAGAGAGATACGATATGATTACTTTATTATGCCTTAGGATACTTTGGAGCAAACTGTAACAATGTTCCGAGATACAATAATAATCAATATTAACATCACTTGCTGAATAGAATAAGCATATTGACTTGTCCAGTTCCCACGAAAGTTCACAAGAGAAAACTTAGAAAATAAAACTCGATTCAAGAATAAAGATAAAAAATAATAAATAATAATAATAATAATAATAATATAATATAGCAATATAATAATATAATAATATATTAATATAATAATATAACATAATAATAATATAATATAGCAATATAATAATATAATAATATATTAATATAATAATATAATAATATAACATAATAATAATATAATATAGCAATATAATAATATAATAATATATTAATATAATAATATAACATAATAATAATATAATATAGCAATATAATAATATATTAATATAATAATAATATAATATAGCAATATAATAATATAATAATATAATAATATAATAATATAATAATATAATAATATAATAATATAATAATATAATAATATAATAATATAATAATATAATAATATAATATAATAATATAATATTATAATGTAATATTATAATAATATTATAATAATATTATAATAATATTATAATATAATAAAATAATATAATATAACAGCAATAAAATAAACTCAAAGTAAAAGTAAAAATAAGAAAGAAAAAAAATAAGGATGAGAGGGGGAGGGGGGGGGGGTTAAAAAGATGTAAAAAGGAGAATAATCCGAGGGCACGACAAGAGCAAGAAGAGAGCACAGATTATCGCTTATGCACAGTCCAATGCTCTCGGGAGTCGTGTAGCCCATTTGCAATTCGAGATATCGGCTCGAGATACACACATCGACATATAGATATATTTATGTGCGTGTATGCCTTTGTGTATATGTGTGTGTGCGTGTGTCTATGTGCGAACACGCAGCTTCACTACCGAGAGTATAACGACCCGCGAGAGATCATAAATTTTCCGGCGCCTGTGCGCCGCGGAAGAATGATGTAGTTTTTTCTCCCTCGGATCTCCTCCTCCTCCTCCTCCTCCTCCAACTGCAACGACGCCGAATGCTTTCGTCGTCGTACATTTTTACGACAATTAACGTCACTTTCTATCGATCGAATTAATAGCGCAGTGGCGCGTCGATACTTCAGGAAATGAAAACGTACAACTATGTCGAGGGAGTCGACGCTTAATTGTTTATTTTCTTTCGTTCCTTGTTGCTTGTTTCGTCTTATTTTTTTTTGCTTCTTCTCATTGCTGCACGAGACTTCGACGATCCTACGAATTAATTTCGATTGATTTATGTTAAATGCCTAAGGCTTGATTTAAATTTCTTCGAAACGATCGATCAAAATTTGATTGAAATTAGAAGGAAATTAATTGATATCCTGCATCGAACTAATTGGTGTCGATTAGTTTTGATTAATTACGATTAATAATCGGATTGAATCGAATTTACATCGGAATTTATACGATCTATTTTATCGATCGTTAAATTCTCATTGTTCTTCGATTGTCGATAATGCATAATTTGATTTACGAGAATATTTTCATTCACGAAAAAATAAATTCGTATAACGTATATCATCGAGACGATAATTCTTTTAATTTATTACGTCGATTGTTTCGTCGAATACATTACATTTTATTATCGACAATGTACCGTTATTATATTATCGTCGTTATTAAAGCGAAGTGTCTCGTTCGTATGACGAAACTATCGTTCTCCGTTCAACGACACGTCGTAGACGGAAGGAGGAGCGGGTGGGGGTGGAGGGGGTACGACGTGCCCGCATGCACCGGCTCGTACTTATTAATGGAATTGAGAGGAAAAGGAACGTGCGAGAACGTCCGACACGCGGGGGAGTTTTGTGTATGAAGGAATGAGGGCAGCACCCTTCACTCTATCTCTCTCTCTCTCTCTCCCTCGCCCTCCCTCCTCCTCGCTCTCTCTTCGCCTCTCTCCCACCCTCCGTCAACGTACCGGAAGTGAGTTATGGCTTCTAATCCTCTACGTTCTCCCCGCTTCTTCTCTCTCTCTCATTCGTCCCTTGTATTTGTACACGACGAATATATATATAATACATAGGTGCGCCAATCGCATCCAACAACCTCTGGATTTCAAGCGAATAAACAATCCTACGTAATTACAGAATTAATAAATCATTTTTGCATAAAAAAATCGCTAAATCATTTTTCGTTAAATTCCAACGCGTTAATCGTGAAAAATTATTTATTCCACGTATTTATGTACATTCCCGGCGAGAAGAGAGAATTATTCATGCGACACCTGGCGGCGAAAATTGGAAACAGTAAAAATGCTCGCTGTAATTAGTTACAAAAAATTCATTTGTCATTTTTATTCTTTTTTTTTTGTTGTTCAATAACGGAAATGATTGATTCGAATTTGAAGGAAAGAAAATAACGTTTGCGTCCGTTTCAATAAAAATAATGTCTTGTTTCAATCACAGTTATTTACTCGCACGGTTTATACTCGTGGGTAACCACGTTGAGAACGAGAGTACATTGGGGCATGGACCAACGACGAAAAATCTCACCCACGCTCGCGTCCGCGGTAAAGTTCTCCCCTGAGAGACGTTGACGTACCACGACGAGAATGATTTACGAGCGCACAAAGACCCGAGGGATGCGACCGATTAATCGTCCCTGAACTTTCCGCGTACAGCATTTATCTCTCGTTGCGAACCAGCGAACTTTTGCGTCATGAACACGCGTGTATTAGTCGCGAGGATACAAGTAAATATGACGCGTATACGTCTCGAGTCGACGAGATGACAAGGAGTCGAGACATATTGGGTGCAGCGCGAATGCACGAAGAAAGGAAGGAACTTTCCACTCGAACTATCTCCCATTATTAATCTGCCGGTTCCAAAAGTTTCGAGCGGTTCAAACTTTATAATCTTTCTTTTTTTAATGAAATAAAGTTCGATCTAGTTTTGTTTTATTTTAGTTGATTTTTAATGCTTTTAATGGAATGAAGCGGTTCAAACTTTATAATTTACGTTTTTTAAGTAAATAAAATTCAATCTAGTAGTTTTGCTTTCTTTTTTTATTTGATTGTTAATGGTTTTAATAGAACGAATCGATTAATCGAACGAAGCGGTTCAAACTTTATAATTTTTGTTAATGAAATAAAATGCAATCTAGTTTTGTTTTATTTTATTTGATTTTTAATAGTTTGAATGGAACGAAATGATTAAACGAACGAAGCGGTTCAATCTTTATAATTTGTCTTTTTTTAATTAAATTAAATTCAATCTAATTTTGTTTCATTTTATTTGATTTTTAATGGTTTTAATGGAACGAATCGATTAATTGAACGAAGTGGTTCAAACTTTATAGTGTTTTTTAATGAAATAAAATGGAATCTAGTTTTGTTTTATTTTATTTTATTTTTAATGATTTTAATCGTACGAAGCGATTAAACGAACGAAGCGGTTCAAACTTTATAATTTTTCTTTAATGAAATAAAGTGCAATCTAGTTTTATTTTATTTTGAGTTTTAATGATTTTAATGGAACGAAGTGATTAAACGAACGAATCGGTTCAAATTTTATAATTTGTCTTTAATTAAATTCAATTTTATTTTATTTTATTTTATTTTATTTTTAATGGTTTTAATGGAACGAAGCAAGCTGAATTCAAATTTTGTCCATCGACAATTTTTGTTCCTGCCTACTAAACAAATTTTGTAAATTGAAATACCGCGTCTGTTTTAAGCGTGTATATTCCCTAAGTCCTCGATCTAACGTTATCCCTAATATTTCCTTCCAAAGTAAATATACCGAAAAAAAAATAGCGTCGTAAAAAAAAAAAAAAAAAAAAAACAGTCGTTGAACACGTCATTCGTGAGCTATCAAGAGGTTCCTGCAGTCCGCGCCAGATGCCAGCCACGTGCAACAGCACCGTCCTTTCACAGGATCGCGCAGGATTCGAGACGCCCGACAGAATTCCAGACTCTCTACGTTTTTCTTTCTCGTCGATGACGCATTTTTTTCTTCTCCAAAAGCCCATCGCGTTTATACATAATTATTGTTTTCGCGTCTCGTCGAGGACCTAAAACGTTTCGATGCCGCTTATTTGTAAAGCGTTATACGTTCCGCGACGATACGTCGATTAAAATATATTTTTTCGTCTCGTCTCTTTTGCATCTTCGAACTTCCAATGTTACACCCACGAGTGAAACGATCGAATTAACATAAACGATTTCCAAATGAAAGATCGAATGCAAGAGCGTAATATCGAAATAAGCGTGAGCGTGTGTTGTACCTGACGGAGAACGTTTTCTCCCACTACTTTCTCGCTTCTTCAGCCACCTCGATCGTGTGTATACACAGTAATACGATGTAAGTAAAAAATGAGGAATAAGACGGAGGAGTTCGCGATTCCCCCGTTACCGGCAAGCCCGTTGGTTCGAACGCATGGGCCGCGCTCCAGTCAGTCGGTCACGAGCCGTCGTCGCGAGTGGTCGCGTGTCACCGCGCATTCCATTCCTATACCACGTGATTCTTCATTATTTACAATTCTCGCTCTTCTACCAAAACATAAACAACAATAAATCATTTACGTTCTAATTCCAATCGAATATAAAAAAAATTGTTTCGAATAAACGATTTTTTATCTAAAACAGAAATAAAGATTGGATCCATACGAGTGCAAGTGGAGAAGTAATGAAAATAAAAATGTTTCAACGGTGCATCGTGTAGAGTGCAATGTGCATTGTGTTTCGTAGTAACGAGGTAACCGAACGAGACTCGATTGGGGGATAAGCTAGAATTCTGCTGTTTCTTTAATGTTATTACACGTGCGGTTAAGCATTTCTTTTTGCATTTGATCGAAAATTGGAACGATGGTACGAATTCGTGAGAGAGGGAGAGAGAGAGAGAGAGAGAGTTCCATTGGTGGATGGTGCTTCTCGACGGTGAAGCACCTGACTGTACCGTCTGTCGGAAGTCTCGTGTCTCACCGTACGTAGATCATTTCGTATTATAGAGGAGTGTATACGGCTTCCCCTTCGAATTCGCTTAATGCCACGCGTTTTACCAACTCTGTAGTACAACTTTTACATATATATATTATATATATATTAATTAATATATTATCAGAATATTATAATATATTATTATAATATTATATTATTATATATTATAATAATATATTATAATATAATAGAATATAATATTATATATAATTTATATTATATTATAATAATATTATATATAATATAATATTATATTATAATAATATATTATAATATAATATAATATTATATTATAATAATATAATATAATAATAATATAATATAATATAATATTATAATAATATATTATAATATAATATTATATTATAGTATATTATATTATATTATATTATATTATACTATAATATTATATAATATAATAATATATTATATTATATTATAATATATTATATTATACTATAATATTATATAATATAATAATATATTAACATTATAAAATATTATCCTATTATATTATAATATATTATATTATAAAATATTATAATATTATATATATATATATATATATATATATATATATATAAATCACAAATTCTGGCATGTTACTAGATCCAATCGCGATTCGATATTCCTACGTACTTAGACACTTCTCCATTCGATTGAACTTCGCTGATGGAAGAAGAGAGGGAGAGGACGGGGACAATTTCCGGTCTGACGTATATCCGATGTTTCTCTTTAATGAATTTTAAATGCATTCCTGACATCATGAGGTCATCCTCCTTTCAATTATATCCTATATTTGAATTTTGTCAAACGCATAGTAAAATTATACGGAAAATTTAATAACGATTTTATTACCTTCCGGTATATTGCATTTCAATTATTCATTCTTCATTTTAATTACTGAAATTAATTTGAGAGTAAAATGTAGGTGCGATCAATTTTTGTATTCTTCGAGTATACTTTGTAAAAATTCTTTTGATATTCATGCTCGAAACGGCCGTTAAGTCCTTGGTGAATTTTATTTTTCGCTATTTTCTTTGACGCTATGCGAAGCCTGCCACGAAATCGTTTAATCGAGCTCCGGAGGTTAAATAAATTGAACTCTACTTTGTCTTCGTTGCTGGTTTCTCAATGAAACGTATTAGTGGCACTTCTATCGTTTCTCTGACTCGTTGTTTCTTGACTCGCTCGATTGCGAGTTTCTTCGGGAATTCCTGAGAGTAACAAAAGCAAAATAGAAAGAAAAAATTGAACCGAGTCGTTTCGATCGTCGAACGAGGCGAGTTTAAATGGCTCGATTTCTCGAGACACTCCTATCTCGTCTATTTTCGTCGTTTTAGTAGTTTTTGTTTTCCGGACGATAAAGAACACTCTCTCGACGGACCGTTAATATTCTTATCTCGTTTTTTTTTCTTCTATCCCTTTTCAAGTTCTCTCGCGTCTACAGCGAGAACGATCATTGCGCCGTGGGCACAGATGTACGCCAAGATCCGGGCCACTCGTGGAATTCTCGAAGGGGCCCAAGCCCGGGGCCCGACCATCTCGCGACAACGAGTCCCTCTGTTCTCTCTCTCTCCCTCCTTTTTGTTCTTTCTCTCTCTCTCTCTCACACACTGTTTAACCAAACTTCGAATTTCCTTTCCTCGTACATCGTGTAAAATATACGAAATTACAAGCTTTATCCACGTCGCTTAGTTGCTGACGAGCGATAAAAGAACATATCACGAAAGATCTAAATTCTTCGAAATTATTCCGGAATAATACAAAAAAATAAACGGAATTTAAGCGATCGGACGATTTTTATCACGTTCTCTCTTTGATAAACACCGTGGGATGTTTACATTTATGTAACTTTTGAGTCCCTTGTTCCCCGCGATAAGACACTTTTGCTTTGATTAGCGTGCGGGAACGAATAAATAAAAAGAAAGGAATTAAGAAAAAATAAAGATTTTGTTTATTTTCGTACGTTTTTCCTTATCTCGTTCCTCATTTGATATTCACCAAAGCGATTGTTATTTAAAAAGTCATAAAAAATCGTCGTACCAGCGTTAATAAAATATCCCTTCGCCCTGCGCGAGTCGTTGCATCGCAAAAAACAATAATTAACATTATCACTGAAAAAACACTAGACAATTATTATTAAACGTTTTCTTAACGTAAACAAACAAAAATTGCTTTTACGTCCAAAAAAAAACAAAATTAATAAATTCTCTCAAAAAAAAATAATAATAATAAAACTAAATATAATTAAACGTCCCCTCGACCTACTCGGAGAAAATTCCTTCCGACTAAGGATAGTCCCGCGGGTATAATAATCATCGCGATAAGAGGGAATGATTCATAAATATGCACGATATTATGTTAGCTCTTGTCGGTTCTCATCTGTTTGCAAATGCTCGAGGTGACGAGACCACTGTGCACATATATACTATCTATATATATGCGCATATTTAGTTAATACTTATCCCCCAAAAAGAAAATGCAGAGTCGAAATGGCGTTATCCACAGGGAGGTGATACAATCCGTGGAATGTTGAGTCGATGTGAAGATTAGAGAATATAATCGAGATGAGACGAGGATTACCATAAACCGTACTCGATCTTTGTGTCGTCTTACCGACCGAAAAACAAAAAGCAACAACAACAAAAAAACAAACGCGAGACTTTTGAGAACGGTGAAAATAATTTCAGGAGTAGTTTGTGGCCAGAGCGCGAAGAGTTTTCCATCAGACTTCGGTGTCATGCGAATCGACAACAACGAGGCTGCCCAAAAGGCTTATCTGGTAAGAGGATTCACTACGGAAAAACATGATTTAGAGTCGTAGATACGCGATATGTGTTAATCGTATATTTTCAAACAGAGACACGTGGATGGATTTAGATATTGGGTCAGTTGATTCAAGATCCACGAACACATTTGTCATCATTTTCTTTGAATTAATTACGACTTAGATTTAATTGAACGTAAGATCACGAATTTACGTTTTTATAGAGGAAAAAGTGGCACATGTACCGAGAAAGCGATGTATAATGTTTCCTTTTATTATTACTACTTTTATTTATCTACTATTACTGATTTTTCAACGACCCACTTAAAATTTACTCATTGGGGAACTTTATTTTATTCTAATTTGCCCAAATTACATCATTTTTATGGAAACTATGGTAATACTAATAATTATAGTTATTCCTGATAATAATGACAATAATAATTATTATCATTATTGTAATAATATTTATTATAGTTTATTATATTATAGTTATTATTATATTATTATTATTATAGTTATATAATTATTGTTATCATTATTATTATTATATAATTATTATATAATACTAATAATAATAACAATTATTATTATTATTAGAGAATAATAATAATTATTATTATTATTACAATTATTATTATTATTATATAATAATAATAATAATAATAATAATAATAATAATAATAATAATAATAATAATAATAATAATAATAATAATAATAATAATAATAATAATAATAATAATAATAATAATAATAATAATAATAATAATAATAATAATAATAATAATAATAATAATAATAATAAATTATTATGTAACTTATGATTATATATTATTATGGCTTAAGGAAAAAAAATTAATTGAGCCAAATTGGAGAAAACAATTTTTTGTAACGAGTAGAAAATAATAATAATAATAACAATAATAATGACAATAAATAAAGAAAATTGTTTCGCCATATCGAATAAAAAGGTTTGGCGACCTCAAACCGCATAATTTCTCCATGCGCGAGCGAATGTCTTTCTTCAAACTTAGAACAGGTGGCTGTCCGCCGTTGAATTTCTTCATTTCTTTTTTCTTCATCCGTTGCATAAACGGGGTTCTCCACACCGTTGTAAGAAATGTTTACTCCGGAGCATGACAAAAGCTTCCTCTACGAACGATCGCCGTATTCATCGGTAATTAATTCTCGTACACCAACCTCTTTCGAATCGTTTGCACGCGTGCAAACGTCCGTTTTCCACCCGGGGATGGACGAAAGCTTCGAGTCGCATCTGTTGGCCACGGGCCAGCGTAAGAGGAGCGAGGGTTCTGTCGTTTGTTACGTGCGTGCATGCTTAACGCGAAGTATTCTGCCTGCTTCTCAAAAATAATATGCAGGAGGAAATCAACCGTGATATACGTGATCAGCGAGCAATTTCCGATCGATATAAGCTTGAAGGATAGATTTAAAAAAGCGATTCCGAAAAGTTGTATTTTAAGTCTCATTTTGGACCTTGCGACGCGAGGAGGTCGAAAAATAAAAATTTTCTGTTGGGCAGATTGTAAATTGGCTTATTCGATCGCAAATTTCTCGATAATGAAACTTATAACGCTATTTTGATCGATATATCTGAAAAATTCTAGGAGAAAAACGCAAAGAACTCGAAATAACGATTTTCCTACTGGAGGTCAATAAAATCTTAAAAATCGAAAAGGAAACGATGATTTTCGTGTTGTACGGAAAATTTGCGATCGATATAGACTCTTAGAGCCGGGGAGAGGATTAAAATTGACCGGTAATCAATATAGCCGATTTCGATGAATATCGCGAAACCTCGAAAAATCGACTTTTCCCGAGGCTGTATCTTCTGTCCCGTTCGTCCGACAGAAAATTGCACGAATAACTTTTTGAAGAGCTCGTCAAGCACTCGCCAAGCCGTCAAGGATCATCCGGATAACTCAATTTTTATAGCCGTGGCGACACTTTGAAAAGCGCGATTTTCGGGACCAACCGGAAGGGACCTGTGAAAAAAGGCCTAGGCGATGAGGCCCAATTTTTGTTTGTTCCAAAACCCCTTTATTTCATCATATTCGTGTTACACGGGAAATTTCCGATTCCGAAATGATGCTACAAAGTCTTTTTGGTGGAAAACAAATTTTGACCTCTCTGGAACCCCCAAAGTCCCAGAAATAAAATCCGAATATTGACCTCGGCACCTGCCGAGGGTCAAAATTTTTTTTCATCCAAAAAGACTTTGTAGGGTGTTTACGGAATCGGAAATTTATCGCTGATTAAGAATCTGACGTTATTTTGTTCGATATCTCAAAAACTCTAGGAGAAAAATGCAAAAAACCGAAATAACGTTGAATATTTATGTATATGACGGAATGCATATACGATCGAGCTTCCTGTACTCCACGCAGGGGTCGCTCATGTATTCGCCTCCATTGCTTCTGCCAGCTTACAGTCCTATGAATACATTTGCCACTGACAACTATATCTATATCGTGCACTCGGTCCAACGAGGTTACACACTTTTTTGAGAAAACTGACGAGATCGATCTTTACATTTGTTTTTTTTTTACTTTTTCTGGCAAGATTTACAACTAAAAGAAACAACGTTATTCCCCGTACATGCGACGTGCTTTTTTGCTTATCTTTGTTTTGTATGTTTTCTTTTTTATTATTCTTTTTATGTTCTTGTTGCGGACTTTTTTGGTTTTATTTTCTCTTTTTTCGTCAAAAAATATGACGACACGGGCGAAACGGAGTTGCTCGTTCACGCCCATCAAAGTCCATCAGAGGCAGCGTGTAAGCAGCGAGCGTGCCAAAGGTCGAGTCCCTCCGCGGGTTAATTACGATGCCTTTCCCCACCGGTGACTCGCTCACTCCTCACCGAGGAAGCCCGACTCCCGACCGGCATGGGAACCGACGCGGAATGAGAGAACTCGCGTTAACGAAGACGTAGGGCGAGAAAAGAGAGAAAAAAAAACGAAAAAAACGAACAATTTTAAAAAGAAATGTTCTTTTGTCGGGGTCGGCGGAGAATTCTCCGGTATTCTCGTGAAATTGTGGACGAGAGGAAGAACCTTCTTCGGCAGGTTCAGAGCCTTCGTTGTGTTTTTGCTCGAGAAAAAAAATCGAGCCTTTTTATTTATTTTCATTTTTTTTAAATCTTTTTATCCGCAAAGAAAATGGAGTTTCATTCCAATTTATTAATTGAATTAACGTTGGATTGATCAATTTTCAATTCTCTTAATTAACTCAACAAAACAGTTCAAAATCTAATAAAAAAAATATAATTTACATATTTTGGTTGAATTTTTTGAACTTTATATATTTAAAAAAAAAATTTTTATTCGCAAAGAAATTGGAATTAATTGTTCTAACTTATTAATTGAATTAACGTTTGATTAATCAATTTTCAATTCCCTCAATTGACTCGACAAAACAAGTCAAAATTGAATGAAAAAAATATAATTTATATATTTTCGAACTTTGTATTTTATTTTTTAAATCTTTTCATTCGCAAAGAAATTGGAGTTTGATTGTTTTAATTTATTAATTGAATTACCGTTCGATTAACCAATTTTGAATTCTCTTAATCAACTCGACAAAAGATTTCAAAATGGAGTGAAAAAAAATATAATTTACAGGTTGAATTTTTTGAACATTAAAAAGAAATTTTTTTCGATTCTGGTAAACGCCTCGTAAATCGGGTCGGAGGAAACCGTGCGAATGGCAACGAACTCCGTCGGGTTATACCTTGCTTGTGCTTACTTATCGCGCGGTACGCGAACGATACCTTTTTAGCGTGTCGAGGCCGCGCCGAGACGGTGAAAGCTTTGCACCTCGCGGAAAATTCTACCTGTAACATTTTCTGTCTCTCTCTTTCTCTCTAGTAGCGATGGATCGTGAATAGAAGTCAACGATCATTAGCAATACTCATCGGGGATTATCGGTTCAGCCTCTCGATCTTCCGATTTCCGTTTTAATTCTCTCTCTCTCTCTCTTCCTCTTCCTATGTATATGTGTATTTACACATTTGTCTATATAAACATACAAGAATGAATCTTTAGAAAGTTTCTCATCATCTTCCTCTTTCTCTCGCTCTCTCTCTAGTTCTCCTATAATTTTCTATACAACGAGTGCGGAGGCGTCGTCACGCTCGATGCAATATCGTCGAGTAGAAGATCGAGAAAATAAGAAGAAAGTACGTCAATAATTGGCACGATCGATCGTCCGACGAGTTATAAAGATCGATTCGTCGATCGATCGATCAATTTTCAACGGTAACGATCGTTTACGCCGAATAATAGATCGATTAATCGAGGAAAGTACGTCCGATAATTGGTCGGCTCGATCGTAATAAACCTCCTCAGAGTCGCACGACGACATTAAATCGATTTTATCGATCGATTTATTGATTTATCTATTCTCGATCAAAATTCGTATTCGATCCGGGACGAACGAAGTGTCGGGATAGAACTATCGGCCTGTAATTTAGATTTTGCTGAGGTAAGAATCTCTCGTCAGGGGGGGACACCTGCTTCGTTGTAATATCGGGTTTCCCTCGTACGGATTGAGGCACGAGAGAGTCGCGCGCGGTCGAGGAGTCTTCAGGAATGCGATACGTACGCGCGAGTTCGAACGAGTTTTGTGTACGAGGGCATGGAGAACGAGAGAGAAAGAGAGAGAGAGCGTGAGTTTTGCGAGAGCGAAAAAAGGATAAAGAAAGAGGGGTTGACCAAAAGAGAAGTTGACCAACCGACCAACCTGTGCCAAAAGCATTTCGGGTCAATTCCCTCCAAAGCGCCCTTCGACGGGGCGCGGGACGAACGCAAAAACACATGTTATACCGACCGCAACGATATTTTAGCCTCTGGAACTCTGCAATTTGTTTCCTCTCGTCCTCGCTACTTTCGCCATATTCGAGACGTTTTTTTTTTAATTTGAACAAAACGAAAACAAAAAGTTAAAAAACGGACCATCAACCGCAACACCGTTATTTTTATTTATTCCTCTTTCAGACGGATCCGTTTAGTTGCCAATTTTGAAAAAGAAATAAAAATTTGCAGTGCGGATCGAAGTTTCATACGTAAAATAAATAAATTTTGTAAATTTTTATTGAAAATTTGATTTTTTAGGTTTATACGCGTTTTGCCAACGGAAAATTGTCAAGGACGGTGGGCTTAGACGAGAAGTGCACCTGCGCGTGCGAAGAAACGATCGTTAAACGATTCGCACGCATTTATCGGATCGGTGCTCGCGATCTTTCCCTTATCTTTATATGCACTTTACGGTGAGTCACGCGCGCTCCGTGCCTATACAATACGGTAAATCTGTCCTCGCGATCGGATCGACGGCACGTTGTGTATGTTACGGGTTTTCCTATCTCTCTCTTGGCTCTTTTACCAACGATCTAGATCGACGAAGCTCTCGCGATCGATCGAACGCATTCGAACCGTATCGATTCTATTTTCTATCGCTCTTAAAACAATTATTTTTCCGTGAAACGTAGTAAAAATATAAAAAACAATTTGTATTAAAAAAAACAAACCTGATTATTTTTTGTACAAAATTATTACGATTAGTTTTGTGCTTGATGAAAAAATAAAAACTAATTATTAATTTCAAGTAAATCCTTTTCATCTTCGTAAAAATATAAACGCAATTTTCATTTACAAAAAAAATATAAAAAACAATTTTATATTTAAAAAAAATAAACCTGATTATTATTTTTATACAAAATTATTTCTGAAAGCGATAAGAATTATTACGATTAGTTTTCAGGTTGATTAAAAAATAAAAACTAATTATTAAATTAACATAAATCCTTTTCATCGTCGTAAAAATATAAACGCAATTTTCATTTACAAAAAAATATAAAAAATAATTTTGTATTTAAAAAAACCTGACTATAATTTTTGTACAAAATTATTTCTGAAAGCGATAAGAATTATTACGATTAGTTTTGAGGTTGATTAAAAATTAAAAACTAATTATTAAATTAACATAAATTCGTTTCGTCGCTGCAAAAATATAAACGCAATTTTGATTTTCCGCGAAATTAAAGATTCGAATTCTCGATAAGATGAGCAAGAAAACTTATAAAATCCGTATCCAAACGAGTACTCGGTTACTCGAGGATCGTACTGAATAATTACCCTCGCCGATTATGCAATATTCCTATTTAAAAACCAACGTGTAGAAATAAAACGGATAAATAGTTGCATGCCGAGTACATTGGTTGCCCCGAGGTTTTATTCCGCACACTACACACACTACAAACACACACACATACACACACACACACACGGGGGAACACACATAGGACGCCTCCAGCTCGAGAAAACCAATCCGGGCTGCCTTGCCACGTCCTTGCCGATTCTCGTTGCGTCACCTCGATTCGACCGCTTCTTTGGCACGCTTCACTCCCTCCCCTCCCTCTCTGTCCCTCTTTTTCTTACCTCGAGCCAAGGCACTCTCAGGTACGCCAGAGAGCTCCCAGAGGTATAAAGACCCTCTCCACTTTGCGCTTGTCTCGCGAGTTGCACGCGAGGATCGGTAAAATCGCCACAGGAGCGAACGAGAATGATGGAAGGAGGCGCGAGGGGAATGAAGCAGGGAGGAGGGGAGATTGGAACGAGGGCTCTCTCTCTCTCTTTCTTTCTCTCTCTTTCGAGAAAGATCTTCGAGGGGAAAGGACCGGGAGCTGTACGGTACCCAGGTGAACGAGAGACGAGAGATACGGCGATGGTCGAGGCGCGGAAAGGATAAGGATAGAGATATGGTCGATGCCTCTTGGTACGGTTAATGTCGTTCGATTCCACTCGTGGCACGGACAAGAAAACATACATTTATTCACGCACCCGCACACGCGTCTCCGGGTTTACTCGTACGAGCGACCTCGTTCCTACTCGTGCCAACTTCTCAAACGAGACGAAATTCTTCCTTTTTCTCTCTCTTTTTCGGTTTTCTCCTCTGTGTCTCGTCTTCGTCTGTTTGCGATTAAATTTTCCTTGTTTGTTTGTTTATTTTCTCTTACCGGAATGGAGTAACGAGCTCGTAACACGATAATTATCAGTTGATCGTATTTTGAAAAGAAATCAACGATTAATCAATCATTGATTAGATATTGATTAAATTCCTGATTGCGAAACGAAATTAACGTTTCGTTTCAACAGGACGATTAGAAATTCGACGGGAATGTGTTTTAACAAATGTTTGTGTTTTTTTTGGAGAGAAAATATAATTTTTAGTAGAGAAAACAAAATATTAGCGATTCGATCGTTTACGAGCGTCGATCATTATTCATTTAATATCTTAAACATGGGTCGTATATCATCAGCCACTTGCGCATATTTGTCGGAAAATTAATGTAGAAAGTCGCCGCGGCGAAACGCGTAGGCTCTCGGCCAAAGTACGTACAGTATCGTTCTACATATTCGCTCTTCGAATATGCAATTTTATGCATCTCCAAGCGATAGCTTTTGTCACGGGAAAACAGGAGGAATGTCATCTCGTCGCTCGAATCGTCAATCGCGAAAAAGACTAGTTTCTATTCGTCCAATGCCGGCGAGGCCTCGGCCCGTAACCGTTTTTCTCGACTGTGGCAGCGGCCTTTGTATATCGGCGGTAAACCGCGTTCGGTAAGAGATCCGGGTCGATGAAAATGGTATTGTCTAGATGCAACGGATGGCCAAGAAGCATCGCGAGGAAAATAAATAGAATGAAAAAAAAACAACAACAACAACAACAAGCAAAACGTAGAGTTACGAGAAACGAAAGTGGGGAGTGATATTGCGGAGAAGTAGGAGAATTCGCGTAACGGTATTCGTTGGCGATCGCTCGAGTGTGCCTCGTGTTCCTGGATAATATATAATAACGCGTCCGTAAATGACCGTGGATAATGCATAATGCACCGCACGCACGCGCCTTAACTTACGGAAAAATTGGCTTGAAAAACGGAAAAATTGTTTTGGTCTTGCGCTCGACTTATTCTTTTTCTTTTTTTGCTTTCTTTTATTTTGTTTATTCTTTGTAATTACGATAAATACTGTAAAACGATTTAACCACCGCGTCTAACGTTATTACGCAGTAATTTTCATTATTTACGGTGTCGAATTATCGCACGAGCAATTTAAAAGAAAATTATCGAATTTAAATTTCGTTTAAAGAAAAAAGATTTAAAAAATTTGTTAAATATGAAATCGTCACGTGCAATGCTCCACTTCCATTTCATTGCGATATTATAAATATACCGCGTATATATATATAAGTAATGAGTGCTTGGGAAAGAAATCCTCTTACGTATCTAACAATAAGTTTAGAGTTGAATCGTCAATTTTTCTCCCAACGACCAAAACAAATATTTCACACGAGGAAGACAGAAAAAAAAAACAGAAAATACATTCATCCCTGAGAGTGTGTATCCTCGCGGTACCTAATATATTCATTGGGTCTCTCACGACCGTTGGTACAATCGTACGACGCGAGAGGGCTTTATTGCTTCAAGGGTGTGTGCCGCGCAATTCAACTCCACAATCTCTCTCTCTCTATATATATATAGAGAGATTGAGAGAGAGAGATAGATAGATAGATAGAGAGAGAGAGAGAGAGAGAGATAGATAGAGAGAGAGAGAGAGAGAAAGAGATATGTTATTCTACATTTATGTACACACATAGACAACGAGGTAGAGAGAGTACACGCCCTCGCAGGAATAATGCAATCCCATCTCCATTCGTTGCATTTACCAGTGGGCATCTACATATGTCTATATATATACACGGATTGAAGTAGCGCCATATGGCATACCATAGCGAGCTGTGTGCTCGAGCACGTTCAACATGCGGTTCAACTAGAGAGAGCTTAAGTTACGTCGAGAGTCGTGAACTAGAAGTGTACATACGAAGACGCAAGAAAATGAACGGCAAGAGACACAGACAGTAAGAAAAAGAGAGAGAGAGAGAGAGAGAGAGAGAGAGAGGGAGAAAAGACAGGTAACGAAAATACACACGATGAAGAGAGAGATAATAGATCGAGAGACAGGAATGGAAAGGAGGAGTCGCAGCCTCGAAACTCGCCTCATCTCCGAGAGGTTCCTTACACGCAAACACACCTCGCTTCACTATATAAGCTTCATAAACGCATATATATATATAAATGTTTGCGCATAGAAAACTTGTGTAAGTCTCTCTCTCTCTCTCTATAAAAAAAAGTCAATCAATCTCTCTCTCTCTCTCTCTCTCTCTCTCTCTCTCTCTCTCTCTCTCTCTACGTGTATATATATATATATATTTGTGTGTGTGTGTATATGTATATATGTGTTTATATAGCTTGTATATTTACAATATAGGCATATATCTCGTTTAAACAGGGCGCGAGCCTTCTCTTTTACCACCACAGTTACGCCCATTACTGTTACACTACTCCATTATAAGTTATCCTTACGCAACGGAGCACCGCTTCTACGAGTGCCTTCTCGTTATTAGCGCGATGCTGGATCGAGGAGATCCTGGTGCAGATACCATCTCTCTCTCTTTTCTTTGGGCCAAATCTTTTTTTTTCTTTCCTTCTCTTCTCTCTCTTTCTATTCATCTCGTTGCTATAAGCTAATCTCTCGGTTAATACTGTTTAAGAAAGAACATAATAAGCAGCATTCTTTTTTTTCTTGTTCTTTGCTAAATGTTAAATCCTCGAGGCGTCGACAGGGTGCGGAACTCGACGAGTTTCGAGTCTCTCGGTAAACTCGATGCATCAATCATATATCTACGGAGTGTTTTGTATCTTTGCTATTTTTTCTTTTCTTTTCGCGTCTGGAGGTTTGCCATCATAGCGACGTGTACGTATCGTTTAAATAAAAAAAGAAAAAATGTATTTTTGCTTGAACGATATTTCGCCATGCCTCGGTGTCTGTAAGAGAATTCAATTTCGCTCGGGCGTATAAACGCATCGTTCGTTCAATCGGATTTGTTTTGATTCGATTTAAATTTAATTCGATCCGAAAGATCGAATTAATTCGATCGTTCATTACGTCGACATTGATTTTTTTTATACAACTAAATTTTATTCTAAATACAAGTGATATTTTTCTTTCATTTCCTGGGAATAAATTATCTCTCGTTTGGAATCGAATGTTATTTTAAAGCGAGAAATCGATTCAAGACATTTCGAGATGACGATGATTTTACACCGATTTGGGAAAGAACGAAATTAATTCGATCGTCCGTTAACGTGGATATTGACTTTTTTTTATAAAATTAAATTCTATTCTAAGTACAAGTGATATTTTTCTTTCATTTCCGGGGAATACATTATCTCTCGTTTCGAATCGAATGTTATTTCAAAGCGGGAAATTCATGCGAGAAGTTTCGTGATGGCGATGATTTTACGACAACTAACGTATATCTATATGTTTCGTATATCTATAGCTACGTACGTATGAATGTAGATATATCTTATAACACGACACCTCTAGCCCGTTACCTCAACGTAACGAACGCACGAAGCCTTCGTCATTCCTATTAATAAGAGTGTATAATTAACTCGGACACACTCGGGGAATAATTCACGTCTCATTTATTCCCTTTTGCGAGCTGGTAATCACGAGAGAGAGAGAGAGAGAAAGAGAGAGAGAGAGAGAGAGAGAGAGGGAGAGAGCGCGAGAGAGAGAGAGAGAGAGAGAGAGAGAGAGAGAGAGTGTCTGCGAGGTACTTGATACGATATCTCGTGCGTATAACGCGAGATACATAATGCTGATACTTGAAAGCGACGAAAAAAAAGAAATATTAAAAAAAAAACGAGACATTCCGCGTATACATTTCATCGTATAAGTTACGAGTCTATTGAACGTGCAATAATGCACGTTCATTAGGTCGCCTCTTACCACCTGACGTGTGGGTACCTACTGGAGAAAAAAATCTTCGACTACATGAAAGTTGATAATAAAAAAAAAATGTATTCAAGGGAAAAAATCTTTTCTTCGCATCTGGAAGTGATACTTGACATTCTTCTGAGTTGAATACTGCAATTTGCGAGCGGTATGCACGTTATGGAGAGTAAACGCGGCTGTCCCATGCCTCTTTAGCGCGGACACGGTGGAAAGTTCGCTTGGATCAAAGTTCTTACTGGCTTTTCTATGAATGTTCTTTCAACATTGAAATAAAATTTCTGGATTGCAATGTTATCTTTCAACCCTCGAATACGTCACATTAATATAAAAATAACTGTTTCCCAAAAATTCATCGCAGGAAAATAATAATTTATTAGAGAATTTCCAATAAATTTGAAAAACAAAAATCGATTTTAAAATTTCACAAAATTTTCAATAAAAAACAATCTTTATTTCCGTGTTTCTTCAAATTTTCAATTAAGAAAAGAATTCATTTCCAAGTTTTTCCACATTTTCGATAAAAACGAATTTATTCCGCAATTTTCCAAAATTTTCGATACAAGTTTCACATTAGCGAGCGAGCTTTCCTATGAATGTTCTTCCAACATTGAAATAAAATTTCTCGATCACAATGATATGTTTTACCCCTCGAATAAGTCACATTAATATAAAAAAACTATTTCCCAAAAATTCATCACAGAAAAATAATAATTTATTAGAGAATTTCCAACAAATTTGAAAAACAAAAATTTATTTCAAAACTTCACCAAACTTTCAATAAAAAACAATCTTTATTTCCGTATTTCTTCAAATTTTCAATTAATAAAAGAATTAATTTCCAAGTTTCTCCACATTTTCGATAAAAACGAATTTATTCCCCAATTTTCCAAAATTTTTGATACAAGTTTCACATTGGCGAACGAATTACGAATTCCGAAGCGATAAAATGAGAACCCATCAAGCTCTCCTTTCCGCAACACACGTATATATACATACGTGTGTACTTATACGGTTGGTTTTCAGCTCAGTTGCAATTTCCACCGCCGAAAGCTTATACCCTCGTGCACATATCATTCGCGAGTTCCTCGTTGTGAATCTTTCGCGCTCTCGAGACGACGTTATATACCAACGCTATATTCACCTGACCATACGTTTACCTACGTATACACATTTATATCGAGGAGTAACGTAGGTACGTCAGACACGAGAGTCCCAAGAGTCTCGAGTAGCGTGCCGCGCCGATTTTAATTGCTCGATCCCTCGGGCAAACATCACCGTTGAGCATATACGAAGTATCACGGACCCAAAGTGCGATAGACGTAACGCAACCAATACCAAGATTCGAGCTATAGAAACGAATGAAATGGTGGTACGTTACACCTGGTAGTGGTCGGGCTCATTCGCTGATTCTCTTTGCTAACCGTTGGTGTACACCGCGAGAGAGGACCGTGGGAAGCGTAGCTCGGGTGGCACGTATAGGTCGTGTCTATAAGGTCGTCGCTTTATTTCAAAGGACGATCTCCCTCAATTCCCATCTTTCCCTCTCTCTCTCTCTTTCTCTCTGGTTCTCCTACTTTTCCCCAAGAGTTCAATTACTCGGGTCAGAATGTACGTGCGATATTTTCAACGAGAAAATATTTCTTTTGAAAAAGAATGAAAAGAATAAGAAATTTCGTTAATGACTTTATTTTTTTATAATCGTCGGAGAAATTTTTGAATTGAGTGCGAGATTTTTTTGTAATTATTTATGGATTGTTTTGTTTGTTGGTTTTATTTGATTTGATTAATGTTTGAGAAATTTTCTTTCGTTGGAATAAAAACGTTTGAGAACCATTCGTAATATTTCACCTCGAACCAACTCGTTTCCTCTCGGTATGTGTGTTCGATACGGACAACGAGAGAAGACAGAGACGAGGTTTGTAATTGCAATTGTGGGTGGCAGACAGCACACGTCGGTCTGTGGGAGATCGAGCGTTCGACCGAGGCAAATCACTTTACGATCGATTCTCTCGAGCTCATCAGTATACACTGCACAATCTCGTTATACATCTTCATTACGTTTGCTTTACGATATTTCCGTTATACAAGAACTTACTATGTTGAATATTTTGCATTTTTATTTCTTCGTTTAACATTTTATAACTTCACTCGATCACATTTTTCAATCAATTTTCATTCCCTCGATTCCTCACGAATTTTTTTCCAAGTCTATTCAAACAAATAATTATTCAAATTTCATATAATATATAGTAATATAATGCGATATATCATTATAAAATAATTATCATATAATATATCATATTATATTATATTATAATAATATATTATATATTATAATATATATAATATAATATATTATATTATATATCTTATATTATATATAATATATATTATATATAATATATGGTTACATATTTGGGTTTGCGTTTGGTATTATATTATATAATATAATATAATATATATCATATAATATATTATACCTATTATAATAATATAATATAATATATTATATATAATATATTATATAATATATTGCTATATAAATATAACTAATTAAATGTTATATAAATATCTTATATTTATGTTATATTTATATTTATATAACAATATAATATAATTATAAATAATACAATATATTATAATATACTAATTATACTATAATATGATTAAATAAATTATGGAAAATATTTAACAATTTTATTCAAATCAAATAAACACTATAACACATGTTATAAATACGATATGAACTTTTGAAAAGTCCAATCGATTTGATAAATGGTCGGATTTTTTTATCGTACGATTGAAAAACGATCTTATCGAGAAAGGATCGAGGTTCCTCGTAACGTTGCATATTGGCTTCGACAAAGTAGAAACTGTAGCGCGTGCATGCATAAACGTGGAAAGAAGCACATGCAAGAAACGAGTGAGATAGGACGCCGTGGGTGTTCGTCGAGAGTATGTAACAAACGTTAACCGTATCGCCTTACACCTCGACGACGACGAGGACGATGACGTTAATAGCGGCACGACTATCGTACCGAGAGCAACGTGTACACGACGTGTATATGTACTTAATATACACGATCTTCCTCACACGTTTTCCATACTCTCTCCTTATATCCAATCTCTCTCTCTCTCTCTCTCTCTCTCTTCTTGTGCACTCGCTCGTCGTAACTTCAGAACCAGGCACGCTAGAGAAAGAAAATCTATCCACGACACACTCGCAGATATAGCTTTGCAACACGCGATCTATACGCGTCTTGAAAACCTGCGATATTGATATATCGTAGCGAGAAACATTCCACGCGACGTTTAGAACACACTCGTAATTCTTATCGTGAAACATTCTTCTGGAAAGTTTGAGTCTTGCCTTTTTTTCATGTTCGTCCTATTTTGTTTCAATTCAGGAAAAGTTTTGTTTGAGTATGTTTTTATTACTATAGGTAATTATAATTAATATCGATGATGGGGCAGCGATAATGTAGCGAGAAACATTCCACGCGACGTTTAGAACACACTCGTAATTCTTATCGTGAAACATTCTTCTGGAAAGTTTGAGTCTTGCCCTTTTTTCATGTTCGTCCAATTTTATTTAAAAAATGAACGAAATTAATAAACAAACCTAATAATAAAAACATTACGTAATAATAAAAACATATGTTTTTATTATTAGGTAATTATAATTAATATCGATAATTCATATTTATTTTCATAAAATCGCAAACAATAATGATCAAATTAAATTAATTATTGCAATATCATTGAAACTGAACAAAATTAAACAAAATTGAAATTCGAATTAAATAATTCCAAAATAGATTAATCATGTAATAAAAAAATATAATAATCTATACAAATTTGTTGAATAATTGAAATTTCATCCGAATAATTTGATAAGAATTTTGCTAACAATTAACCGGAAGTACGAAAAGCGGCTTCTCCTTCCTCGATCGCGCTCCGATCATTTTTCCAAGCGAGCATTGCCAATTACCCCGAGAAAGGCCGTGATCTCGTTAAAAAAAAAGTCTCAAGCTAGTAACGATCACAATAAAAAAAAAGAGTCGTATTGGTAGGGGTAACGTAATACTTTCATCGAGGTCGAAGCTGCGTAACCGACGAGAGAATAACACGAGCGTAAACACGAACCTGAATTAACCAACGTCCTCGAGTCGATGAATGAAAAGGAAGCCCGAAGAATCTCATACGTGGCATACTTATGTATTTAAACACATATACATCCCCCTCGATTTAAACACACACATACACATTTTTTCATAGAAGCCGATACATCCTTCGATACGTTATTAGCCATCTCCCAGCCATACAACCCACGGGAAGTCTCGCTACGGGCTTCCTTCCGGTTTTCCGAAACTCATTTGTGATTCACACGTTTCTCATTATTATTATTATTATTCCACGATCAATCGTGGGTTGGATTTACGCATCGTGGCGTTCGATCGAACCGAGACCGATGTCCCCAGGGGGTCCGGGGGGGGGGGGGGGATACACGGATCGATGAATGATAATTGATCGATCGATGGCGTCGTAGTGACAGCGCTTCACTCTCTCCTCGACAGATTTTCAAACGATCTAGACACCAATTTCTCGATCGCTCTTCTCGATTATATAAATATTTATTGAAGCGACGGGTATCGAGGAATTTTATCGATAAAACGAATCAAATAAAAAACATGTTTCGATACATTATGCATTTTACCTGTTGGTTTTGTTTATTCTAATGAAATGATGGAACGGGGATAGTTTCTTTGGTGAATAGAGAGAGGGAGAGTGAAAATATAAGCTGGAAGTTTAACGCGACCCACGTTGATATAAGAATGCGTGGGTTGTCCTAGGCGCGTGACCCCGCGGTATATGTCGGTATGAAAAAGAAACCGCGATAATTATGGAGTCATTAAGCTACCGGCGATCGGCAGCAGGGCTTGCCATAGGAGATCCTCGAGAGTTTTAGATAATCATGTGACTTTTAGTGGCATTGCGAGAACGCATTATGCGTCGCGTAGTTAAAGAGTCCCGTTCTCTTCGTCTCTCTCGCTCTTCCTCTCTCTCTCTCTCTCTTTCAAACAGAATACACATTCTCATACATAAATTAGAATGATCATAATAATGCTATTCCGTTTATTGAATAATGGTGACTCGTCTCGTTGAACGAACGGCGCCAGTTACGTCCACGATTTCCGCCGCTGGTCTTCTTCATCTTCTTCGTTATATAAAAAGCGAATACAATCCTTTTTTTGATTGTGTAAACGTGATATCGAGATAACAATTTAATTAATTTGTTATTTATGGTAACAATTGAATTAAAAAATTCATACAATAAAATTGATGAAAATAGTTTTTAATCTTGTATTATTTTTGTAGTACGAATATTTATGTCGCAAGGGCGATTAATCTTATTGGAAAATGTCGCTATATTGATAATCTTGATATTGAAATGATAATAGAAATAATATAGTAATATTAAAATGATAATAAAAATAATATAATAATAGTTAAATGTTAATAAAAATAATATAATAATATTTAAATGATAATATAAATAATATAATAATATTCAAATGATAATAAAAATAATACAATAATATCTAAATGATAATAAAAATAATATAATAAATTTTACATGATAATAAAAATAATATAATAAATTTTACATGATAATAAAAATAATATAATAATAATTCAATAATGATAAAAATAATATAATAATATTTAAATTATAATAAAAATAATATAATGATATTCAAATGATAATAAAAATAGTGTAATAATATTCAAATGATAATAACAATAATATAATAATATTTAAATCAGAAAAATAATATCAAGAATAACAATAATAATGTTAGCAATAATATATTGAAAGATAAAACGCAGAGGGGTTGATATTTATTTATATGTTATATTTATTTCTACGACCCCTCGTGCATTTCTTATCAGACCGAATCTTGGAGGCTATTGCCGCCTCGACACGCGTTATCGTCCATGTGTGAAGCATATGGTGTTCTCGATTTGAAAAAAGAATGGAGATAACACACAACCGGGAGAAGCTTAGAGTAAGGTAAAAGAGAAGGAGGAGGAGGAGAAGGGTAGTTTCTCGAAGCCGGTAGTTCCTCCTAGTCGTCCATTATAGTTATTTCTGGTAAGAGAGCAAAACGGATAATACCTTCGAGAATATTCCCTCTTTCTCTCTCTCCCTCTTCGCCTCGATCTCTTTCATTATTATCTGTCTCCCCCGTGTACGCGTCTGTGTTTTCCTCTATCTCGATAAGCTCGAGACGCACATATGCTCTCGCGATATATCGTGCGAAAATTTAACGCGGATAAATAATTACGCGTCTCCCGTAGGGCGCGATAATTTATCGTTCTCATGAAAAATCGACAGGAAAAGAAAAAACGGGTTTTCATAAACATTTCCATTATCGAAACGAGTACAATTTTTTGTTATCCGGCTTTACGTAATACTCGTCGTTGCGCCGATTAATTTCGCCGCTTGGAAAAAAAAGATCGATATTAATCGATCATCGAATTTCGATAATCGATTATTCGATAATTCGCACGCACCGATCTAAATGATAATAAAAATAATATATTAATATTCACATGATAACAAAAATGGTATGATAATATTTAAATGATAATAAAAATAATATCAACAATAACAATAACAATAACAATGTTAGCAATAATGTAACGAAAAATAAACGGCAGAGTAATACGTAATACTCGTCGTTGCGCCAATTAATTTCGCTGCTTGGAAAAAACAAGATGACGATTAATCGATTATCGAGATTCGATAATCGATTATTCGATAATTCGCACGCACCGATCGAGCCAACCCTCTCGACGTGCCTATAAATATCATTCTTCATCGACGATGAAACGCATATATTTATATACACAATATTTTTCCACAATATTATATATATATAGTGCAATATCGTGGAAAGTAAGCTTCTTACGAGAAGCATCGAGTGCATCGAACTCGATTCACCAATGCAGAAAACGAACCGAAACGCTCGACTACACACAAACACACGCGTGAGATGAAAACTTTCTATCTAATCATATGCCATAGTTAATAGAAACGAAATCTCTACTTTTTTTCCTCTTTCCTTTTCATTCGAACGCGAACACTCTCGATCGTAGAAATAATAATATATCGTAACTCTCGATCGAAAAGAAAACAAATAACGGGAAAAGAAAATTGTATAGTTGACGATATCGTCGTAGAATTTATACGTACGAGTGTGATTTTGCGATCGATGCTTCATCCTCGTATTCTTTTATGTATCGAGTCTTCGACATAAATGACCCAAGGACTATCGGAGGCGTGACTCTCGGGAATGCAACCGATCGTTGAACCACGCGTGTACACACACGCACCTACGCGTAACGTTCGATAATTCTTCTTTCACCGTAGCACGTTGACCACATTGCCATCGCCCATTTCCCTCCTGTCCCTCATCTCCTTCGTTCGCGACGCGATGCATCCACGACTGCACCGAGCCTGATGGACATAACACGCTCGCGAATACCGAACAACGCGAGTTGCACCAGACCCGAGCGACAACCGCGACGATAAATCAACGACGATCTTCTCCGAAGCTTCGCTCCCGCGGACACATCCGGATGAAGATCGCGATATTAACAATGGAAAACGAATTCCTGTTTTCATAGCTAGTTCCTGTTGGAGCGAGTCGTTTCTCCGACGATCGTTACTTCCGGTCGAATTCAATAAAATATCTGCCGATTTTTAGTTTCTTTACTGACGATTTTCTCGATGTAAGAATAATGATCGTCTGTTTTTCTTTTGTCACGCTAAAGATTGTTACTTCCGGTCGAATTCAATCAATACCTGCCGATTTTTTAATTTCTTCTCCACTGCCGATTTTCTCAAACTAAGAATGATTGTCTTTTTTTTCTTTTATCGCGCAGAAGATCGTTACTTCCGATCGAATTCAATAAACATCTGCCGATTTCTTATTTCTCTACTAACAATTTTCTCGATCTAAGAATTATTGTTTTTTATTTCTATTGCGCAAAAGATCGTTAGTTCCGATCGAATTCAATAAACATCTGCCGATTTCTTATTTCTGCACTAACGATTTTCTCGAACTAAGAATGATCGTTGTTTTTTTCTTTCCTCGTGCAAAAGATCGTTAACGACCCCGACAAAAACTAAATCGGTTGAAAATAAATAGCGATAATCGATCCCAGACGAAAAAAATCGTTATTTATCGGTTAATCGATCAACGAGAAACAAAACAGTGATTTGCGACTTAATGAGACGAGCTAAAAGAAATGGAACACTGGCTGTTTTTTTTTTCTTAGCCAATCTACGATTTTCTAGTAATTATCGTGGCCGATAACTGTGCGATCGGTTATTCTCGAGGACGGTTTCGTCGCGATAAGTAGACTATCGTGGTAATTCGCTCGAGCTAAATTGCGCTATATAGCGTACGTAATATTATTCAGAGAGAAAGGAGTCTCTCTCGTACCGATGTCCCAGCGCTGTAATTTAACGCACGACTTTCTTGGACGTTATTTAGTTTACGCGAGCTTTCGCTCGTCGATGTCTCTCTCTATCTCCCTCTCTTTCTTGATACACTTACGCATGCGAGATAAGAGAACCGTGCGTAAAATCTTGGTACAAGCATCTCTCGTCTACGCAGTTAAATTCATCCTCGCTTGTAAATAGATCGGTCTCTCGCACGTACGTTTATTACGCGCGTAATCTCCCGTGCGTGCTTTAATATAACGCCTGGTTACCTTCGAAAATCAAATATTTCTTCGTCTCGGATTGGTGCGGTACACGCCGTTAGAAATAAACCGTAGTAACGATCTCCTCGACCGTAAAGATCCTGGCGCTAAATCCTCGACAAGAATGTCGATTTGCGGAGGCTGCGACGCGTGGTACGATTCTTTTTTTCTTCTTTTTTGTCTTTGTTTGTTAACGATCAAAGTCGAGAGCGTTGCCACGTTTTATTTTTTATTTTATATACATTTTTATTTATTTTTTATTTGCAAGACAGAGAGAGAGAGAGATACGATATGATGTGATATGATTAGTTTATTACTTTGACAAACTGTAACAATTTTCCAAGATACAACAATAATTTCGTTCCATTTTCACAAAAGTTCACAAGAAAAATTAGAAAATAAAATTCGATACAAGAATAAAAAATAATAAATAATAATAATATGATAATACTATTAATAATAATAATAAAATTAATTACAAATAAAATTAAAGTAAAGATACAAAAAATAAAATAAAAGAGAGAGAGGGCCAAATTGATTGATTGGCTGAGTAACTTTACTATGCCCTAGCATAGCATAGATTTCGTTAATAGTACGAATTTTAATAGTTATTAGAATACATAATTATTATAATAGAAACAGTTATTAGAATACCTAGTAATTTACTTGTAGTTTCTTGTAGTTCTTATAATTCCTGTAGTTACTTGTAGAGAGTGAGAAAGAAGAAAGCCCGTCAGTTCGGTACGGAAATCGAGTCAGAGATCGGCAAGACCTCGATCTCATCGGCAATAAATAAGATTCGTACCGGACTTAACGTGTGTTTAAACTTTTCGTAATTTTATGCATCGTGCTTCGAGGTTTCGATTGTGCTCGATTGTGCCGGCTTTCAGTTCCGTTTAATTGGTACAACGGAGAAAGAAATGACCGAAGCGGAGAGCTCGAGAGCGAAATTGATCGAGCATGAAACGACGATGAGAGGGCGGTGGAGTCGGGGAGTCGAGGAAGAGATGCGTTTCGAAGAGCACGGGCCAATAAGTTTTTGACATTTACATTTTGGTTCACCGGTCCTTTGCTCCTCTTTTTTTTTTAATTTTTTAATCGAGGTCTTAAATATTATTTGGAAGGCGCAGAAAGGATTTAAAACGAAATAAAAGGTACAAAAAAAGATAAAATAAAAATAATAATTTAAGTCGATCGGAAGACGAGGCAAAGTCCGGAGCGAAATTCGTGGCACGTGAAACACCGCGTCTCTTCGATTTCACGTCGACTCGTTACGCACAGATCTCCGCTTTACGCATGATCGCGAAAGGAAACAAAATTTGGTAGCGAATCGCAGAAAGGAAAAAACGAAAGATTTTCTTTGTTCTTTTTTTATTTTGTTGTAAACTTTGCAAAAAGATTGACTCGTTCCACAAATTTGTCAAAAACGTCCTCGAGTATTTCGAACTATTCCTGATTTTCGTTTTTTTTTCTCCGGAAATAAAAAAAATTTTAAAGTAAATTGTAAATTCCATCGAACTTGTTTTTTTTATTAAACAAAAATTGTTTATATTTTTATAACAGTTCACTCTCTTTTTTTTGTTTTCATACTTTTTATTTTTTACAATATTTTGTTTCCATTTAAAAAATTTATTTTTCCATTTTTCATCTTTTTCCTATAAATTGTTTTTTGTCTGTGACATATGTGTATCGCGCACGTATATTTATGTGTTTTTTTACATGCACATGCACCGTGCAATCGATAAACGCGCCACTAGCATCGTCACGTCGTATCTTCCACGCGAGTTCGCAAGTTCCATAAAAAGCGTTGGCCGATCGTGTATTTCACCGTCCGGCGGTCGCTACGTTAACATCCACGAGCAATTTTAAGCGATTCTCGTACACGTTATAATTCTCCGCGAGTCTCGTGGATAAGACGGAGAAGAGACGTTTTCACGACGATGCATTTTCTGTTATTCACATAGCGCGTATTAACGCGCCGTTTATGCGTAAGCGATGCAACATTCGTATACGGCGGGGCGCGTCGGCGGTTGTCGGCAAAGATCAGACGACACACTTTACCGATTCCACGACCGCGACTCCGTCACGGCTAACGAGGCCAACGAAGGTCCTCGATTCGATTCACGAGAAGCCCCAGCGCTGTTTCTCCTCAAACGTTCCTTCTTTCCGTTCGGTCCGCACATTTTTGTTTCACCCATCGCGGTTTGTATTCCTTATATATATTTCCCTCGATTCGACCTCGGTCCGCAAAGAATATTCCATTTCCTCGCGAGAAGCTCGGCGAGGTCTCCTCGTATCGATTCCAGAAACGAGAAACGACCAAGAAAGGGTGGAACTCACTCGTCTTTCCCTTTTCCGTATTTCTTTCATCTCCTTCCTTTCCTCGTTCGTCTACCAAAGTTATACGAAGTTATCCGAATTTGATGGGTCATGATCGTTCGGAGATTCTTCAAGCACTTTTGGAATCGAATGTTTCGAAAACTCGTTATCGGTTTTAACGAAATGAAAAAATTGTTGGAATTGTACAGCTGTTTCGTTCGAAAGAGAAATTTATTCGGTCGATTTAGATTGGACAGAGGATTGCTGTTATCGCGAGGTAAAAATTGAGAAACAAACAAGTGTTATTTTACAGTAGAGTGAATCGCGTCGATTCGACTCGTAACGATTGATACAATTCGTCTTGTATGGACGAGCTGGATCGTTCCATGTCGTCGGCCGATAGATTAGACGCTCTGACGTAACGCAATTATATTTACAGCGGGCGATGTTTAGTCGGTCTTGCATTATTTAATATTTTCCATCATCGTTTTCAATTCATCTTCGCACACACGCAGCCACCCTCTCGAGGTTGATGACTCTTTTTTAAAGCGACGAGAGATACAAAACGTCAACTATTATTTCTCTCGTCGCAATTTCTTCCCCGTTATCTTCTCCTTCTCGCTGTTTGTTATTACCAACGTGTTAGTTCGCTCGTCGAGTTTCTTATCTCTTCGGTTAATATATTATGTGCAGTTACATAGGCCACGACGATTTATCTGACAAAGTATGCAATCTCGGTTGCTCCCTCGTCCGCCGACTGGAACAAAATGTGTGTCTGTGCGTACACGTATGTAGAATGGGAGAAGAATGAAAGAGGTCTTGGCATGCCCTTAGACGGTCACTGCGAAGACGACCACAAATATTCCTGACTTTTCCATTGTTACGTATCGAGTGTGACCCAAAACAGGAAATTCTCTACCACAGTTCGTGTCGTAAATTGCTTCGTGAGATTCGAAAAATGAAATAATTGCAACGATAAATAATATCTGTCGTCTTTTAACGTTAATTGATGATTATTTGTTCGAACGGTGAATGTTAATTAAACGATGCAATTTTGTTGAATAATTTTTCAGGTCGGTGACAGAGGATGGGAAGTTCATCACGTTACGGTTACCAGAGTGCCTGGTTATGGTTTTGGTATCGCGGTTTCTGGAGGTCGTGACAATCCGCATTTTACCAATGGAGATCCTGCGATTGCGATTTCCGATGTGCTCAAAGCAGGACCTGCCGAGGGAAAGTTGCAGTAAGTTATTGGAAAGAAAAAGAATATTTTTTAGTATAATCGTTTCTATACATATTTCATAATGTTTGCAGTTTCATAAGATTCGATATGCGATGATCAATGTTACTACTTGTTATGTTTTCTCAATGATTCGAACTTTGTTTCTCGTTCTTTGATAAAAATCAATGTCTCGGTCGTCGTGGCGAGTCGAGATAAGAGATTTATTTTCCACTTCTTTCAACAGGGTCAACGACCGCATCATCTCGGCAAACGGAGTGTCTCTCGAGGGCGCTGACTACGGAGCAGCGGTTCGAGTTCTCAGAGATTCCGGATCGACGGTGTTGCTCGTTGTCAAGAGACGAGCTTCGTCGAATTCACCGGGTTCACCGGGTAGTATGGCACCGCAGAGTCATCGACTTACACTCACGAGAAACAACAAGAAAGATGGTACGAAAACAAGTCGAAAGAAAGTGAAATAATAAGAACATTATTACGGGTGGATTTAATTTTTGTTTCTATTATTTTTCAGATTTCGGTATAGTTCTGGGTTGTCGACTCTACGTCAGAGAAGTAACGCGCGAGGGCACTGGAGTGCGACCCGGCGACGTGTTGACGAGAATCGGTGGGGTTGCAGCCGATAACATGAGTCTGAAAGAGGCGAGGAAGATGATGGATCAGTGCAAGGATAGATTGTCGATCGTAGTGACGAGAGACGCGCCGAACAACATAAACGCGAATCACCAAGGCAAAGGTGACAGTGGAGAATATCTTTCCGGTGCGAGTTACAGCAGTCAAAATCTTTACGTGCCACCGCCCACGAGGCAACCCCTCGAGGACAAGAGCAATCTCGCGCCACGCGGACGTTCGCGAGGTCCGCTCATGGACGTGTCGTTGAGTCAATTGGATTTACCAGCCACGCCAACGGTCGATCCACCGAGGCCACCACCACCGAGACCCGAGGATTACTACAGCTCGAGGAGACAACTTTACGAGGAGGATCCACTGATACAGAGAACGAAACAACCGATGCCCGATCCGCGTTTCATCACGTTTCAGAAAGAAGGTTCCGTTGGTGTTCGACTGACCGGTGGAAATGAGACCGGCGTCTTCGTCACTGCCGTACAGCCTGGCAGTCCTGCCTCGCTTCAAGGCTTGCAACCGGGTGATAAGATACTCAAGGTCAACGACATGGACATGAAGGGCGTGACGAGGGAGGAAGCGGTGCTTTTTCTTCTCAGTCTTCAGGAACAGATCGATCTCATAGTGCAACACAGACGACAGGATTACGATCAGATCGTCGCTTCCGGTCGTGGCGATTCGTTTCACGTAAAGACGCACTTTCACTACGAACAGCCGGAAAAGGGGGAGATGAGTTTTCGAAGCGGCGATGTTTTTCACGTTGTCGACACGCTGCACAACGGCGTCGTTGGCTCTTGGCAAGTCTTTCGTATCGGTAGAAACAATCAGGAGGTACAGAAAGGCATAATACCGAACAAAGCGCGAGCCGAAGAGCTAGCAACAGCGCAGTTCAATGCCACGAAGAAAGAGCTCAGTGCCAGCGAGAGTCGCGGTAGTTTCTTCAGACGAAGGAGAGGCAGTCACAGACGTTCGAAATCTCTCGGTAGGGATCACTGGGACGACGTGGTGTTTTCCGACAGTGTCAGCAAATTTCCCGCCTACGAACGAGTCGTTCTCAGACATCCGGGCTTCGTTAGACCCGTCGTACTCTTTGGACCCATTGCCGATCTCGCGCGTGACAAATTACTCAAAGATTTTCCGGACAAATTTACGTCACCTCAGATGGAGAGCCAGATGGAAGAGGGCAGTGGAAAGAGCACGAAAACCTCTGGTATCATACGACTTAGCGCAATCAGAGAAGTTATGGATCGTGGAAAACACGCACTCCTCGACATTACCCCTAATGCGGTTGATCGGCTCAATTACGCGCAATTTTATCCAATCGTCATATTTCTGAAGGCCGAGACCAAGCAAATTGTCAAAGAGATGCGAGCGGGTATACCAAAGTCAGCGCACAAGAGCAGCAAAAAATTGTTGGAACAGTGTCAGAAACTTGACAAAATATGGGGTCACGTTTTCAGTGCTGTTATAACACTGACGACTCCGGAAGCTTGGTACAGAAAGCTGAGAGAGCTCATCGATCGACAACAGCAAGGTCCACTTTGGATGAGTCAAACCAAGGTGCGTTGTAACATAATGCTCTTGTAATGTACGAAGTTTTGTTTAAATGTTGAATGCCAGGGTCTCGAATGCTTGTATATTATATCACTTATATGTCCGAGGTTGATATCTTATGCGCTGAGAAACAGAGAAAACTTACCCTTTAGATGAAATCACCATTCACAGATTTTGAGCTTTTTTTTCATCTCTATAACATTTTCCTCGCTGAGGCCATTATTACGTTGATTAAAAATTCGTTCATACATTTGTGAACGATTTCGTCAAGGAAGATATATCTCATTCCTCAGTGCAAACATAAATTCATGCTTGCTGCCCGATGGACGTGAATTTAGCACCGCACAATCTCGTCTCGTTCGTTAGACGATAATACACAATATGTGTTCATAAATTTGTGATCATCAAGAGCGTTGAGTGGTCTGATGGGGATGGATTTCACGAGTCAAATAATAATTAGAATCAAAATTAATGAAAATACGTTTCTCACCGCACGCGAACATTTCACCAAAACGAACGAAACATCTTTCTTGTCTTCTTGTTGTGTTACTTTTTTCTTGTTTCTTCTGAGTAACATATGTGTACGGTGTCGGTTTTGTAGCCCATAGAAATGGTGTCGGATCTTTACCTTCCGCCTTACTATCCATACCGTCCTCCAACTCCGCTCGGGGCCACCGACTCAGGTCTCTACTACGAGCAAAATAACAATATCAATTGCCTGCCACCGCCACGTCCACCATCACCTCCCTTCTTATCACTGCCATTGAGACCTCCTCCACCTCCAACCCCAAACGTCATTCACGAGCAATTCTTCGGCTACATTTAGAAAATCCTACCAACCCCCATAATGTCGATGACGTTGCACGAATTTTGTTAAACTATAATACTGCATGAGATAACTGCCAAGCACTGTGAAATGATGTTTTTGTTTGTTTGATAACAACTTCAATAATCAACCGATGCATGTTCAACGACGTAACGTGGAAAGTTTCGTACGAATCGCACGATGTGAATAATTTGTCCCTGGCGTATTGACTGATCCGTGCATGGTTTCCATATGTATATTTTTTTTTACAAAGCTGTCTAATCATTTTCGGAAGCCTAACACCATAGAGAATAACGTAATGTACTAACAGGTAGAATATGCTGTAAATTAATTTTGTGTAAGTAAACATTAAATCATTTTTCATATAATACGCTCTTTCATACATCCGTGTTATACTCATCGAGCCTTTTACGTGACCATTATCGCATCACGCTTAAACTTCTGTACTTTTGCTTTATCAAGGGTTTCATGAAGTTGTTGAAGAATCAAATTGTTCCAACTCAGCATTTAAAATTCCATCGAAACTATCGAGATTTTTCAGTGTAGACTCTCGACGATTGAGAACGATTGGGTCTCGCGTAGAAGGGGGTTGGTCTGCATAAACGCTTGTTTCATGATTCTTATAAATATGCGCTCTGCCAACGCATTCTCTTTTTTTTTTGTAAATCGGAGAATAATAATACTCACGATTAATCACGCAATCATGTAACGAAATCCATTTGTAACGTGGTGTCCTGTGTGTTCTGCGAACGTAGCCGGAAGAGGCCCTCTCGGATGACTTCCTGTTCCCGATGACTTCTCGCCTCTCCTACGCATCCTCCCCGGAGAGTGACCTGGAATTAAGCCCCGCGCCGCCCCTTCCCGGTGCTTTGGGACCGCCGTCGCGTTTGAAGAGCAGCTCGGACCCAAGCATAGCGACTCAAGACGACACGGCAGCACCACCGCCCTACACCTCGAGTTATCAGGTAAATAACGAGTTTCGAAAGTTTGTATCTAGCACGTAACATGAAAATTTCATTCACTGGATTATGTTGACCCAGCAGGCTTTCGAACAGCACAAAAGAAGATCACAGGGAGGTGTTGGAGATACCAAGTACGGTTTCTCGATGACTGGACAAACGGGCGATCAACCGGGATTGCCGCAATATCCGGGTGGACCTCCGCAGACAAGATCGCCTCATCAAGGACCACCGGACCTCCCGCCTCGTGTCGATCGCAACGTTAAACCGGCCAACCAAACACCTCGCGGCACTGTTGGACGTTCAGCTGCGGAGAGACTCGTCAACAAAACTGATTCTGTACTCGATATGGGAAATTACATTAATGCAACACCGCACAGAGCAAACGCTACTTCGTCGCTCGAAAGGGCTCAGCCTAAAGCGGTGAGCCAAATACAATTAGATTCGTAATCTCTTAGAGACATACTCGTCGTCAAGAGCTTCAATGTGAAATCCGAATATTTTTACAGGGAAGTTACGACAGCATGTCGTCATACGATTCGTACAATACGAATGGAAACGTAAATTACCCAAATCCTGGCTTGAACACATCAACCGGTCGTTTAGGTCCAAATGTTCCGGACGACCTCAAGAGCGGTACTGTGCCAGTATCTCCCAGAGCTCACGATCCTTACAGATTCACAAGATCAACCGCTCAGCCTATACCCAGTCACGAATCTCAAGCTCGTACGGATTATGCCAAATACAGGTGCGTTACACTCCTCGTTAAGCATTTCGTCACTCGTACAAATCGTCGTTACGAAACGATTATAAGCAGGTGCGAAGTTTTCGATGAATCGAAACGAGTTGTTTCGCAGGGTATCGATACGCAAACCTCGACCATTACGACGTGCTTGTAGAGTTTACATATCTAGACGTGACACTCTAGTATGAAATTATTACGTCGTGATCTGTGTGTCGTAATTTGATCCCTCCAGAAGCCTAATCTCCTTCGCTCCCAAAGTAAGCTAGATGATTTTTTTTTGCTACGTCGATCGTATAGCCGAACGGGTGATTACAAATCGGTACAACCACCGCCTCCAACGACACCGGGAAAACCGGGTGGTACGTACAAACCCGTGCCACCCCCCAAGCCTAAGAACTACAGACCACCTCAGCAACCGGTTCTTCAGGACGAGAACAACGGCGGAGGTAACAACATGTATCAACATGCCAAGAGTTACTCGATGGGCACATCGCACGTGCACAATGGGGTGAGTTTCTATATTTCTGTTCTTCACAAATGCGTTCGTCGATTCGTCGGATTTCGTGGGTGAAAAACTGGAAATATAATACATTTTCGAAAGCAACAGTGTAAATTTGACGAACCGACGATCGCTCGCAATCGTTTCATCCTCGAATCGTTACTCGCTATATTCGCTGCTATTCCGAATTCGCTATACGAACCTACATACAAAAATACATCATCGTATTTCGATCGGTTCAGCACATGCTCAGCCAACAACATCATTCGTACAGGTAGAGAACGGTGGAAACACGATTCATCGCAACAGCGGACAATATTACTACAATATACCACCACCGACGAGAAGCAACAACGAAAACGCCGGCTATCCAACGATGAATTCGAATCACGGACACAATCACACATCACCATCGTCGGGTCACAGTCACAGCCTCAGTCATACGCATTCGCACTCAAGCCCACCGATAACCGCCCATTCGCACAGCAACAGCGCCGGTCAGATAACACTCGGACACGGACACAATCGCAACAATGTTAATCACAACGGTCACAGCCACAGCAATAGTCATGGCGGTGGTGGTGGTGGCGGAGGTCACGGATCGTCCAGCGGTAATTCTGGACACAACAGAGAACCGAGCGGTCTCGATCTCGCTGGAAGTCGAGAACAACGAGGAAGCGCATTTGAGCTTTACCGAAAGCCTCTGCATCATCACAACGTGAGGTAACAATCGATGATATATCGAACTCGATGCAACGTCTATATTTGTCAACTTATCACGAATATGATAATCGTAACACATTTTATAACAAAACTCACGCCTTTTTAATTAATGCAATAACGCCACCGCGCAACAAATAATTGCAATAGATTTAATGCACTCACAAATAAAATAATGTAACTAACGTGGTACGGTGGTGGTTGTATCGCCAAATAGGAAAACCGGGATAGCTCGGGGGGTGTTCGATAGCGATGGCGGTGTTCTCGAGGGTCCGGGAGGTGTGAGCTTAACAATACCTCCCGGTGCCTTGCCGAAGAACTGCCGTCAAGAGATCTACTTCACTGTTACCGCCGCGCATATGTTCGATTCATCTTCTAACAAGAACAACAATCATGCTGGTCATCGCGCATCAATGTCACCTCCCATGCACCATGGTGAGCTTAATCATCCGGTTTTGTTCTAGCACGGTGATAGAATTTTGGAAAATAATTGCGTTGTAAAAATCCAAGCTTTAGTCACTCTCTACGTTGTTTCCCTTGTATACTCTCCCAAGTGCTTTGTTGATTTCAGACATGTTTTCCATGTAAAAGCAAAACACTGGGTTGTGTATAAAGTGAATAACACCACAGTTTTTTTATGGAATTTACAAACCATCAATGTTCATTGTTCTTTACAGGTGAATCTCTCCTGAGCCCCATGGTCGAGTGTGGCCCCAAAGGAGTTGAGTTCCAAAATCCCATCGAACTTCGTATTCCTCACAATGCAACATCGGCTCATCGACTAGCACTCAAAGCAACCGATACGGAGAATCAGTCAAATACGGATTGGTTGGACGTCAAGCTACCCGGTCCTACTTCTGATCACATACTCGTGAAACTCGATCACTTCTAGGAATCCGGAGAAAGGAAATCAATTTACCAATTTTGTCCGCGGGGAGAAAGGCAGTCTGTTGCGAGCTCGTGTTACGAAACTGTCTATTGTCATCTGACTCTAATGTGATACAAAGAACGCATCGATGAATTGTAAAAAAAAAGGTTAAAAAAACGCAAAAAGCTTACGTTCTCTGTGAGAATCTTTTTCATACGTTGTTGTTTAATGTAAGTGTTTCGCGGTAAACCGGTCAACGGTAGAAGGAGAGCAAGGCTGAAAATACCAAATGAGAGCTACACGAACGAAGAGCGTATCGTCATATTGTTATGTAAGAAGCGAGCGAGACGATACGCCGGAAAATATGTTATACGCTTAGCAATCGTCGAATAGATCTTGCTCATGCGTCTTTATTGTTACATGCTTCGTTCAGTCACTCACACATACACGTAAACACGCGTTACATCGTTGAATGGAACTTGATATTGTATAAATATTTTTTTTTTAATTATTGATTATGGTTAACCGTTTTCTCATTATTTCTTAACTTCGCCAATTCGCGTTTTGTAATGATGATTACGTTCTAATATATGTATACGATATATATATATATTACTCAGGCTGCATAGTTTATTATCCCAGATTTATTTGTATAAGGCACGCTGGTCTCGGTGGACCTAAGGATGGATCACTAATTCTCGTATAATTTTATTTCTCTCCACTTTAAAGCATTTCGTTGTTTTTTTATGCATTCTTTACTCCGTATGAGCATTTTTCATTATCGATCGATCCGCAGGTCGTCCCGAGACGCAATCGTTAGATAATGTTTGTAATAAAATCATTAGCCAATAAAATCCGTATAGAACATACATTATTAAGTGGATGATATAACGAAAATATAAAAGCTCAATATTGTTAATTAGACCGAATTAAATGTAACAATTTTTTTAATATTAAAAATTCCTAGGACATAGTATAATGATCTGATACTATACCGAATAAAAATAAATGAATCGAGGCAACGCAAATGCGTTATTACTGCGATTTCCAAGTCAAGAAGTTTGCAGAGATGGGAGGTGATCGTAGATACCGTCGGAAAATTTCAAGTGTCGAATTTCCAAAGTTACGTTTCGGCGACAGAACAAAATGACGTAAAAAATCTTTTCGGCGCGACCTCGTTCAAAAACGTTTTTGATTTATTTTTAAATTTCATGCATTCAAGAAACACATTAGTTTCTTGACGTCAAAACTATTTGTCAACAAGTTTGTTTATAAAATTCTACTGGCGGACGTAGAATGGGCGAATCTGGTGAAATTGTAACTGTCTTCGTAGGCCAAGCAGGCGTACAAGTGGGAAATGCTTGTTGGGAACTGTTTTGCCTCGAACATGGTATCAGGCCGGACGGAATAATGCACCAAGGTTATCAAGCGATCGACACTTCGTATTACACATTTTTCGCACCTTCCCAAGTATACAACTTAATTTTACATTAATCCTAAATTGCACACATGAGAAAAAGGAAGGAATCTATTCGATAATTATTCCACCTGTTTTCACAGACTGGGAAAATGTCTCCGCGCACAGTTATGCTCGATTTAGAACCAACTGTGATCGACGAGGTACGTACAGGAGTTTACAGAAATTTATTCGAACCAACGTCATTGATAAGTGGAAAAGAGGATGCTGCGAATAATTTTGCGAGAGGCTATTACAGTATAGGCGAAGAAGCTATTGATTTAGTCCTGGATCGAATTCGCAAAGTGTGCGAAAGTTGTTCGAGACTATCAGGATTCATTGTGTTCAGGTAGCAAAAGTTGAATCAAAGCAATTTGAACAATTACATACAATAATATTCCTACACACAGATCATTCGGTGGTGGTACTGGGAGTGGGTTTACAACTTTGATGCTGGAACATTTGACCTCCGACTATGGCAAGAAATCAAAGCTGGATTTTGCTGTTTACCCAGCACCCAATATATCCACCGCTGTTGTAGAGCCTTACAATGCTGTATTGACGACACATGGCACTCTGGATTATGAGGATTGTTGCTTCGTTGTCGATAACGAGGCACTTTACGAAATTTGTGCGAGGTATCATGACATTCGTACGAATTCCATGAAAATATTCCACGGAAATTCTTAGCACAAGAGTTATACTTTTATTTTTTTTCCAAGGAATTTAGGCGTGGAAAGTCCAACGTACACAAATCTTAATAGGCTACAGGCCCAAGTGATCTCTAATATAACCGCGTCTTTACGCTTCGAAGGCGCGATCAATGTGAATCTCGAGGAATTTCAAACGAACCTTGTCCCCTATCCACGAATACATTTTCCTCTCGTCACACTTGCTCCTATTATCTCCGTTGTGAATGCCATGAGCTCGGAGATTTCTGTGCCACAGATTACTAGTGAATGCTTCGAGCCGGCGAATCAGGTCAGTCAATCTTGGCTTTAGTATATTTTGTTTTCCTCTAATAACATCGTTATCATTGGATGACAGATAATCTTAATTTTCACTGTTATATATTTATTATCTTTCTTTTACAGATGGTCAAGTGCGATCCTAGAACAGGTGCATACATGAGCTGTTGCTTGCTTTATCGGGGAGATGTGAATCCCAATGAAGTAAACAAGGCAATTGCAACTTTGAAGGGCAAAACCTCTATACAATTCGTCGATTGGAGTCCCACAGGCTTCAAGGTGCTCATGCAAAATTATTGATACATGGAATTGCTAAGCTTGAATTAAAAAATCCCAACTTCAGTTTATCCAAAGCTATAAGCATATTGTAAAAAAGTTATATCTTGAAATTCAATCGTGATTTTAAGAACTATGTAAAAACTTAATTATTAATACATCTTCACCAATAACTATTTCATAACAGGTCGGTATAAATTATCAACCGCCGACTACGGTACCAGGAGGCGATCTAGCCAAAGTCAATCGATCAGTGGTGATGCTAAGCAACAATACATCTATAAAAAGTGCCTGGACAAAGCTGGGAAGAAACTACGATCTTATGTATAAAAAACGAGCTTTCGTGCATCATTACGTAGGCGAGGGAATGGAAGAGAGTGTGTTCCAGGAGGCCAGAGATGATATGGCAGCTCTCGTGGAAGATTATAAAGAGGTTGAGCGTTGATCCCAGTTCTAGACCTCTGACACCTCAGGGCATGGAAGAAATTATCATTGGCCCGAGACGTAACGTCATTAGAATATTGCCACTCGTTTGCCTTGTCACGTTTTTTGATACGCATCATTTGCCTCGTGCCTAGTCACGTTGCACATCATACGAGGGTGTATATTGGCCCTTGCCTGCAATGGAAAATAAAAATTTGAGAATCAAGATTTTGTTTGTCACACGAAGTCAGATTCATGGAATAATACTGTCGAGCGCGAGAGATAAATAAAATTGACGTTGGCTGCGAAAAAATACAACTGAGTTCTCTGTCAGGCAAAACGAAGTTACTTTCCGCATGAGCCAATATATAGTTACTAACATAGGATATATATTAACAAAGCTTTCATCTCTCAAGTCAAGCGTGTAATCTTCACGACGATTGATAACACTTTTTTTCCTATACTCGTAGCGTTCCACGATAAGGAAACGAGTCGCAACCGCACCAGACTCAATGGCACCGACTTTTCGAACTCATTGCGCTTCTTCTTTAAGCTAATGAAAAAAAGAAGCTTATGAATCAGATATCATTTCTTTCGTCAAGGAAATTTCGTCTTTGAACTCTGCTCTTCTACAAATTAACATTTCCAATAAGCAAGTGTTGTTTTTCTAACAATTAATATCGTCGTCATTGTTGAACGGATAGTGAATACATAGCTCTGGAAATGTTGAAGGCCTAATTACTAAAAAACAAAATCTTTGTAATTTTGAGGAAACTTTCAAAAATAATTTAATTGCCAAAAAAAAATCTCAACATATGGCAATCATGCAGTTTGAGAAAAGAAAGCTGATCTGAGAAAAAGTTGTTAGATATAATTTTTAAGAATCACAATCGCCAACGCAATTTATAAGAAATATAAGTACCTATGATAATAAAAGCAAACTGTCTGTAGCGTTTATATATCGCTTCCCAAGGTAATGTTCCTACTGCTATGTATCGAACGGTTAATTATAAATCTTTAAGTGTAATCGTTACGCAATCTCCTTCTACAGATATTAGCCCAAGTAGACGGTGTACAAGTGGTTCAATCATATGTTCGTCGCGTGTTCATAAAATACGTCGTTACACACAGTCATCCATCCTACTCGTGTCATTTCCTAGCACCCCTCGGGGTTCCCATCGAGTCTGCGTCAAAATTATCTCTCTTCACCTTAACGCGATATCAATTATCGCTTTTTTTAAACGCATATATCGTCGAGCAAAAGACAGACTTTGTTTGAATCCGCGATAAACATGAGGAGATGGAATCTGCCCTCTTGATAACCACGTGAGTGAGGCTTCCGCAAATTAACAGAGATACAATGTCCGCATTCATTTTTCGTACGCCAAAAACAATCTTCAAAATTAATAAGCACACCGAGATACGATTAGCATTAATTACGCCACAAATAAGATAAAGAATTGAATACATCGTCGTGATGGCGCAGTTATCATTTATACGCGATAAACATGTGAAATAAGGACCATGGCCTCCCACGAAGGTACAGTTGTGTCGAAATGTCTTTAATAATATCTGAGATACGGTAGCAAATCAAGCTCCTATGGAACATTTCGCATATAATATATGTCTATACTAATAAACACTGTTTTTTTCCACTTTTGTGGAATTTGTACTTTCATCCGCCAAACGGATTCCACACACACACCAGATACCAAAACACACATCATACACCTAGTAAACACACTTGAAGCAAATACGTATAGTAAACATACATTTCTACGTCATAACGCGATACTTTGGAAATATTTTCGAAAAGTTGTCAAAAACATTCTCCGCAAGGGTTTGTATTGTATGTAAGCTGCATTACATGCTCTATACTGCGTACTCGATTGGCCATTTCCTCGAACAAATAAAAACAAAAACTTGTCAGTAACGGTGTATGTAAGCAAAGATGACGTCTGAACTTGCCATTTTCTCGAGATAAGAGAGAGATTATTCATAGTCTCACTGGAAGAGTTCGAAAAACTGAGGCACATGCTTGGAGAGTTTCAATCTATAGCGTATTTATGTATACATTGCAGACAGCGCGGTGCAGTAAATAAATATTGAATTTGCGTACTTTGCAGTATAAACGACAATGTGGTATACCACAGTATCATTTACTATTACCACATTACGTTGTACAGTAATAATTGTCAACTATGCATCATCAATAGATCAATCAATAGATCTAAGTTAAACGAATAAACATTGATCGTTTGATGTTTGGGTGAATTCCACGAAGGAACAACCGCCATAAAATGTAGCATAAAATACCGGATGTAGATATGTACAGGCAGAACTTAGAAACTTAATTGAAATATCGCATCGATAAATAATAATTATTATTACTACTCTGACAATAAGGAAAGTAAAACTATCTAACCAAGTACGTGATAACGGTACGTACCGGTATTACTTATATATTGTTATAAGTATAAAAATTGAACATCTGTGACTATCGAAGCTTTATATTTATTTGCATTTTTATCAATGTAGGCAATTTTCAAGATATCCCCGTTATCACGTTTGTACTATTACACATATGTATCGATATCCGCTGATACTTCAATTCAAGCTTGGAAAAGAATTACAATGTTAAAGTACTACTTATGAAACTTATCATCGTACAGATACACTCGTTACACTCGACAATGGCAGAAAACACGCACTACGTAGATTCTCGTGCGTGCTCGGGGAATTTTATCTCGATCCATAGCAAAAGCTCGAAGCATCATTGACCCAACGCGTGCGCTACACGATTTCTTCCTTTTCACAATACGCTATAGTACAAGTGCTTCTCTCTCCTCACGTTATCGTAAAAAGATACAATGAGAAGTGTGACGCACCACCACTTATCACAATACTTTCTTATCGTTTATTGCTTGCTGCCACGGATCGTCATTTTCACTATAAATTATCAGCAGAAGCCGGGAATCGCCAGTTGTAGTCATTCCTTCTCTCGACAAACGTTGCGAATGACGGGAAGCCGCGGCCTTTCTTAACTCATCCCCCATCAAACATCGTTAATATAACTCTCCACAAGTTATATTCGATAAATATCTAGTCATTTTGTGCAGCACAAGCCAACTACAAACACAAAAGTGAGTTTTCACATTTTTGTCTGCAATCATTATTAGCGTACTTATTTATTAATAAACATTTTCGTTAAAACAATAAAACACGGATGTACGAAATTTAAAAATACATTTCGAAATTCGTTTAATGCACTAACGTTACATATTGCTACTGCGAGAAACTACGTAGATTCTTTTGCAATTTTATTTTTATGCAATCAATTAAAGCAACAAAAGTCCTTTTACTTTGTATAGAAACTAACAGGAGTATATGTTGCTTTCAATCTTCAAATCGTTGTAATTACCAACATCCTCGATAGGAAAATTGATTGGAACGAATTATCGAGTTGAACGTTTTCAAAGAGTATCGTTGCAATTTTAGAAATATCAAATCATGTCTAACGTAATATTACCGTTTGATTTGCAGATGCTGATTGGTGGAGCAGTGAGCTACGTTGCTGGAAGTCAAGCTGTCCGCACCGTCTACTGGAGAACGACGAGCAATGGTCGTCTCCTGAAGACTGCGAAGACATGCATGTTTCAAGGACCGCCGAAGCCGAGAACCGCGGCGTCGGGCTTTGCTGCGCAATCCCGTATGGATATCTTGCCAAAGAATATCCTGAACATAAAAAATTAAACGTATTACAAATGTACGATTCATCGTCACCTATTCAATGCCTATTGAACATATTAACGTCGATGTCGTACTACGTAAAACGACGCGCCGCTTGTACATAATTATTAGTTTCATGACAATGAAATAAAAACACTTATTTATTTTTCGAATATAATGACAAGAAATTTTTATCGTTTTTCACCCTGCAAAATCCAATAAAACGTTCCTCGCGAAAAAACAAGTTCGACAAATATGATAACGAGGAGAATAACATAAAGACAGATAAAGATCGAAAAGATGAAAACGGCGAGACGTGGATAAATATAAAAATAGATAGGGAGATAAAGATGAGAGATGGAAAGACGCGATAACGAGAAAAATTATTGACTTTTCCGTCTATACGCGGAGATGCTAAGTATTCCTTCCGTCTGACGGTCGATACAACGATTTTCCCACCTTCCTATGACACAGGCGTACGACGAGAGAATGCCTTGATTGGCGCATACAGCCCGGAAGTTATCCGTCCATCTTACATTTCCTGTTTCGTCTTGCAAACGGAAATAATGGTCGCGTACGAGTAATCGGATCGTACGATGATGAGGAACAGCCAATATCCATACGCTTGTATATTGTTCAAAATCTGGGACGAGTACTACTTGGAAAAACATTGTGACATAGAACACGTTATCTTGCTCCGATCCTCATGATGAACGGAAATTTGAATTTCGCAATGTCTTGTGATGTCCGCTGTCTATTAACAGATAATATCTATTAGGAATACGTTATTGATAGGGCGATTGTGATGTATGCACTGTAACGTGCTACATCGCACCGCGGCACAATGCGTGCATTATGTTTCTTTGACGTCATTGTTATACTTTTTTTTGTGTACTTTTATTGTTTTTCTCGTTATCATCGAGTGGGCTGAAAGTTTAAACGTGCATCGTCAGCATAACCTCCGGAAATTATCGCTCCAACGACGGAGAGAGCCAAAGTACATCGCGTCAATGTTCTTGATCATTGTCGGAAAAGCGCGTGATTCAAGACTCAGCGTTCCCATTCCTTTGCCCACAACGACTTTCGAGAAGGGCGTCGGGTATCATTTGAAACTGATGCGTCTACGGCTGTTCGAAATAATTCTGGAGAATGATTTGTGACAAATTGTAAAGAGTTATAAATAAAATTATTCGATTGCCTACCGAACTTTTTCTGTAATTATTTCCACTCTGTTGTCTGCCCATCACTATCCTTCTGTCGATATTAGGCTCCGGCTTTGCTGAAGCAGACTACATGGGAGCCGGCAGTTTTTTTGTTCGGTAGTAAGAGTGTTGAAATTCGCGGGACCCTCGTTTTTGGATGGTTGACGCCCACTCTGAAAAAAAAACTAGTATGTATTTTGGTACGAGATAAGCGTCGTTGAAAAATCATATCACGCCACATATATAGATATGTATTATGTGATGTGTAAAAGACTATAGCAGAGAGAACGAGAGGGGGAGAAAGAGGTACGAGAGAGGGTAAAAGCGCCCCCGTACGAGGGTTGAAAGTCAGTTGCGCGGGCGCACTCGGGGGTTTATCGATTTCGGTTGAGAAGGAAGAAGGTGCCACACGGTCGGTCATCGATTTGACACTCTCTCCGCTAAAGGGATTGTCGGAAACAGGCGAAGGGAGCTGAAGAGCGGATGCTCGGATATTAACGGTTGAACAAAGCAATATAACAAACAATAAGTTGGATACGGAACACCATATCGAGTATTATTCAGTCTACGACTAAATATCGAATTATTTTTCGAGCCAAGAAACAACAGGGACAGTGGTATCGTGAGCACTTTTTCTTGTCGGTTTAGAGAGTGCTAAAGGTGAAAAAAATAGAGTTCGACGAAGGTGCCGTTTTCGGCCTTCGCCGTAGGTGAGGGAACCAGAAGGGAAGAATAAGGAAAAATAATTGATTACCTCGAGTCTTCGAGGTCTGGGTGAATATAATGCAGAATTATGGCCACGAGGACTACGATTACGGTGGCGATGCTCCGGTCGGCGGTGAAGGTGGAGGACGAACGTTGCCCCAAATGCCAGGTGCAAGGCCCATGGTCGATCCGGCGGCCGAAGGTGAAGTCGATCCATCTCTCTACGGTCAACCGAAAGAAGCGACTCATAAAATACGAGGAAAGAGCGATTTCATCGAGTATCTATTCGGCTCCGTTGATCAAGAGCTACTCACCGTCAAGACGTTCTATTTCTTCTTTTATTCGGCATTCGGATCGCTAATTCCATTGATGGGCGTTTATTTCAAGCAAATGGGCATGAACGCTTGCCAATGCGGTCTTCTCGTAGGTCTGAGGCCTTTGATCGAATTTTTCAGTGCACCTTTTTGGGGCTCGCTGGCCGACAGGTGAGTACGAACACTTCTGTTGATTTCTCTTCTGTTTTTTTCTTGCTATCTTGCGCTACAAACATTTCAGAATCTACGTATGAATCCTGTTAGTTAAGTACCATCATATATATTAAAAGAGAAGTAGTTTTAATACAGAAGCATAAAAAAGAGAAACTGATTTGTTCCTTGTGGAACGATATTTCCTCGAGTGACAACAGAGCTAGTTAAATGCATGACACAAAGATCATTTTTATCAATGGCGTTCAAATTTGGAATTCATATTTTTGTCGTTACATTAGCTTATTCATTCATTAAAATTAATTTGATATTAGAAAATACGCCGACATGGGTTTGCTTATAGTCTACTTTTAATCGTTGCTGTAGAACAACGCTTGGTGCTTTATTTCGATACTCGCGGACGAGTGAAGCTTTTCAAAGTAGTCCATTAGATTAAAAAGAAATTGCTATGTATTTAGCGGCTTAGCAATCGCATAAAAATTGCCTATTGCTATTGATATTATCGATGATGCACGTGGCATCTCAGCTAACAAATGAATGCAATTTTCATCAATTCACCGATATCATATCGTAGCTTTAATCATACTTGTTACGAGCTGCAGCGAATTTTTGTAGAATAGAAGTAGAATCGTAGATGTTCTTTGGGCGAGACCAGAGGACCGAAATCGTCTTGCAGATGGCAAAAGGGAAAGCTGCTACTCCTGGCGTCTCTGGCCTGTTGGATAATCTTCACTCTGCCGTTGGGTTTCATTCAGCCTCCCGCGACCTCGTGCATAACGCAAAGAAATCACACGAATTGGCTCGATGTGCCGGATTCCGGAGAGAGGATCAAGAGATCTGTCGATGCGAATGATTTTTATCAGTCGTCGAAAACGGACGAGGATGAATATCTCGAGGTTGCGGCGAACGTTGTCTTCGAACGACTCAAACGCAATACCGACGACAACGAGATACTTGATAAAACGAGGAAACGAATTACCAGTTCGCGTCTCAGTTACGATCTCGTTGGTAACGGAGTTCTACGACCGGATATCGATGATTATGCGAGCGTCGAGACCAATAGAGTCCGAAGAGACGTATCCACTCAGATGAAGGATGCATCGTCGACGGATCTCAAGTACAAACAATACGTGTTTGACGACGGTGCGACGGATCCTACGGCGCAGACCATCGATTTTCCGAGCATTGCGAAGCAGAATCGACCCGCCGATGTTCTGGAATACAAAAGATTCCTCAAAGTGAGTTTTCGTTCAACTTCTTTTCATCATATCGGTACAGTGAAACATATAAATGAACAATAAAACTGTTATCAAAAAATGGTAAAATTTTAGACAAACTTTTATTTATCTTTCATTCTTACAGAACGAACCTTTGGACGAGACACGACCGCCGAAGAAAGCTCACACTAGAACGAAGATCCGATCGAAGCCGCCTCGTGACAAGATCATGGTGAAGCGCGACGTTTCCGACAACAGTAGCGAGCAGGATGACGATTTGTCGAACCGTGACGTATCCGATGAGGAAGATATAATTTTTCCGGGTAGAGAATTGTCGACGACCGATAGATCCAAAAAGTTTACGAATCTCGAGGAAGTGACTGATGTAAGGGATGAAGCACTGGAATATGAGGAAGACGAGGATGATGACGACGATGAGGATTATGATGATGAGGAAGACGAGATAAAGGATGAAGCTGTGGCAATGCCACTCGTGAGAAAACGACGAAGTGCCAGATCTCTTCATCCGTCTCTCGGCCAAAGTCCATTGCCCGTCACATTTGCTGCTAATTATGATCCTAAAGAAAATTCGAAGTGGGTCAAGCCTCAATTTAGCTCCATTGTCTATAGATTGGAGGTAAATCAGAGATCTTTGTTGTTTTTCTTAATGCACGTTAGTACCTGTCGATTACTTCGAATGTATTTTTTCTTCAGGACATTCAAAAAACTTTCTTCCTGCTGTTGCTTCTCGTCATTGTCGGTGAATTCTTCTCAGCCCCTGCTATTACACTGGCGGACTCTGCGGTAATAACTCTACTCGGTGAAGATGCTGACAGGTAAATCTATACGTGCAGATAAATAAAATACAATAAACAAAAAATGTTGGAACTCATCATTTTTGAAATTGTAGATACGGACATCAGCGTATGTTTGGAAGTTTGGGCTGGGGTCTGGCCATGTTCTTTGTCGGTATAGCCCTTGATCACAGTACAGCCTTTCCGGATCACCCTTGTAAACCTGATGCGAGGGAGAAAAATTACACGATTTGTTTCGCAATATTCAGCGTGCTTATGGCAGCAGCTGCGTTAACAGCCACGCAGATTAACTTCAAATACGATTTTGTAACCGTCGAACCGGTGAGAAATGTTTTGTGAAAGCAGAACACAAGAGGTTTGATTTAAGTAGAATCGAGTTGGGATGCAAATTGTTCGTTTTACCTTGGCACAGGAAGCAGCCAAAAGTCCAGCAGAGCCAACAAGAGAGGAACAATTGCAGAGTCAATTGTCCCAACAGCTGAATCTTCCCAAAGGCCTTTTAGACTCGGCGAACGTTCAGTCGAAACCTCAACCACCCGAGGGCAAGGTACGTCCGACAATATATTTTCAATATAAACCTTCGTTACAAACATTTTTCTCCCTTTTCCTGTAGACAAAAATGTTCGCTCAAACAACTCGCGAATTGCCAGAATGGCTCACAGTGCTCAGACAATTCAAGGATCTGAAATGCGCTTCTTTCCTCTTCGTGGCATGGTTCATGGGCTTTGGTATAGGTCTCATATTTACCTTCCTCTTCTGGCATCTCCAGGACTACGGTGGTACACCAACGCTCTTCGGCGTTGCTTCGGTCATAAATCACATTTCCGAAATATTCGCTTATTTCTTCAGTTTCAAGCTCATACGTCAAGTCGGTCATGTGAAAGTTTTGTGCCTCGGTCTCTGTGGCAATATTCTCCGTTTCCTTTATATATCATGGCTGAGGAATCCATGGTGGGTTCTACCGTTCGAATTCATTCAGGGGATTACACATGCCGCTGTCTGGGCAGCTTGCTGCAGTTACATCGCTCACAATACACCCCCGCAATTGCGCTCCAGCGCTCAGGGTGTTCTCCAAGGTATTCATCACGGTCTTGGCAGAGGATGCGGTGCCGTTATCGGTGGAATGTTCGTTGACCGTTATGGTAATCCAATTTTTATACACCGTCAAAGTTCCTTCAATCCTGCAAACAAAAAAGCGTTGCATAACCTGCATATATCTCTTGGAATTATCTCACAGGTACAACCGCAACGTTCCGTGGTTACGGTGTCATTTGTGCTCTCGTACTGGCAGCCTTCATCTTCATTAATTTCTATCGCAAGGACACGGGTTTCGTGTCTGACATACCTCAAACGGAGGACCCTCATCAAGTTGCGGAAGTGACGCATTTAGCACCACACGGTGTTCCAAGCAATGCGATTCCTCGTGCTCTGAGCTCGACGAGACTTCACGAGCTCGCTCAAGATCCAGGTTACGGTGCCACGTATCAGACAAGCGGTGGTAACTTAGGTGTTCCTGGTGCGAATGGCGGTGAGTTGACACAAATGTTTATACGAAAAACTGAAGCAAAACAAAAAACGTCAAACGCGATTATCACTGTCCACTAACTTTGATACACACAGGAGGCGCTAATCCAACGAATCCATTCTTGAACGGAGGCGGAGGCGGCGGTAGCGGCGGCGGCGGTGGTTACAATTATGGTATGACCGGTAAAGGAGAGGACGAGTTCATTCGTAGGAGCTTCCAGGTATAACACGTGAAATAAGAGTGCGAATGTTATTCCATGTTGAAGAACACAAGAACCGTCGAGCTCCATTTTGCATCGTGTCTCAAACAACTACGAGAGTGAGCTCTGTTATCGAGGGAAAAACAAAAATGATGAATTTTCTTCCCCAATCCCAACAGAGATTTATACATTGAAATTCATACAAAATTACTCCGCCGTTTTTAGGCTAATTTCAAGATAATCTTCGAACTTCGAACGAAACTTCGTCCTCTGCCTGCAATATAATTAATAAGAATTAACGTTATATACGTTCAGCAACGAAACAATATTCCTGAAATGCACTTACTATGTTTTTTTTTTCAATATAAAATCGGGAAGATCGATTTTTTATTTCAGTCTTATCAATCGGTGACCGCCTATTCGGCAAAAACTGAACGTTTCACCGTCATATGAAGGCCATGATCTTTTTTCTTTCAGATTTACAGTGAGGTGGTTGGCGGTGAGTTCGACCTAGCGAAACCACCACCGGTGGTTACCCATTTACACGCCCAACAACCGTGCACTAATCCGTTTCATCAGCACGATTACGACTGGTAACGATATCTTGCACAGTCTAATTAGGATTAATTATAAAACTATGACATATATATATATACAAATATTTAAAGAAAAGAAACTATATATATATATACCATATCATTGAAAATTTAGCGTCGTCGAACGCCTCCGCGACGTGCGAAATAAGCATCGCGAGACGATTATAAAAGACGAGGGCGAAGATTATAAGTTCGAGATGAAAAATTTGCGTTTCACTTTAGCCGAACGATGGCAAAAGGCCTGTTGTTATGAACTTCGATCGGCTCTCTTGTAATATGCAATCGTAACAAGCTCGTCAAAGATAACAACGGCAAAGAAAATATATACACGCCGATAAAAAGAAAACTTCCGATATTTCTATTTCGGGTTTATACGATTTCGTGAATGTCGCTTCGTCGTATGACGTAACGATCGCTTCATTTTGGTTCTTCTCTTTCTCATCATTCGTATCTACGAATCGTACTTGTCGATTATTCGTTACGAATCGATGAATCTTATTACCGATCTCATCTACGCGTTCATTCGTCATATCGATTATTCAATATCGATTATACGCAATTACATTGTACGTAAAATCGTAGATACGTGTGTGTTTTACAAGTTGCCCGCGGTAAATATGATGGAAAATTAAAATGAAGAAAGCGGAGACAAGAAGAAAAATTATAGCCGTGCGGAAACGACAAAGAAATTCTCTAGAGTCCAGACAGTAACGAATCTAACGAAGTAAAGCCATCCGCTAAAGATATATTACATTACGATATATTAAAATAATTTAGTGAACGTTAAAGCGCAGTTTTCGACGTTTTACGATTTTATCGAAACTTATTCGCCGTCGGGAAGAGACGGAACGAGATGAAACAAACCGAACAAAAATCATTTAACCGACGCAAACTAATCCTCCGTATAAACATACTCTTAACGATAATCGTTATGTACATTAGTTTCGTATATTAATTTGTAACGAGCGCTCGAAAAAAAACGCAAAAAGGAAAAAGGAAAAAGCGAGAAGTTGTTTCAAAGTGCTAATTATTGCAATACCGTAGGGAAACCAAGCGCGGCGTAGAAATTACGAAAACAAATAAGAAAAAATAAAAAAAAAAAGAAAAATTATATTACGAGATGCGTGACATTCTGTAAATACTGAAATGAACAAAAAAAGAAGTATCGTGTTAAGCGGGTCAACTTGCGGGGACGAGCGAGAATTCGTTGTTTTCTCCTCGTGTCGTTATATAGTTTCTCTTTTCGTTCGTTTCATCCGAATATTCGTTATTGATATTGCAATGTTATAAAAAAAATGAAAAACAAATAAAAGAAGTATATATATACAGGGTGAATTTCATAAAGTGTCTAAAACTTTATTTTAAGGTATATGGAATCATTACAAACAAAAGTTGTAAATAGACATTAGTGATATTTGTAATAGTTTACGAGATATAAATCTTTTAAGTTGGTCCAATCAGAGCGCGCCGAGAAGCTTTGGAGCCGCCCTCTCCCGCCCTAGCAACCAATGCCAGAGAAATAAAATTGACTGCGTAATAATATAATAAACAAAATTGATTGCTTTGAATTTTGCAACTCCAAACATAACGCCCTACACTGTGGTATTTCTACGGCTAGGGTGGGAGTGGGCGGCACCAACGCTTCTCGGTGCGCTCTGATTGGATCAACTTTAAAAACTTGTATCTCGTAAACTATTAAAAATATCACTAATGTATATTTGCAACTTTTGTTTGTAATGATTCCATCTACCTTAGAATAAAGCCTGTTACACCTTATGAAATTCACCCTTTATATATATATATATATATATATAACACGATCCTAACGTTTAGAGCCGACGAGTAGCTATATATCGTATGGTTTTACTATAACGTAAGAAAGCGAAGAAGACAAAAAAAAGAACAGTGGAAAAGAAACAGTACTACAAAAATATTGTCGCAATAAAACGTTTATAACGTAAAAATGACGTTTCAAAGATAACGTAAACGCATAATATACGAACGAGGGCGTACACGCGCTGGCATGTGATCTTAATTCGCGCTTTACCTCTGTTTTTTTTTCTCCCTCGAGAGAATTCTAAAAAAAAAAGAAAAAAAAACGAAGCGTTCCAAAAGTTTGCGTATATCTCGACGCGTCAGCTCGCGACTTTATCGCGAATTCGAGGCACAAGAAAATTAACGACGATATAAAGATAAAGTACCTATTGTCATAGGTAAACGAAATGAGAAAACAAGAAAAAAATAAAAAAAACGGAAATATATAAATAAAACACTTCTTCGAAGTTTGAACTACGAGATGATAATTGTATTATTGTGATTATGAATTATTACGTTAATTAAAAATTGAATACATTATATTGTATTTCCAATGTGTAACAAACAGAAAGAAAAAAAAACATGAAAAAAAAAGAAAGAAAGAAAAAACGATTATGAAAAGAAAAACGTCGTGTAATTTTGTGTCTGTAAAAATGAATATGCATATATTTATTTATATATACATATATTATCATGTATAATATAATATTATATATATTATATATCATAATATTAATATAAAATATATATATTATATTATATATTTATATTATATTATTATATATTTTATTATTATTTATTATTTTATTATTATATATAGTTATATATAATATAATATAATATTAATAACAATATTATATATATATATATATATATAATATAATATAATATATATATTATATCGATGCGTCACACGTTAGAAAAATTGCTTTGAGAGCGCGTCGAGAGATCCTTTTCACCATTGTGATTCATCATTAATCATTATTATCGACCAAAGTTATGCCACGCATTCGTAAACGATTTGGCGCAAGCATGCACACACTTGTTTTTTTCTCTTCTTTCTCGCATTAAGAGAACATGAAGGTGCTAGCGAACGAGTTCACGAAAAGAAAAAAAAGAAATAATAATAAGAAAAAAATAATAATCATCCGCACATTTTTACCTCATCGAATGCTTGATAGCTCGACGTGGACTCGACATTAGTTGAACAGGTGAATGGCCCGCTACTCCCCGCATTTACCGCTTAAGGTCCACAGATCTTTATTCATTTTCCATGCTGCCGACGATTAATTTATTATAAATTAAGAAAAACAAGCATAATGTAGGAAACAACATTGCACGTTGATTAGCGCACGTAAATCATATTTCGAGCTACGATATTATTCGAAGATCGGAAGCGAGATATTGGAGCTTGTAATGAATGCACAGTTCGGCTGAAAAATAGCGAAGAAAAAACAATCGATACATATCAGAAATAGATTTAAGCTGACTGTAAGTATTATAAGATCGAAGATGAAGAGCCTGGCCCGCATTTCGCATACACGAAGTCGTTTAAAACAATATGGATCGAGTGAACAATAAGTGAGATCTCTGAGATTCCAGCAACGAACTTTAACATGGTTAAAGGAAAGCCGTGTTGCGAAGTGCGACAACCGGATGTCTGAACTGTATCAGAGCCAACAAAAAAAGAAACAATAGATTGTTATCGAAGAAAATTCGATGTACACGGGACAGAGGTAATGTAATAATCTCTCGACGAAGAACCAAAATGAAAGAAAGAATGAAAAAAAAAGAAAACATGAAAATTCATCAAGCTTCGCAGCACTTCGTCTTTTCTTCTTATGTTTCCCTTGTTTTTCTCGTTAGTCAATGCTTCTTGCTGCGACCATTCATCTCATCACACTCTGTTGTTAATCTACGTAGTACAGAGAATCTACATTGAGCAGCAGCTTGCGCTACGTCATCATCATCATCATCATCATCATCATCGTCAGAGTCGTTCCGCATATAAACCGTTCAACAAAAGCTCGAAAATGCGCCTTGGAAAAGAAAGAAAGACAAGAAAAACCTTAGGGACACAGTTTCTTTATCACTGGTATGAACACAATTGAGGGGGGAAAACGAAGTCGTTTATTTTTCTAAATCGCAACAGATTAAGATTTCAGAGAATTAAATGACGAGCTTTATTTTCACTAATAAACAACAGTTTATTGGTAATTGAGAGCGGACTAGATAACTTCCCGGTAGAATGTATAACTAGAGGCACTATTCAAGCTTAAACTTTAAAACTGTCTACGATACTTTTTGTTTTTTGTTCATGTTTTTTTCTCGATGTACGATTCGCTTGAATTATATCCAAGAGTTCACTGCAATTATAATATAATTCAATTTTCATTTTCCGCATTTTTGAAACAATGGGGAAAAAATGTTTCTCGAAAGTCTTGTAATATTTTGAAGTATAACTAATGACTAGTTCAAACAACTAAATCGACGGTTACTTCAACTTACTCGCTCTTTCACTTTTGTCACTTTCTCGCTTTGTCTCTGTCTCTCTCTGAACTATGTGGCCTGTGACAATAATTGTCGTCAAAGTAGTGCGCAATAAATATCACCGTGGGTACACGGGACGGTAATGATATAGCATCGAAGATGATAAAATCAGATTACTCCTCCATTTACTTTTTCCTTTTATTACCAACGTATTGTTTCGTTTTCCTTGCATCGTTTATGACGCCTCTAGTGATTTAATGGTGTTATCTATCAAGTGCAAGAGATGCAGAAGATAAAGGACGTTCTCTGATTATCAAACTGCGGGAAGGAAGCATCTAGACTTCTCGGAGTCACCTTACAAGCGTGAGCTGTTTTTTTTTTAAGAAGACCGAACATTACAAATATGTATCGGTGTTTATGCGGTGAAAATTAATTGTACCTCTTTATTTTAATTTATATTTTTCTGTTTGTCTTTCTTCGTTATGTTTGTTTTTTTTTTGTTGTTTTTCGTTTTTCTTTATTACGGGGGAGATGTTTATTTTCTGTTTGTTTTCTTCATTATTGATCTCAATCGTGCCAAATGAATTTCTTCTTCGTTTTTGTCTTTCTTTTTTCTTATTTTTTTTTTTTTTTTTTGTTATTTTCTTCTTTTTTTTGTAACGGAGCCCGATAATTTAACTGAGCAACTGTACGTTTCTATCCTACGATTGGCACAGATACCCAACTTATTCGTTACTTAAGCAAAAAATCTTCATAAAACTTATAACTCCCACGTAATAACGTTCCGGACTTTGTCGACGACGAATTCGTGAACACGTTCGCGGTCGACAAAGTCTCGTCTCCTCGAATCCTCGTAGTTTTTTTTTTTTTTTTTTTTTTTTTTTTTTCGTTATTTTATCTTTATTCACGATCGAATAAGTAAATCGTAGTCTAGCACTCGTGAGATAATACTGTGTGCCTAAACTTTGGTTAATCGAATGATCGACAATATGTACCTTCGGTGGCCGAAAATTAATTCAGTGCTGAGCATCTAGTCGTTTATTTTTCTTTTCTCCTTTGCTTATTTCTCTTTTTTCGTTTTTCTTTTTTTTGCTTTCTGGTTTCTCATCCTCGGAACTCTACAGTTCGGAGAAGCTGTCGAGACCCGTTTCGCAAAACTGGATCGGCATCAGGCAGTGTGTCACTACGGCAGAATCGCATTACTGAAAATACTGGCATAGTGAGGCAATGATCTTAGGAGTCTCGAAGCGTTCACTATTGTGTCCGGAAATATATATGAATATGCATATATGTATATACATATATATATATATATATATATATATATATATATATATAAATATCTATATATATATATCTATATATATCTATATATATATATAAATATATATAAGTATTTATGTATATATAATGTGTACATAATCACCGATCGATTTAAATTCGTTCACTCGCATTCGCAGATTCGTTCTTTGTTCACGCTCACCTAAAACTTCGTTCCTTCTATCGAACTTAATAATACTAACGTACTAATGTGTATAATTGGCGCGGTCGTTTCTCGCCCGCGGTGACGAACGATAAATAGAGATAATATTTAACGACGTGATGTTTAAAAAAGTCGATTAGTTCGCGTTCGTTTGTACATTATTCCTCGGCTCTTATTCGAATGACGGATAATACAATAATTAACAGAACTTAAGATCTATCGTGTATTACAGATAAATTTGTCAAAATGAAGAAGGACTATTAAAACATACACGGGTCGTATAAATTGATCGTCAACCGTTGGCGAGAAAAGGCACGCTTTTCGTTTTTTTAACCATCGATATTTGTTGCACGAAAATCGACGTCTTTGTCCGGTCTATGAGAATACTTCATCTTCTCAATCGGTTTTACGGTCACAGCCTTCGAGGGGGGGGATGGGGTTTAGGGCAAGGGTGGGATATGCTAACGCAACGACGATGGCGATCATTGTCCGTCGTCGGTGTATACCGTGGCTAACATGATTTCCTTTTCTCTTTATGCTTAACGAAACAGGGAGAACGAAAAATGTAAAATAAAAATATCGCGCAACCGAGCGTAGGAGTAGCAGCTCGGGGAGTTCGTAATATTGATCTTTTTTTTCCGAGACAAAGGGGTTGCTTTATAAGAACGCTTCCGCTACCATCCAACTCTTTTCACATATCTGGAGGGGTCCCCGGTCTCAGGTGGATAGCAGCGGTCGAGGACTTTTTTCATCTCTTTCATTTTGTCTTTTTTCTTGTTTTTTTTTTTAAGGGTCGTTGGAAGGTTCTCAGGAGGGTTGTGTTTGCCGTAGACCGGCGGCCTTCGTGCTTATCACACTTTGCACGAAATTTCACATTTCTTCATCCTTCATCTCTCATCCCTGTCTCTCTCTCTTTCTGTATGAAAAAACACGTACGAATATTACTCTCTTTTCCTAATACAACTTAGGTACAACTCTACACGCATAATCGAGAACTGCGAGGTCTCAATTTAAAAACTCAAAAAACAACGAATATCCCGAATTCGTGACGTCATGGGAGCACCTTACGCGACTCGACTTAAATTCACTTTCACCCATTATCGTAGGTCTTCGTGTCTAAAATAGGGGGAGGAGGGATATGTGCTTAGTCGCGCTCGAACGCTTACGTGTCCCTTCGTACAATATTCGTACGTTTGTTAACGACAAAATGGAAAACAAAAAATTCTAAGGCCGCTACGCGTCTCCATTGACCCACCTACAACAAAACGTTTGAATACAAATAAAACGTATTTGTATATAATATTTTATGAATGTGTGTATATGTATGTCTTTTTTGTTATTCCGTATGTTGTCGCTTTTCGTGTCTTATCACGCTACCAGTCTATGATGTCGTCTAAACGGACGTAACTCTAGTGATTAGATTACATGTCGAATTTGCGAAATCGAGGGTCTGCCCGACGAATATTTATAGGATCCCTCTCCCTCTCTCTCTTTCGCTCGCTTGTCTTTCTCATACGTCAAAGCACCCTTTTCGAGCTCGTCGCGAATCTTTCTATTCACGCTAAATGTGGGATTATCCCATGGCGATTCGTGTGGAACAACTTCGTGCGTCAAAGTGTCCGTTGTTAATTTTGTTTATAAATATCATTCAATCAAGCTAGTTTTCTTTACACACTCTCTATCTTTCTGGTGCTTGTCCTATTGTCGCCAATTATACTTCGACATCTCGTATACTAGCGAGATTTTTATAATCTATAATCGCGTGTGAGATCCTACGATTTATGCTTTACTGATGCCAAATTCTGCCGCATTGTGACACACCGAGCGAGCGTTCTATTTTGCGCTAGGAACTACATACTCCGATGCTCGTGACCTCATGGTCTGGAGCTTCGTTGGAGAAACCAATTCTCCCTTAGCTAGTCAGATGTCGACTTCGAACATATCTTGCTCGATCGGTTTCTTTACCCAACTGCCAAGCTCGGCCCGCACGAAAGCATCCTTCAATTGTCGCTTGGCATGCTGAATTCGTAAGACAGAGAACAAAAAACGTATTTTTATCATTGAGAACATAAAATATTTAAAAACAAGATTTTTTTAACAAGAGCATGAATGATAAGATTATAGAAATATCCTTCTAGGAAAGTGTATTTATATATTTTACCGAGTAACCCTGTACCGATGACTTGGCATCGAGATAGTGACGACATTGGTTTCTATCGGCGTCATCGATAGTGCTTACACGACCGAGAAGATTGAAGAACATACGGAAGAGACCCTGCTTCGAGATTCTCGATGGTTTCCCGAGCTCGTCTTTGCCCGTTGTACAATTTATTACCTCCGCGTCGGTTTGACCTGTAGAACGACAGAAAAAAATAATTATAACATAAAATGATAAATAAGAATTTCAAAAGCCTCTGACTACGAGAATTGTTTATCGAAAAAAATATATAAATAATTTAGCTGAATTAGTACGAATTTCGTGCAGTCACCTTCACCCCGACTCCAACGGAGACTTTGTCCCAATTTATATGGATCACGGTTTATTTGTTTGTTCAAATAAGTAACTTTACAATCACGGAAGTAAAACATTTGTAACTTGATTCTATTTTATTATTGAAAAAATCAGAGAAATTTTATGTATGATCATTAGCAGTGATATGACAGAACTCGACTACGACAGTTACGTCTATGAAAAATGGTACTTCGGTAAAATGGCTCATTTCGATGTTCATGTTCATCACCCGAGCAAAAGATCAAGTAAGTAAACAAGGAATTTACAAATGCCAGTTGTAACACATAAACGCACGACTGTGTCAAAGTTTCTCATGGCAATACTCTCCGTATTTTTTCTCCATAGAATATTTTAAGTTTGCGTTTAAGTTTTCTTTTTACGGCTCGAACGCTAGAAGGGCGCAAACAACGTTCTTAAAAAACGGGTTCAAAACATTTTGGAGGAGTAATTAAATTTTAGAGAAGGTACGATAGATTGTACAAACCTGCAGTCCAATTGACACTATAGTTGGGTGCCTTGCCAGGTTGCCTCACTTCCGAAGATGTTATAAGGCTCATCAGGGGCTTGTTAAGCCTGTACGGTGGTGGAAGGCCTTGGATCGTATTCTCAATGCGTCCGCATACAGCGCGATACATGTGACTCGGGTTTAACAGGCTGCCGAGAACGATGCTGTGGAAGTAAATAGGCTCGATGAAGTGGCTGAGGAGTGCGCCTTGCACACCTAGTACGTTCCATCGAGCTATTTTATCCGAACACGACATCGTCAGCAGTCTTTGGCCCTGCGAATGGAACAAGAGAAACATACAAAAATACAAATAATGTCCGATATCTACAATCAGAATGAGTGTTGGCAACGTTCCCTCTATCGACCGCACCTCGTTCACTCACTCGTTCTCTCTCTCTCTCTCTCTCTTTCCTTTCCTATCTCTACCTCTGCTTGCGTTTATCGATCAACCCCAGTTAGACGATAGTGTAAAACTTACCATGAGGACTCCGTCCCACGTTTGAATACCATCGCTGCTCTTCACTGGAATCGTTCCCTCACCGGACTCGATCTTCGTTCTCAATTGTCCTCTTGCACGTCTGTTGGGGTGTTTGTCAACCGACTCGTTCTCCTCATGGGGTGAGAAAATTCGCGCATCTCCACAGGGCGCCGTATTTATGTATAAGTGAAATTGTATGCCGGCTTTGAGCTTGTAGCCCTTTTTCGCTGGTTCGAGAATCGACTCTTCGGCACGATTTTCCGTGTGCAGGGCCAATTGTCGATAAAGATACTCGCAGAGACATCGACGAGCAACAACCTCGGCGTGACAATCGTTCAGAGCACCCCCGCTCACGCTCAGATGTTCACCGGAAACGCATTTCGTACCTTGTAGACGATGAATGAGAAACAAAACAACAGAAAAAAGATTACAGCAAAAGTATCAGAGATGACATATAGTCGACGGGACACATTGTAGCATAACGAAAAGAAGACAAAATTACCAGTAGTGACGCAGATGAGCTCGGCGTCCTGACCTTTGGTTTGTACGATACCCGCGAGTACCTTGCGTCTGGCATGTTGGGGTTTCGTCTGCATGAGCTCGGTGAATTTCTGATTGACCATCTTGCCGATTTTATCTGCCAACATTTGTGGCAAGCTGATCTGCTCGTGGGAGTGACCCGAATTCGAGAAGTTTGGCAATATGCGAACCGGCAGAGATATACAGAACGAGGAGCTGTGAACATTGCGCAATTTGGCGAGTGCAGCTTTGCTAGCTGCCGCCTTTGCCAATTTTTTGCTCGGTCCGGTCCCTTCGAACGTCTCACCGTCGATCGTCACTGCTATCGTGAACTTTGCGTAACTCTCGCCACTGTCCGATATACATTTGTACAAGACACCAGGATACAGTTCGTTAATCAGAGCGACCGGTCCTTTGTCCATAAATTTATTCGAATTTTTGGGTTCCTGTGAAAGGGTTTTGAACGCATTTACCAAATGATTGTCACGTTCCGTGACGTCGCTCGTAAAATCGGGCTCTAGAGGCGTCACTGTCTGGCATGGATTTATAGCGTGATGAACCTCAGGCGCATTTCGGAACTGCACGATGTTACGCAGTGCCAATTCAGCAGCGGCGTGCTTCGCCATCTTCTTGGTTCTACCTTTGCCTTCGTAGGTTTGACCGTCTATCAATACGGCTATCGTGAATATCGGTGCATGAGTCGGTCCTGTCTGTCCCACAACTTTATAAATTGCTCCAGTTTTCAGCTCATTCAATGCACACACAGCATTTTTTGGCTGTGGATTCTTGTGTCTCTTTTTAGGTAGAGGCGCACCTGGTAATGTCGGAGAGAAAAAAGCAATTGATGGATAGAACACAAAGAACATGTTTACAGTTTGAAAATAACAAACGAATGGCACTCCAAATTCACACATTTTTAATTTTCTTTTTCTAATGAAACTTTTCACACTTTGATCAAGCAAATATAAGAACAGAGCAAAGTTTTGGTATGTACGTTTTGTTCTCTTTAGCGTGTTATGCAGAAGCGTATTAGCAACCAGCCATTTACTGAATGAAATAAGAAAGGAATTGAATAAAGTGCCACTCGGCTTGATCCCCTCCCTTTAGAGTCCCATAGTTGATAAAATACTGTTATCTCGATACCAGTATCGTCATACCTACTTATTATATGAGTAATTTGAATCTTTATTTGGTGTCTTTATTCTTTGTTATGGCCATTGTTGATAGCATATCGAGAGCTCTGTTGTTGACATTCCATCAAAATATATTAACCATGCGGTTGTATATATTTGGGTTTATTTCTTTATCTTTTATACAATATCAAGGCGGTACGAGTAATTGAGACTCGAAGCATGTTGCCGGACAAGCATAGGAAGAGATGCACCTGAGAATCCGGACGTGCTTTATCCTGACTTTTCTTCCATAGACAAGTCAAAATATCTAGTCATGCAGCGAATAGTTGAAATTCCATTTCGACAAATGTGCATATTGATTTTACTGACCTTCGGTATCAGAATCAGCCGGTCTTTTCAGACCCGTATGCATTGTGTTTGACTGTTCCATCTGAAAACAAAAAAACTATCTGAATACCTGGAAAGCATTCCAAGGATTTATGAAAGACCAAAGTTAATTAGAAAGAATACTAACCCCTGACGAGTGTTTTCCCTGTCGTCCTTCCGTTTGATTACCGGTAACAGGACCCACAGTGACCACCGACATGGCGCAGACTGTGAAACAACCAAAAACCATATAAATTTTGGATGGTATACACACAATGAGATAAAAAGTTGACACTTGGCTATCTTAAGGGCTACTGTAATCTCTTCCTCTCTTATTTATGTTGCAAAAAACGGATCGTTTACTCTTTCGCTGTGGCATCTGATTGTTTCCCAGCACTGTTAATCCGTTTGACATGGTAATGCGTTTTGTTCAAGCAACAATATATACGTGTATATATATATACATATATATGTATATACATATATGCATAAATGAATTAATATATACGGATATTGGAGCCGAAATAACAGAAAAAAACACAAGCCCCGACAAGTAAAATCCCCGAAACACCGCACTAATGCATTGATTTTGATAATATACTCGTAGTCAGCGTAGTCCCGCAGCGCTACCGTCGCTTTTTCTACCTCTAGCCCGTTAAACTGCGGTATAACCCCACTCCGTTACGACCGTACGAGAAGAAAAAAAACCCGCTTGATCTTTACTCTAGTTATATTTCCTGAATGAAATAACGTTCGAAACACTGCGAAGCACGGTGGAAAAGTGACAGAGTATTCGTTCGACAGTTTCCTTAAACCGATAAAGGTGATGAATTGATACGATAAACGCGAAAAAGAGAAGCGCGATATCCACCTCTCGTTCGTCGGGCACGACTCCTCAAAGTCGAACTGCGCATTGCATGCATTGCAGTAATCGTCCGTGCGCAGTCGACGCCAGTAGTTGTCGGTATGCGGCCGCGGAACTCGGATAGTTTTGGGTGATGCTGTGCGTGTGGAGAGATATTATGCTGCTTCTATTACTGCTTGCTGCTGGCTGGCTGCTTCGAGTACCGACATAAATATTATCAACGTGCGCACAACTTCGCGTCTCTATTTGTCTCCCACAGAATCTCGTTGGGAGAAAAGTAACATCGTGTGTTCTTCAAGGAGACCTTAGACGTATTTAGATTCACTCGTCTTTTGATTTTATAAATATTGTTGAAAATGCCACTTTACTATGCCGGCTTGAACCCGAGCTGTTTATACTCGGGCAAATTCACGATTGAGAGATTCACCGAAGTACCGTTCGTGGATGTTACGGATGTTTATATCGATTGGAATTACCTGCTCCTGTGGCGCTACACCGAGCTCTGGATTACGGGAATAATTGGTAACCTTGGTGATACTGTTTTGAAGGAACCCAAAGAGCTCAGGATACCTGATAATACCTCGGGCCGGTAATTCAATTAGTGAACAAATCGAGACCATCAATTAACGCCTTTTGCTGTGAACCGATGATAAAACAACGCTTACTCAATTTTTTCTAGATGCCTATCGGCTATCGGTGATGCAGAGACCGTTACGATCCTCACTTCGAACAATGAAATTTGGCGATACGTTATCCACGACGAGACTTGGAAGAGAATACCTCGTTTTATTCCTAGCAATGATGATGAATTGATCGAGGAAGTGGTTAAGATAGAACAAGGAAAGACCGTGATAGCCTTGACCAATTTAGGTACATAAATTTAATCCAAGAAAATCATTTTGATGCCTCGCATAAAACCTAATCCTATCAACTACTGATGTTACAGGACGTGTCTTTAATGTACCGACCGTTGTTAATATGCCAGATAAAGTTAAATTCATCGATATCGCTTGTGGATTCGATCACACGCTTATGCTGGCTAGCAATGGGGATGTATATACAATGGGATTGGGAACGTTAGTAAATAAAATCATATGGCTGAACATTCCACTTTTCACCGATCACCCTTTTGATTTTGTATTAATTATACTTTCCTTGACAGTCGGGGTCAACTGGGACATGGTGATCTTGAAGACTGTTCTGAACCAGAATTAGTCGAAGCTTTGGCTGGATTAAAAGTTTTACAGATATCTGCTTCTGGATGGATCAGTGCTGCTGTCACAAAAGAGGTCGCCAAACAAAATTCATTATAATTTTCTCTAAAAAATCTGGAATAACATGAAAATATTAAATTTATTTTCTAGGGTGATCTTTACGTCTGGGGATGGAACCATGAAGAGCAAATGGGACTGAATTGTGACGAGAAGGTTATCGCTGTACCAACACTTGTGGACTTCAAAGACGCATCTGGATCGACTTTGGATTTGAGTATTGTCAAAGTACAATGTGCCAGTTCGTACATAGTTTGTTTAGACGGTGAGCCAATTATTAATTATTAAAATTGACAATATACAGGGACATTATTTGATTACTTTTCACTGTTCCACAGAAAATGGTGATTTGTGGGGTTGTGGTTCGAACAAATATGGACAATTGGGAATAGACACAAAAACGTTATCGAATACAAAGACCTTCATAAAAATGTCTCTTGGCTTAGAAGGAAAATGTGTTAAAGACTTTAAATGTAGAGCACGGGGAACTCTAATATTTACCAGCCACGATGATTCTGTGGAATGACACGAATATAAGAAGCGTTAATAAATATAAAAGTATCAAAGTAATCTGATTTATTTTTATTTTGTCTGTCTTTCCTCATATTCCTTCAAAATATCAGATGCTTCATTCGCTTCCATTAGTGGCAATAGAAATTCTCTTTTCTTCAATAATAATTCTTCTTCACTCGGACCAGTAGAAATCGTCGGTTCTTGAATAACTTCGAAGGAATCAGAGCTTTGTTTTTTCTTAGCTTTCTTATCATCTGAGAAATGTGTTTTATTTCCATGAAGAAGTATACTAGAAGTAGTAAAGTTAAATCATGACAATTACTCACTCATTTTCTTCTTTTTTACTTCCTTGCTTTTTCGAGGCCCTAAAGAGTTCTGGTTCTTTTCACTGGTATTCTTATTCGTATATTTCTCAGGATTGAACATTTTGAGTGGACGGGGTTGCCGGAACGTAAAAGGCAAGACGTATTCGTGGAGTTGAACGGGCTTGACGAAAGCTTCTACGATGAGAGCGTAATGAAAACTATCGCCGTACCTGCGATCCAATGCAATATGTTAATGTCCATAAATACTCGAAATCGTTTCTCACGTCTGAAAAATGTTCTCAAGCAGTAAAGCTTTACTAACATACTGTACGTTGCTTCCATAATAACTTCAAGAATGTTAGTTGAGCAAACTTCTGGTTCAGTATCCTTTTCGTTATTCATAGCTACAGTCTCATTTGACTCTACGAAAAATTCTTCTCCGTTACTCTCCGCCGGTACCAAATTCCAATGGAGTAAAGGCTGACCTTGTGATATTTTTTTTTTACTTATGCCAAAAAGGTTTTTCATTTCTTGTAGAAAACTATCTTGGGATAATTTCTTATCTACAAAAAGGAGCAATCTTATTTTGACGTTCTGTCAAACTAGCCCTAAAATCTGTCAAAGTTAACTATCCGGTCCATGTAACCCCGTTTTAGAATACCTTGGATAAGTTTCATTTCACCGGCAAGCCAACTGACCATGACGCTTCTCTCGTTATCGTCCAGATCTCCTTCGAATCGAAGAACTTGAAGTGCAATGAAATCCAGGAACCAGAAAGAGGCAACATTCGTCTTGTAATCATCAATCCCTAAAGCTTCACCGAGAAGTCTTTATAATGAAAAAAGACAACGGTAAATACGTTTTTAGGAAATATTTTAACCAGAAAATTGATATTTTATATTTCTTACGAGATCATATTCGGTGGTTTCCTGTTTTCATTCGTTATACTAATGGGAAATCCGACAAGACTTTTAAAAAATTCCGGAAGTGTTGGCATCAGCTTTATCGGTGGCTCGACGAAAACTTCCCCTTTAGTTGTTCCAGCATCAAACTCTTCAAGGATCTAACATTCTATATCACAATTTTGTCTACTCTCACACTTGCACGTAAGAAAAAACCTTAATAAATCCACAACCTCAGGAGGAATATCTTCATCGATACTTCCTCTCGTAACTAATTTCTTCTCGATATCTTCTCTGGTCGATTTCCTGGGCTTTGCCATCGTCGACGTTGAATTTATCGCCAAGCGTAAAATTCTCACTTCGTGTCTTTCCTTACGTACAAGAAGACGTGTATCGATACGAACGATTCATACGAAGTCAACAGCGACAACATCGATCGAAGCAAATGACGATATCCCATTATTTTTATTAATTCGTTTTATTAATTTTTTTTCCATATTTTGTTCAATATTTTCAGAAAATAACACTCCAAAGCGAAAAAACCGTATATTCTCACCAATCCCAATGTGTGTATAATATATATATTATACTTCTCATATATAATATATATGTATATATATATTTTTATATATATATATATCATGTATACTTTTATACTTTATATATAATAATGTTTATGTGGAGTAGCGCACACTTTAGACTGTTATGTATCGATACCTTTATAATTTTTATCGATAAATTACAAATATTGAAAAACATGAAACAGACACAGGCGGATCGTCTGGCGCGTCCTAACGATCGGCAACACCGATCCACGTGTATAGTTAATTTTTATATCGTGCGTGAACGAAAACAAAAAGAAACGAACGACCCCGTCCATCGTCGAATCAGTTGCGTCCTTCATTCGCAAAAATCCTTCCCAATACTTCGCTCATCGCGCTTCGTTCGATTCTGCCGATTTTTTCCAGTCAAATTTCGCGCGTTTCGTTTTTATTCTACTTATCTCGTGAGTCGTATAGACCGACGTGACAAAAGCGAATGAAAAAAGAAAAACAAAATTCCAACGAAAAAACGATTAACAAACGAGACGTATTGGGAAAAAAATCGTCGATTTTTGCAAAATCGGTCGCAGCGATTCTCGTCGAGCGGACGGAGCGGTTACAGCAACGATCAATTTCGCCGTCGTTGGAAAACGCGTCTGAGGCCGAACCGACTGAAGGTTTTATTTATTTATTTATTTTTTTTTTAATTATTTTATTATTAGTTTTTTTTTGTTTTCTTTACTTATATATTTCCACACCGAAGTCAAAAAGGCAATACGCAGTATGAACTTACCTATAAGTACGTGTATGTTTCTCTGTGTGTCAACGTATGTGTACATCGCGGATCAAAGGGCGGAGGGTGGGGTGAGGGGGGGGGGTCAAGGGAAATGGGAAATTTTTTCTTTTGTAATATCTCATTTTACAAATATCCTCTCACTTTGAATATTGAACTGTGTATGTGTTTTTTTTCTTTGAGTTCCAATTTCTCTCTCTCTCTCTTTCTCTCTTTAAATGCATAATATATACCTATATAATCATTCTCCTTTGTCTACACTCTGTATTCACGCTTTTTTTTCTTCTCCTTTTGCTTCTTCTTCTTCTTCTTCTTCTTCTCACTATTATACATAAACCACGTGTTTAACGTTTTTCGTTTCGCAGTTTTTCGTTTTTCTTTTTTTATTGGGTTTTCCTTTTTTTTGTTATTTAATTTTTTTGTTAATCGTTACGTCTTTTTTCCTCTTATCCGTTAATCGCGCGTATGCAATTTTGGGCGCACGCGCGTAAGAAAAAGAAAACGAAATCGAGACAATTCGAAAGATGATCGAAGATTGCAGAGTTCGCGCAGACGCTCTTGATTTCTCGATTAAGCGCGGGGACTCTTATCGCGAGGGATAATCGTATACGAGCAGCGTTAATGATCAATGTGTTCATTCTTTTTTTTTCGTTTTTTTTTTGCTTACCTTAAATCGAATCGTAGAGAAATTTGTTCGATCGAGTTCGCGGGGGGAAAAAACGATTCGATTATTGGAAATTTATCCTAAATCGTCCGAAAAATCGGGACTAACGAAATTATACGAGTATTTTGTTTTCTTTTTGTTTTTTGACGTTATCTCCCACGTCCCCCGAGTTCGCCCCGTGTTTTTTCTTTCTTTCTATTTTCGTTCCAACACGCTCGTTTCGAATAAATTATACGATTACAAGTCGAGAGAACACCGCGAGTCGTGTGATTTTTTTCCTCACAAATTATTTGATCGCGATCGGACCCGAGTTTTTCCAATAATCTGATTTTCCGTTCCGCTAGCAGTCTCATTTGAAAAAATTTGATTCTCGTATCACAATTAATGAATTATAATCAACGAACCGCATGTCTATATAGTGGCTTGTGTATTCGTGTATATGTGTGTGTGTGTGTGTGTGTGTGAGGGTGGGGGGAGGGATGAGTGGAGCATAAATTACAAATGTAAGTTACACATATTTGTGTTTTTTTTTCTCTAAAAAATTCAATCAGTTGTAAAATGACACAAACCACAACGTAGAACGATCGTGAATCGACGGGACTTTCGTGAGCTTACGTTTTTTTTTTGCTTATATCTCGAACGAACTTTATCCCCTTCTCACTCCCACTCCTCTCATCTTCCTCCCTTCGCCAATCTCTGATTCATGTACGAAACTTCTTCGCGTTCTCTACGAACTGTCTTGCACCGTATTTAATCGTTACGTTCGTTTTTTTTTTTTCATTAATTTTTGTTTCTTTTTGGTTTTGTAATCGTTTTCTCGTTTTTGAACTTGTGGCTATGTAGCGTATACAAAATATCGACAGTCTCGTTCAATCTCAACTTTCGAAGATCCAAATGAAAAGCATATTTAATAAGGAAAAAACAACAAACAAGAGAAAAAACAACAGAAAACAAGAAAAATCGCAATGCAAAAAATTCAATGGCGGAAGCCCCATTCTGTATGAAAGCCTGAAATTCAAAAACTATAATCGCAATCCGATGTGAAAACAGAACAAAAAATAAGAAATTAATATTTTCAATTGATTTTATTGAAAATAATACAACAAAATGTCTCATAATAATAATAATAATAATTAAAAATAATTAATATTTATATATACGTAATGTTCTACTCGTTATCTAGATAATCGTGTCTTAAAACGTCGTTTAAATAATAATATGATAATCATTGTAATAAAACCATAATGATACAGACAATAAAGTTAATAATAATAATAATAATAATAATAATCGTTATATCGTAGAATCATGTATCAATAAACAAACTTAATGGCCTAATTACTTCGTGAATCGTACTCGTCATTGATCGACACCTCGATCGATCTATCAATGGATTCTTTACTTATCGATAATCAATAACGAATAATTAATTAATTAAATTACACGTTGCTTGGATATGCACATAGAGATATAAAGTCGTTTTTGGTCCCACCTAACTGCAAACATTATATTCATACATTTTTCATCTGTTTCACTTTTCTATCTCACTCTCTCTCTCTCTTTCTCCAGCTCTCTTCTTTTTTTCTTTTTCTCGTTCGTTTCGTCTAATTCCCATTTAAATCGCTTGTACGGTGTGTTTAAATGTTTATATCGTGTGTTGCGTGTCTGGGTGGATTAAGGGCTTTTGAGGGAGGAGGGTCTTAAGGAGGGAAGAAGAAAAATAATAATAAATGAAACTTTCTATCGTCTCATCAATTGTATACAACTGCGCTCATACACTAAATCTGCTGGTGTTTTTATAGTCGAAATTTTTTGCGTATACACGTCGCAATTATCAATCGCGAGATTTTATTTTTCTTTCTTTTTTTTCTTCTATTTATTATTATTCACTATAATAATCGTATCGTCGTAAAATTCGTGAAGTTTTTTTCTATTGTTTATTTTTTTTCCTTCTTCGTTTGATTATTTCACGAGGCCCGATCAAAAATTACCTACGTCTTATCTCACGTTCCTGGCAATCACGCCCCGGTTGTCTTTCACGTTTTAAGAAACGTTTTTTTTTCTTTCTTTTAAGAAATCATCGTTAACACTATTTTCAATCCTTTCGCTCTAACATATTCTCACGAACGCATCATTTTCCCGGCTTCTCTTCACGCGGGAAATCACATCTCATTCGTGCTCATTTTAAATACGTATCACTGGGGACAGAAAAACGATTTTTCGAAAAATTCATCTTCCTCTGTTTCACATTCTTTTTATCGTCCCTCTCTCTCTCTCTCTTGCTCTCGCGTTTTTACAACTGGCATTTTAAACTCGATTATTCTACAATGCTATCTAATAAAATTACATACTCTCACTGGCGTCGAGATCATCGATGATCGAACTTTCAAGGCTCCGTGAAGAAAAAAAAAAAGAGAAGAAAAAAACAATTCGTCAATCGACTCGACTCATTTTTTTCGAGCTAAGCTCGCCAATTAAACAGCCAATCAAGCGAATTTTAGTTTCGGTAATGATCACGCGCCTTCTCTCGCGATCCCGAAACGATGTAAATCTAATTTAAGGCTACGTAATTTTTTCGTTATTTTCAACTACTCGTCTTTCCCGTACACTTGTTGTGTTACGCTTTTTATTTATTCCTTTTTTTTATTATTTTTGTTTTTCTTTTCATTAATCGTTTCTAATTCAACTTCTCACTCCGCCATTCGCGAATACTGGTAAAAATCAGTCTCATTTTCTTTCGGTACCGCGACGAAGTACCCACGACACGAACGACAATGAGCCATTCTAATTTTATTTCTTTCCGTCTCGCGATGAAATTCTAATTTCATCGAAAAATTATCAGCTTTATTGTAAGATCGTCGATCGATCGATCGACTTCTCGCGGCACCGGACTCTCTAGTTTTAATGCCAGTTGTATAACTATGCGTTCGCCTCTTTTATATCGCGCGAAATCGAGTGTCTCGAGAACGCGACGAGAAAAGGGACGTCGGAATTGAACGAAGAAATCATCGGTCGCGTTATAACGAAATGACGTTTCGTTTTTCTTTTTCTTTTCTTTCATATCTCAACCGAAATTACTCGTTCCTTTTCGTTTCATCGTACGCAAGTTTCATCGAATTCTTTGAGAATCGAAAAAGCATTGCGCGCCAAATTGCCAAAAAATCGTCACGCAGGACGAAATCTTTTTTAGTTTTGCCGATTTGTCAATTTTTTGACGAGAAAAAAATTGGCGCTATTCACGAGCCATCGTTAACGCACGATTCAATAGTTTAAAAACTTCACAACCATTTTGACAACAATCAACCTTCAACAAACAAACGAAAGAGTGCCTTGTGTAAATGAAAAAAAGAAAAAACGAATAAACGCGTCACCGCGAGGGATCGTCCACTGGCTTTCGATTTTTGACGATTTTTTTTAAAGAGCGTTCTACGATTTTATCGTATCGTTTTTATTCTTTCTGTTTTCTTCATTTTTCTTTTTTCAGCCGGAAGTTCGATTCCTCCTCGCGATCGACGTATCACATGTTCAAGATCGTGAACGACAACAACGACGTGTCCGACGACCCGATCGATCGAACCAAAAGCAATTCGATCGAAAAAAGAAAAAAAACACACACACAAGTGGCGAACGATTTTTATCGACGAGAATCGACAAGAAAAATCATTTTTTCACATTTCCCGAATGAAAAATCGTCTTTTTCATTTCGCTTTATCTTTCGTTCTCCTGTCCTTTATCTTCCTTTCTTCTGGGTATTTTTTGTTTTGTTTTTTTTTTTAAATTATTTATTTCGTATACGTACTCGTCCTTTGTCAATGTCCCACGTTACTCTCTTCGTCGATTGGCTAATTAATAAACCCACATTCGCAACGGAGAAAAGTCGATAACGATCGAGACAAAGGAAATCTTACTTACTCGTTGGAAAAACGATAATAACTTCAAAAAAAGTAAACAAAAACTACAAAAAAAACTGCCAACACATTTATCCTATTCGTATCTAGATCGTTCTGTACAATTAGAGCGTATTCTTTTTTTCTATCTTCTTCCTTTGTCTTTTGTGTGTGTGTGTGTGTTTTTGTTTCGTTATTTTGATTAAGGATGTTTTTATGTTCTGTTCTTATGTGTACCGTGTCAGTTTTGTGTAATTCATGTACGAGTAACCGGCGTTTATAATTCACCGGGCCTTTCACTTTCACTTTCGCACTTGCCCCGTAAAATGTATCAATATATTAATTTGCAATTATTTTGGTCTAATGCGTTTTTACCTGCATGTGTATATTTTGTTTTTTTTTGCATTTAATCGTCATCATTCACATTTCTTTCGTATTTCTTTCCTTTTTCCCTTCTTTCATTCGTCTCCGTATTATCATTAATGTACTCGTGTTTTTCTTTAATGTAATTCGTGTACGGTGACGACTCGCGTATGTCTTTTATTTTTTTTGTTTAAAGTATATCTCGGTTCATTAACCATGTGTACAAAAAGAAAAGCTCATTCTTATGCGAGCGTCAAAATTGCGACGAGAGGAATACAAACGAAAAGAAAAAAGAAGAAGAAAAAGAAAACAAAAATAAAAAATTAGACAAAAGAAAACAAAAATAATGAGACCCATCTCTCTCTTACTCGACGTCTTCGTCGTCACATTTGCTTTATCACTTACTCGCATGTGGAAATGTGTATTAGCGTATAGGCGAAGTTTTTCGTTTTTCTTGATTTTTTGTTTCTGTTTCTTGTTTCATTTCATTTCATTTCAGGAATATCATTCTTTACGTACGTGTATCGTACGTGGTGCCTCTGTACAAGGGGGAGAAAACGCAGAAACAACAAAATAAGAAAAAAGAACGAATCGATAAGGTCGGACTTTGCAGGATCGACGATAAAATTATAATCGTTAATGTTAAATCGGCGTGAATTAATTAGAAATTAAACGATAATACGATAACGAGCAATAATGATATCGTCGTCCATAATCATAGCGATAATTAATCAATTACTGCGAATAATAATAATAATAATAATAATAATAATGACAATGATAAGTTGTATTTAGATATAACCTTCCTCTCCGTTAAATAATAACTGTAAATTCATATAGAATATAAAAAATATTTCTCGACGTTTTCCTAGCTAAAATATTTTATCACCTATAGATGTACAAAACGTTTGCGATTAAACTGTAAAAAAATCGTTCGGGGGGGAACGTGTACAAGCACAATCCCTTTCTCTCTCTCTCTCTCTCACTTTCTTTCTCTCTGTCTCCTTTTTCTTTCTCTTTCTTATCATTAGTGATAATTTGCTTAGGGTCCCATTATGTTTTATGAAAACAGAAGAGAGTGAGAGAGAGAGAGTGAGAGAGGGAGAGAATAAGACAGAAAATGGGTGATGACTTTTACGCTGAGAAAAAGAAAAAATACAAACATTAATACACTCGACACGCTTTTCCAACAACGAGAAAATAGATCGTTGGATCGGCATTTCTTCTTTTTCTTTTCTCAACGCTGTACAGTCTGGCGGTGGGTGAATGTGAAAAATATCGATCGAGAAACGATACGATCTCGATTCTCGTAAGAAAAGCTCGACCGGGACGTTTCAAGACACGTAAACAAAAAGAAGAGAATAAAAATAAAAAAACAATATATCGATAATGAATATTTTCATATTTAACGTCGAGGTGAAAAACAAGTAGAAAAAAAAAGAAAGAAAAAAAGAGAGAAAATAAAAGAACAGCGGTGAGAATGAACTTAAAACGGAAGAGAAAAACAATGTTTCGCTTGTTTGTCTATCTTTTTTTTGTTGCTTCTTTTTCAAATTAAGAGGATACGCTTACGTCTTGGCTGCATTGTACTTATGGGATTAACATTATATCGTAAATGATAAAAAATAAAAATAATTATAATAACGGATAGACAATATTATTGTACATTGATTACGACGTGGAAAGTGTCACTTGTTTTATATATATATGTATATATATATATACGTAATTGGATAATAATGATTATTATTTTGAAAAAAAAAGAAAGTATTAAAAAAAAAGAACTGGATCTCCGTAAAATATTTAACGAGAAAAAAAAAAACTTAATTTAATTGAATTAATTAGGGTCTTAAGCATTTCGGTGCGCAATATGTGGGCGCATTAGACTGGCTCTGTGTGAAATTAATAAAATGAATAATTGTTTTTTTTTTCAAAAAAATCGTCGCTTGCAAAATGGGAGAAACGAGGCAAAATTGTCGCAACGAGAAGCTAAAAATTGATATCATCGAAGTCCCTAAAAATCGACTTTGCTTTTTTTCTCGCAATTATCGAGATAAGAAGAAGAAAAAAATGCGATTGTGGGTACTGAACACATTTTTCAATTTCGACTCGCGAGAGGTCGTGCGACGAGTCGGTGTAACGTTTATATGAATTGTCTCGATAAAATGAAAAAAAAATCGACGATTAAGGGCGCCCGTGAGCGATACGAATAAGTACAGTCGCGAGGTTCATCGGGGATTGGAACGATGGACAAGGAAAAAAAAGGATTTTTAGCGATAACAGCTAACGAGAAAAATAAAAAATAAAAACGAAGAGGCTCCGACAAAGAAAAATCCAACCGTCTAGGCGATCGAGAGAAAATTAAAAAAAAGGAAGAAGATAAAAATAAACGTTTACGGGAGACAAAAAAACGTATATATAACTAAAGATTGCACAATCGGTCTCATTCGAAGACTCCCGAACCGTCAGAGAAGTCCCTTACGAAAAAAAATAAGAAAAAAAAAACGAAGAAAACCTACGCAAAAATACAAATTAAAAAAAACGTAAAAATAATAATAAAAACGAGAAAAACCTCATTTACGCATTTCCGGTATAAACTTCGCGCGTATTTTACACACCCTGATCTACACGCGTTGTGAAAGTACGAAACATATTCGCTACTACGTTAAATAAATCACGGTAATTCGTTATTACGAAGTGACGAAACAAAAAGAAAAACGAAACCGAAATAACGAAGTCGGGGAGGAATGGAAATGAAACGTGATAAAATATAATAAAAAAAAAAAAAAAAAATCTACATCGGTGGTCGCGACGAGGATAAGTATCGTAGGCGCGCGCGTTTTCCCCTTTGCACTTCGTCACTCTTCTTTCCATTCCGTTTTTCTTTCATCATTACGTATGACACAACATCTTTTCTCCTCTCAATAAAAACATATTTTTTTTCTTCTCCGTCGCATCGTCGGCATTTTTAATTCGAGTGTAATCGTGTAACGTGTCGGTATAATGTTGTATTGTTGTTGTTGTTTTTTTCATTTTGTCCTTTTTAAAAAATCAATCGCCCGTGATTTCTTTTTGATTTTTCAGTTTTTTTTTCCTGCAGATAACGCGCGTCTCGTGTCGTATTTTCCGTGACAAATATTTGTTTACGCGTATTTATATTACACATTACGGAATAGTAGAGCATTGATTCGATTCGACAGATTCACACACACGCACATATATATATATATACACACAATGTATTATTCATCGATAATACAGATGTACGCGCATACGTATATTCCTCGCACACGTGTATACATATATATATTTAATAAAGTGTAGAATAAAAGTATCACGCGGAAATTTCATATCGGAATTTTTCACCCTTGGTGAGTTTGTTTAAGGGTAAGGTTTGGGGTTGCTACAAGGGGATTGAGTTGGTTGCTTGATTGAAAAATGGACTGCCGGACAGTGCTGACTGTACCGTTGAGAAACGGCGCGTTATCGATACAGAGTGAATCCTGTGTTGTATACGCCGTATACAAATATACAAATACATATATACAGGTGTATACAATTCTGATTAATTTTTTTAACTCCTCTCTCTCTCTCTCTCTCTCTGTCACTCACACACACATATCATTTTGCTTTCGAACATTATCACCGTTCGCGTTGATTCAATTTCTTTCATTCCATTTAGTTTTTCCTGTACGCTTTTCTGTCGACCGTGAAAACGCTTGTGAAGCGAACATTGGTACGAAAACGGCACGCTTTTTAACTTTAAATGCATACGATACTACAAACATCGTTTCGTGCATGTCCCATTCGCGCACATTGTCTCAAATTCTCGATCGTTATTCGTTCTTTACACAACAATACGTAATAATTAATAATGGTCGATATAATAGCGTTTTAAAAATTAGTCTCGCGTAATTCTTTCCATTATTTTTGTGTCAAGTTTACTTTCTTTCCTCTCTCTCTCTGGTTTCTCGCACACGCGCAATTTTATCATCTTGCATTTATCCTTAGCAGACTGTAATTAATGATCGGTTAGTTCGTGGTGTAAATTTAATCATACGCAATAATGAATCCAGCAGTTATTCCATCCTTAGTAAAATCTCTAAACTTACACTACTAGCGCACTTAAACGTTTTACAATTAATTCGTAATAATGACAATAATAATTAAATCGATAATAATAATAATAATAATAATTCAATAATCGATAATAATCGTTAATAATATTAATCAATAATAATGAAATGTAGCAATCAAGTAAATCGTACGATTAATCGTTAACGAATGACAATTATCGAGTATGAACGATTTATGACAGTCGGGATCGTAAGATACATCTCTATGCTGTGGTTTAATTCAGGTTTACTTTGTTTTCTTTACGTACGTGTCTTTTGTGTCTTGTGTTTGTGTTAGTGTATTTACTTTTTCTTTTCAAGCTTGTAACGTATTCTTTTTTCCCTTTTTAATAAATTTATCCTCTCATTATCCAAAATTCCATGTCACTTCAACGACCGATAAAGGGAAGGGGGACTGAAAGCTTACGGGGGGAAAAGGGGAGGGGGGCATAAGAGCACTACAAATCGATCGTACTTAATCGTAAAATTCGCACGGATGAGCGCGTGTGTCTTTGACTATGGATTGATTTTTTTTTCTTTTCCTTTTTTTTTTTTTTTCTTTTTTAAATATTTAACTACGAAGTTATTTTTCTTTAAGTTTTTGTAAATTTACAGCTTTGACATTGTATTTTGTTTGCGCGACGCGTGACTCCGTCTTAAGCTAACGATAGAATTGGTTTCGATCTTCGTCGTAGATTTTCGGCTGAATTTTCATTTTTGTTTGTTTTTTTTTGTTTTTCGTTTTTATTTGTTTAACGCACCAACGAGTCACGCTTGCTAATCGAGCTCAGCTTTTTCTCTTTGCCCCGTGGTCAATGCTGCTTAATTTATCATATACAATTGCGGGAAAGGTTGCTTTTTAAACTAGAATCCGGGCACGAGAAATACGACGGAGACCTCGGACTCGTTTTCTCGAGTATTTGTTTTTTTTTCATTCCTGTTTTTTTTTGTTTTTATTTTTGTTAACTATTCCAGAGCCTCCTGCGGCAAAGAAATCGAGTATCGAGCTCCGTCGTTCTCCTCGTATTTTTATAATAGAGCGAGCGTGGCTGGACGCTGCTGTATCGTCTGTATTTTTTGTTTATATTTTTACACAATTCCGACGCGACGAGGGAGAGAAAATGATCGAATCCAAATTTAATTCAGATCGATCGCGATCGATAAATTTCGTTCGATCGGAGACGAATATTTGCCTCTTTCTCTCGTCTCGTTCGCATCGACTTTGTCAAAATATCTCTCTCCTCTCCTCTCTCTCTCTTACTTTCCCATCATTTTGTTACACATGTTTGAACGGGATTTTTCGTGATAATATTTGCGTGGGGAGATACTTGTTTCTTATTATTTTTTTTTTTGTATTATTTACCTTTTCCTTGTTTTCTACGTAGTTTCCGGGGGCGACTCATCGAATACACATTACGCGGATAGACAACAATAATTCGTACAGCAAATGCAGATTATCTATATATATGTGTGTATATATATAGAGAGAGAAGCAACGAATGAAGAATAAAAAGATAAAGTCGTGCTGCGACAAGAGGGAGGAAAGATCGTCGAGAAATACGGCAATTTACAATTAATCGTGTTTCGAGGATCGAATTTACCGTTTCGTCGTCCAACCGACGGTCTCGTTTCATTCGTCACCATTTCTCGTCGTTTCGTTTTTTTTTTCCCCACGTCGTAAGCTCCGAGTCTCATTCATTTATTTCCTCCCTCGTTTCCCGTTCAGCAACGAAATTTTTCTTATCATCGTCCATTGGTCACGCTAATAACCGTTTAAATATTCCTCGTTATGTTTTTTTCTTCTCTTTTTCTTTGTGTGTGTGTGTTTTTTCCCTTTTCTTCATCGTTCCACGATTGGAAATAATCTCGGATCTAACCGAAATAATTCTCACGGCCTCTCGACGAGTTTCAAAAACGAGACGAGGTGTGGTTTTTTGTATTTTTATTTCTTTTTTTTTATGCATTTTTTTTTCTTTAATTATTATTCCCTTTTTTTCCTCTTTGTTGCTTTAATCGTAACGTCTTGTGTTTTTTGTGTGTGTGTGTGTTTATGTCCTGTGTGGATGCCGGGGTTTTTTTTTCGGGGGCTTTTGTGTGGATGCGAGTGTTTTTTACATTATTCTTTTTTTTCACCTCCCTCGAATCTCCTTCGTTTCCCTTTTTTTTCCATTTTTTTTTCATTTAAGAGAATATAAAAAATCGTGTGGCACATTGACGGTTGGAATGTTACTTTGTTTCATAATTTCTTCCCTCGTTTCTTGTTTGTTTGTTTGTTATTATTATTATTATTTTTTTGTTTCTTTTTTTCTTTTTTGCTTTACTTCCTCTTCGCGTTATAATCATTAAATTCAATATAATAATAATAATAATAATAATATTAATAATAATAATAATATAGTACTTCTTCGCGTTATTGATAATATACTTCTTTTCTTGTTGTTGTTGCTTTAAATATGCACGTATGTTTAATATAATATAGTATCGTATATATGTATATATATATACATATATACATACATACACACGTATATATATATATATATATATAGATATATATATATGTATATAGTAGTTTTGTTTATTTTCTCTGCACTTTTAGTATTTCATTATTTTTTTTTGTTTTTCATTCATTTTATGTGTGCTGACTGCAGGTTTTGATTTGAGGGGACACTCGATCGAAACTCGATGAAGATCGAAGAAAAAAAAAACACAACGTTGCGTTACGCCTCGCGATTTTACGAACGAGGAGATTTTTTTTCTTTCACGATCTTCAGCGAGTTCGAACGATCCGTTTTGCATTCACGTTTTTTTTTTCTTTTTTGTATTTTTGCATCGAAGTCTCCTGTTTTTTTGTTTTGTTTTATTTCGCTCAATCGCTGCTTGGATATGACGGTACATTTACATTAAACTGTATACTTTTTTTTTCTGCTTTTTTTTTTTTTTGTTTTTCTTTTTCTGTCTGTTAATAATTGTACATTACATGGTTTGTAGTTGGGTCGGGGAATGATCGAACGGTAATTACGGATGCGAAACGCGCGATCGAGATCGCGAGCAATTTTTACTGCAAAGCTCTGGAAACGATCGCGCTCGCTTGTACCGTCGATCGATTCGTCCGCGACCCTAATGCCTATTGTTGATGTGTTTATTGTTATTGTTGCTGTTTTTGTTGTTGTTTTGTTGCTGTTGTTGCCGGTTTTTTGTTGAAGTTCTTTATCGGGACGACGGTGAGTTTGCAACCGACGCCTTTTTTATTCTGTTTGGTTTGCTTATTTTGCTTTTGTTTACTTCTTATCTTCGCGAATTTCTGTTTTTCACCGTGATCGCGATAGCGTATGGAAAAAGAAACGAAAGAAATTTGTCATCAAACAAATTAGGAACGAATCGATGAATAAAATTTGCGTCGCTTTTCGAGGCTAAAATCTCATCGAGAGGAACGATCCGCGAATTAACAAAAGAGTCGTTATATCATACAAATTTGTAACTTTTCGCTCGACGTTCCGTAGATTTTTCTTCGTACGTTCTTCAATTCTCTCTTCTTTATATTTTGTTTTTTTTCCCTCGATTCCCTCAGTGTTCCTTATTTTTAAACGCTATTGGTTCTTTGTGATATGCAATCTCGTATTGGTCGTGGTTTTTGTTTGTTTGTCGTTTCTCTTAAAACGCGGAGGAAAAACGTTTCGACTCGTTTGTTATTCAACGATTCGTTCATTTTTTGTTTTTTGTTTTCGATCGATCGCAATCGTCTTTCGCAAACGCTATCAAGGGCGATTCTGTCGGTGATTCGCGGATTAAACTGTAAGGAGACGACCTGGTATCTGGATTGCTGTATATCTCAATAATACAAGCTGTAGTTAGAGCAGACTGCTGCTTCCTGTGTGTATTGTTTATCTGTTTACTTTTTCCTATTGTTTTTTTTAAGTATTTTGCACACGATGTATCGATTACACGCGTTCATTGTTTTCTTCCTCTATTATTGTTGCGGTATTTTGTTTCTATTTTTGTGTTTTTTGGTTTTTGTTTGTTTAGTACGGCGCGCGCGCGTGATGTCGCGCGTTTCTGCGAGTATATTCATTCATTACGTGTTACAGTGTATTTTTTTTCAAGTGTTCCTGTGTATGTGTGTGTGTGATTTTTGAGACTGAGTGAAAAATTGTAATTGGTCTGTATTAATAATTCCCGTATTCCTGTGAGCATTTTTCTTCGTGTCTTGTGTTTTTGTGAACTTCTTTGAAATCTGTGGGAGAGTTGCGCAGGGATTGGGCGGTTTGATAATATATATATATATATTTTTGTTTTGTATTTTTTAGGGGGACAGGGGGAGAGGGGGTGGGCTATGCGATAATAAGGGTCGTGGGGCTTGAACTGCAAGTTGAGTTTTGCGGCAGGGCTTGCGGATATCGGTTTGCCGGTTTCGTTTATTTTTAATTATGTTTGTTTTTCTTTTTTTTTTTTTCGTATGTTTGTTTTGTATTTCGTTCGTTAGGATAGTTTCTCTCTTTTCATTTCTAGTTTACGTTCCTTCGAGCGGTTTAAAAGTTATCAATCTTTGTAATGTGGGGAGGTGGGCCTAGCCTCGACGAGAGTCACGAGATCTCGAACGTCCGCAGAAGTGACGACGTGTATTAACTTTTTCTAAAAAGTAAAAGAAAATAAAAAAAAAACAATTGATACAAATAAAAATAAAATACGTGGAATGATTCGATATTTTCATAGTCGATTTTTTTCCTCCATTGTCTCGTACTTCGTGGAAAATAGTTCAATATATTTCGATGCCGCGTGGTCTCGAAAAGCGAAAACCAAATTGCGAACAAAAATGGAAAAAAGTTATTGGAATGTATTGATTTTTTGTTTTTCATGCATTGCGGCTAAAATTGTCTTTTCTTTTCTTCTTTTTTTTTTGTACAGTCAATCGATTATTTCGTAAATGTAATATTTTGTTTTCTCTTTGTTTTTTTTTCGCTACGGGATAGAAGGTACAGAATTCCTTGGTCCATTTTTAATTATCGTAATAGTATACGCGAATGTCAATAAAATGTATAAAATATGGCAACGCTTCTTTCCTCTTCCTCTTATTTTTCTTTTTTTTTTGCTGTTTTTGCATTTTTGTTTCTCTCGTCTCGTCGTGCGGTTAAAACTTCTCGGACGATCGGTATTTATTTTATTGTACGATTTAATCGCGACGAGGCTAAGCGGACACGGAGTGCTTGACAGTATAGAAAAACACGATATACAAACAACTAAAGCGCCACGCCACGATACTATCGAGTGCTAGCGACGTAGTACCACAGCGCTATTTCTTTCATTTTTTTTATGTTCATTTCATTCGTCTATTTAACACCTAATTACTACTTTTACTCAAACTAGGCTTGGCCACTCGAGCTCATCCCTTGCACCGAGCTGCGATAATAAACAAAAAAAAAAAAAAGAAAAAAAAACGAAAATACAAACAAAAAATATCCAAATATAATTTTATCTTTAAATCGACAGTTAGGAATGTTTTTCTCAATTCCGACGAAGATCGTGAGATCACGATGAAGTTAAAAATAAATTAGTTTTCAAATTTACGACGAAAATGTAAAAAAAAAAGTTAATTTTTCATCATTTTTAGTGTTTTTTTTTTAAGCAATTTTCGGTGGTTCGGGATGATCGCCGATGACTTCCCCGTGTTGTCATTCTCGCGGTCAAAATCCCTCCCGATTAACGGACCCCGACGACGAGTATGAAAATAATTGGGAGTTTCGCAAGACGGATTTTTTAAAAATATGTTTTCCATTTTTCAAATCAAAAATGCTTTTGGGGATTTTTTCTTTCCAACGTCGTGATTCACGATCGGTCTCGGCCGTCACAGCGTATACGTGTTCGAGCGAGTTGCGCCTTTTAGAGTCATTGCATGACTAGAAAACTTAGAGTACGAATTAAAGCCAATTGGAAGGTACCAGGACTACGCCCGAGACGGAGACACGCGTTGGAAATCCCTCAGCCCTTTAATCCGTACTCGCTTCCAGCAACCCTCCACGTGCGATCAAACCTTTCGATTTAACAAAAAGAAACATAATTTTGTTTTTCAATTAAATTTTTCTCATTCGAGCAAGTTTTTTTTTAATTCAACGTCAAATGTTTCCTTATTTTTTCCTCATTGAACACCAATCTTCCCTCTTCAATCTCAAACAATATTTTACTTAACGAATGGAACAATCGAGTTTCACATTTTAGTCCGACGTTTTCAAAAATTCGAAAGTCGTTCGATCGTTTTTACAACGCGAGGGTTGGGACTGAATCTCTCCCAAACAAAAAAAAAAAACACAAAATAAACGAAAACAGAAAATCAATGAAAATTCGTCGGGGCTTGAATTAATCGAGCTATTATTTGTCCATCTCAGAGTTAAGTGTGTACGTGTGTGAATGTGTCTATGGACGACAGGCCAGCACTTCGTTGATCACGAAAATCCCAACATTGCGAGAATGCGTGAATTGAAAATAGAATTTTTGTTTTGTTATTTAAACGGTAACCTAGCGTGTAACAGTTTATTCCCCTCCCCCTCTCACTCTTCCCCTTCTCGTTTCTTCTTCGCTATGTCTTTTTTTTATCATTCTTTTTTGTTGTTGTTGTTTTAATTAACCGTTCCTTCGTTACAATCAACTACGACGCAAAGTGTATATCCAATCGTCGGCTACGATTTTTCCTCTTTAATCTCTCGTTCAATTGTGTCGGTGTGTCTGCGTATGTGAGTGTGTTATTCTTTTTTTTTCTTCTTTTATCTCTGTGTACCTAATTGCACTTATTCGACAAAACGGAACGTAATTTTGGAACTCAAGATGGCGGCCGGTGTGGCCCTGAGACGCAGGAGGTATTCTTTTTATTTTTATTATTCTCCTTCGTTTCCTAACTCTCGAATCGTTTCACTTTTTTTTCACCCTTTTGTCTTTAACTCTACAACTCGCCCCAATTTTTCATTTCTCCTCTTGCTTCCCTCTCTCACTCGCTATTTTCTAATCCTCACGCTTATTAGTTTTAACTCCATTAGTATCGTCGTTGGAACTGAACGTTATTTTCATCGTTACTTCTTTTTTTTTTTGTTGTTTTTGTTTTGTTTTTGCGTTTACAAATATCGTTAGTTAACTGCGCTTGAGTCGTACAAAAACGTAACTTCAAAACTTAGGCACAATTTGGAACTGCTTAGACCATTCCCCCACGCCCCCCTCCCCACCCCCTCCCGTTATCCTCATAAACGCGAGTGTCCGAATCTCACAACGGATGATCCAAAGTATGACGAATTTTTCCATTTTTTCTTGTTTTTTTTTCTCGTGATCGAAAACCGTTATAATTTGAGAGTGGGTTGTTTTTTTTTTGTGTTTGGTTGGAACAAATTATTTTTTTGTAAAGTGAAATTTCAATTGATTTTGGAGAACGAACGGTGCTTTTTTTTGTAAACAATGCGAGTTTGGAGATCTTCGCTTTGGAATTATCCGTCGGATTCGTGAAAACGGACTTCATGCTATGAACTTGCCGAACTTGTCGTTATTATGAGGTAGCTGACATTGAGCCGTTTCAGAGCCAATCGGACGAAAACTTCCCGTTATTTTCCAAAAACGCCCCCGACCTCCACCTAAAACCGAGCTTTAAAAAAGCATTTTGTTTTTTTGTTTCCTTTTCCCAACCTTAAATTTTTCATACCTCAAGACATTCGAGACGTAAAGACGATTTGTTTTACTTTTTCTTTTTTTTAAATCATCGCTACCGATGAGACTTATCGAAATGGAACTTTAAGAGAATTTCTCGTATACGATATTTTTGTTGTCACTTTTTGTTAAATATGTATAATATAATAAATACGGGAATCTTCGGTGCCGATATTCCGGTTAACTTGCCGCCATCTTGGTCCCGTTCGACCACCGCGTTTGTGTGGACCTCGCAATCGTTTAATTATTTTGTCTCACGTCGCACGTTTTCTTGTTTTTTCTCTCTTTTTCTTTCTTTCTCTCTCGCTCTCTCTCTCTCTCTTTCTTCTCTTCCTCAACTTTTTTTTTGTTTGTTTTGTATGTTAATTATACATTATAGTAATCGGTAACCTTATACATATACACTAGCTGGTTACAATATGTTTGTGAAAAATATACATCAAAATTTTGTTATTTTTTTTTTTACATCACAGATATTTTAATATAATATATCTTCATTTAATCTTAAAAATTTGCCCTTTTCTCGTCAACTTATTCGTCGCGCCGGATAGTTGGCGTGTCGTTCGCGACTCGGGGAGAGACCACGCTCGACCGAAACGAACGAATCGAAATTGTTATCAAAGAAATTTGAGAGAAAAATAAAAAACTTGGAACGTTATTTTTTCTTATTCATTTTTTTTTTGTTTTTGTTTGTTTTCGTTATCTTAACAACAGGATATCGAGAACTCGTTGATTTATCGTTCGAAAAAAAGTTTCATCGAAAATCCTCGAATTCTTAGCGCGTGTCGCGTATCAATGATAATTTTTCATTTTATTTGTGTCTTTCTTTTTTCTTCTTCTTCCAGGAAATACATATTGTTCCCTCGATTAGTAGCACCTCGAGTTATCGATTGGATCTTTCTTGTCATTTTATTTTTGGTCAATCTCGTTTGTTTTTTTTTTTCATCTTTTAATTTACGAATTTCACATACGTTGATGAGCGAACGATTTTAATACTTTTTTTTTCTTCTTTTTTTCATTTTCATTCTCCATTCTGCGAGCAGACGTTTTCTCGAATTTGATACACCATTCTCGCGACAACTGAGATCCTCTCGCTCATTTCTTCTTTTCTTCGATATATGAAAATAAATTGTTACAGATATTACGAATCGAAAGGAATTGCTCTAAATTTGAGAACTTTTTAATTTTTCGCGATAGACACCGATAGTTAAAATTTAATTACTGTTTTTTTTTCGTTTTATTTTTCTTTGCTTTTTTTTAAGAACAAGATTTAACGGAGCGAGAGAGACGCAGGACGATCGAATCGCTACTTCAGGTGTTACTATAACTATAATTTTTGTCACTTTTTTTTTCTTTTCTAATAAAACGCGATTATTCCCGAAGACACGTCGACCATCCAAAAATCCGACGTCTCGTTTGATATCTACCTACCAAAACTGTACCGTCGCAATGGAATTCGCAAAAATAATGAACAACGACAATCATAATTAGCAATGTATCCGTTCGTACAATAATATAGATTTCACATCTAACGATAAATTTGTTTCTCAGTTTAAAAGTTGGACTCGGGCGTTTACTCCTTGTTGTTTTTTTTGTTTTTTTTTGTGTTTGCATCTTTTTCTTTCAAACGGTGGGTTCGAATGTATTTAGGACAGAGGATGGAAGTGAGGCGAGTGGGTGAAGGATTATTATTATTTATCTAATTAATTTGTCGTTAAGAGATCGAAAGATGAAATGTTTTTGTTTCTTTTTAAGGGCTGGACCGGGGCACGATTTGTGAATTTTCGCGTTTTCATTAAACAGGGTTTGAGTTTTTGTTTCTTTTATACATTTTGATGTTCCGTTGAATTTGTTTAATTGTTTTTTTTTTTTCAATGAATAGCGTTCGTACGAAGCGGGCGTTGGGTTTCACTGATTGATTTTTAATCTGAGGACAATGGTTGTTTCTTTTTTTTCAATGTTATAGTGAGTTTTCGCTTTATGTTTGCTTTGTGTCAGATTTTACTTGTTTGTTTGTTCGTTTCCTGTTTTTTTTCCTCCGTTTCTCTCATTAAATTTACGTTTACACACAATCATGATTAGTGCATCCTCCTTTGCCGTGTTAATGTTTTTTACTTTTTTGTTTTTTTTTTCTTGCGATTTAACCCTACGAAGAGACCTTAAATGTTTACACTCGATAATAACTTGCATTTTTTCCCCTGCCTCGTTCCCATTTAAATATCGTAAATTTTAGTTTAGTTCCAAAACACCGAGATAGATTTAGCCTTGCTTAATATGCGACTGTAGTTTTTTCGTATTATAGAATTTTTTTTGTCCCGTTAATTAAGGAGATTTATTGTTTACTTTTTTTTAAGAGTTTTTTTTTTCAACATCGAACATATACATGCCTTACGTTTTTATGTACAGCCTAGAGTTTTCAGTCGTATAAGAGTCGTGATGGGTGCCGCGTGCATTGAATCAGCATCCGCAATTTTTGTCTGCAATAACATTTCTTGTTTTTTTTTGTTTTTTTTTTCTTCATTTTTTATTCGTTCTCTTTAATCATCGTCCAAAATCCATCGACTCCTGTTTATTTTTTCACGATATTTCTCTTCGTTTCTCTGTTTTTACTACAGCGTGTAAAAAACAAAAACGGTCTTGCTGCTTCTCTCGTCGTTCGGTCAAAACGCTTCGTCAAATTCGCGTCCTAAATTCCTCCATTTTTTAATTTTTGTTTCTTTTTTTTTTTTTTTTATCGTTTTCAAAAGTTTCTTTTGTCACGTTTCTTTTTGGTCTACGTTTTCGAAAGTATTTCCGAAAGAGGTGGTGTGGGACCCGGAAGATAAATTCACATCCGAAATTAGTATCGATCCCGCGCGACCTTTCGCCCTTGTCGATCCTCGCATTAATTTTGGTCCAACGGATTATCGACGACAGCTTTTTGTCGCGCTGTCTTTTTTTTTGCTTCGTCACGTTTCATTCTTTCCCACACACATTTTTTTTCTTCTTTTCTATTTCGCTTTAATTTATATTCTCGTGTGTACTTTTTATTCGCGTCATTTTCCATCATAATTTCCCTCGTACGTTTGTGTGTGTGTGTGTGTGTGTGTGTGTGTGTATTACGTGTAAGTGTGTTTACATGCTTTGATGCTTCGCGACTATGTCGAACGCGCGTCTAAATATAGGAAATTTGGGTAGGGACGAATTTGGGGGATGGTCAAGGGTTCTTTTTTTTCACGAAGGGTAGGAATGGTTTTTTTTTTGCTTTTTTCATCTTCTGCGGTTATCTAGGACAGCGTATAAGTACTTCGTTTTTTTTTAATTTCCTTCCCTTCTTTTTGTTTTCGCTCGCGCACGTAACGAAATTGTTTGTTTATTTTTGTTTCACTATCAACTCTCGCCCTTTGATTCTCATAAATTTTTCAATTGGTCCGGCGTATCTTGTGTCAACATGTCGAAATTTTTTTCTTCATATAATAATAATAATAATTAACGATCAACGAAATTTCACCTAATTAGATCTACTTCGAGTTCATCGCTCGTCGACACAAGACGAAGTCAACGTTTTCTTTCTTCCTTTTTTTTCTGCTTTTTGTTTTTTCTTTTGTTTTTGCTCAAGCCGACCGATTCCTGACAAATTTTACATCGCGTACGATAATTTCCCCTTTTTCATATTTATTTTTGTGTGTGTTTTTTTTGTTCATTTTTTTCTCATTTCATTTTGATTTTGTTACATTTTTAATGTTTCGCTATTTAAAGTTGCCCTGTCGCGAGCCACGTCGATATAAAGAAGGATTTTTTTGTTTGTTTCGCTACGGTCCATCGAAGAACGCTAAGCTACCGCTCAAGTGGTAGAAAATTTTCATCTTGTATCAAAAAGTCGAATTATAACGCTTAAGAAATCGTCGTTTTCTTTTTGTTTATTCCCTTGCACTCGCAATTTACGTTTTTTTTTCGCCTTCGTTCGAACGTTCCACTCTTCTTTTTATTTTCGAATATCGTCCAAATCGTTCGTTTACTTTTTTTTTTCATCTCGTTTCTATTCCCGCTTCCATTTATCTTTGTATCTCTGCAAACTCTTTTATCACCGATTGTAAAAAAGAAGATTTCTAACGTATAACAGCAGCGCGAGAACGCAAAGTCACGAATTCTCGAGGCTTTGCGCTATCGCGAAACTGGACCGTCGTATAAAATAATTTCTCTGAAGAAAAGTGGAAAGAAAAAAAGAAAGGATAATGATAATTGCGGTCGCCAATCGGGGCTAACGGATCGAAAAAGTTTAAAGGAATCTCTTCATTTTTTTTGTTGTTGTAAATTTCAGCCAGTCCAGGCATTATCTATATTATCCGGCAGAAAGAACTGAGATTTCAGAGAATATTGTCGCCTTGTGTGAAAACGCCTCTCTACAGATTCTCACTCTTTTGCCTAATCGTCGTTCTCGTTACCATTTTTTTTATTTCTCGTCTTATTACGCCGTTACACTCGTTCACACTTCTATTTCTCTCGTTCGTTATTTTGTTTTCATTTTTCTTCTTCTTCTTCTTCTTCTTCTTCTTCTATATCGCGCACGCCAACAAAAGTCTTGGCTCCCTTCATTTTTGTAATAACCTCGTCGCATACTTCGTAATGACCAAAAATATATGTATATATATATATAATATATTATTCTTATATAATTATGTCACCTTCTTAATAGTTAAGTAATGTTAATAGTAGGTAAGTATATTTTAGGTTTTAGTTTTACACTGATAGAGGAAAAAAATACGTTGTGTTTCAATGTTTTTTTTTTGTTTGTTTTCTTTTCGCCTGCCATTCGTATCATTTTTAATGTTTTTCTTTGTTTTGTTTTTGCTTTTGTCTGTTTATTTTGTATTTTTTTGTTGTTTTCATTTTAAATAGTATACCGGTGAGACCGTCTCTCGTAAAACTCTTTGCTACCTCTCCCTTCCACCATGTCACTCTCACTCGTCATCGCTTCTTCCCTCTTCTCTCTATTTCTAATCTCGATCTCTCCTTCGTGTCTTCTCGTGGGTGTCACCGTTCAAAGATATATAATATATGTTTTTTTTTTATTTTATTATTATTATTACTTTTGTTTAAATCGCTTTGTTTTTCTTCAAAATCATTTATTTAGTGTGTCAATGAGTGAGTGTGTGCGGGTGTGGGTTCTTGGTGCGCGCGCGTTTTTTTTAAAATGTTGTTGTTGTTGTTGTTTTTTTTAAAATGTTAAATTCTCGTGTGTCATCATAATTATGTATTTTATAGTATAAATAACCGTTTTGTCAAGTGTCGATTGGTTCTGTATTTGTTTAATTTGTAATAATCGTGTAAATGCGTGTAGAGTTTTGTTTCGATACCTATTTTATCGTTTCCTGTTTTATTTTTTGTTTCGTTTGTTTCCTCCCTCCTCGCGTCAACGAGAGACGTCGTCCTGTCTCACGTCAACCCTAACATTATGTGCCCGTGTTTTATTTGTTTTAATTTTTTTTTTTTGAGTTGTAGACAGGGTGTGGTTCCTGTCTCATCGTGTTGTTTGCGTGTATGCGTGTCTGTTTTGTATTTTGTCAAGTGTTGAATAGTGTTTCGCGTGTGGGTATCTCGTCTCCAATTATATCTCATTACGTGGATCTTTTTATATCTTTTTAACGCTTTTCTCTCAATCGCCATGGTCGAAAGAGTCATGCCGTGTCGGCTCGTGCGAGTATGAAAAATCGAGAGTCAACGACGAAAACAGCTTTTCTCGTTTCTTAGAGAGAACGAGAAAAGATAATCGTGCGTTTAACATTTTCGATCGATCCGTAGACGGATCAACTCGAGAACCGAGTCGCGACGTATTATTACTGTTGGGATCGCATTAAGGTTCATTGTGGATCGTTGATGCGCGTTTTACTTGTGAAAACGCGCGACTTTTTGTTCGTGCCTTCGTATCGTTAAATATCCTGTTACTCGCCTTATTCCTGTATTTCTCAGTCGGGGGATCGTAGGGATGATCGGTGTGATGGTAAGGATGAGACTGGGGAGTAGTCGTCGATTCGTGGGGAGGTAAACGAGGGATAGATCGGAGAGATCGGACGAACGAGGAATATTCCAGTCGTTCCAGTCAGAAAGAAAACTTCAAGATCGTCGCTTCAGCGTTTCTTCTTTTATTTTCTGTTAGCTTGTTTTTTGTTTTTCTTGTACGACTTGATTTTGACCGACCGAAAGATCCTCGAGCGCGCGAATAGGACACCGTCGATTTTGCAAAATCGCAAAATGCTCCGCGAGCTGATTCGCGTTCGTTCGCGGGGAAGGACTTCCGAGAGAGGTCGCGTAAGTTCGCGGTCCGATCGCGATCGAGGGTCGATCTTGATCGCTGTATACGATTCGATGGATCCTCGATCGTGATGCACGATCGTGGAGAGGTTCGTCTTTCCGGGGCTGAGAGATCGGCCGTGACGTAATTTCCTACGAGACTCGAAGATCGAACTCGCGGTTCCTACGCGAGGACTCGCGAGAAATCGTCGAGGCTCCGAAATACGTGACAGTCTTTATTTCTTTCAATCATTCGCGATTGCGTCGGGTAATTTACGGGTCGCGTGGCAGAGGGCATTGCGGGAGGTTACGGTAATTTTTTCGCAGGGGCTTTGTTAGCTTTTCTTCTTTGTTTTCATAAATGGGCTCTATTTTTCATTACTCGTAAGTGGATCACTGTTCAACTGTAACTGTTAACGTTTTGTTTCTTATTTTTGTTTTGTAGTAGTATATATATTCCTGTTGTCACTCGTGTGTCAAGCCATTATTTTTCCCCCCCAAATTCATATTACTTAATCCGTAACGAGAAGATACTGACTCTTTACCTTATTCGTTTTGTTATTTGTTTCTTTTCATTCTTTTCGTCCCTGATTCGTAACCCTAAAATCCTTTCGCTGTAGTATCTTGATATCCTCTTCCGTTTCGCTCGTTTCAATATTTATTTCCTCTTCGCTATTCGTTATATCGTCGTGTCTACTGCTCTACGGATTCTTCCATCGTGAGAACAGCCGTAGCGCGTTGCTCCTGCGAACCGGAATTTTGTTGACCGATCGCATTGGACTGGGCGTTGTTCTGGGCCGTTGGCTCGTTCGTCGTTCTGCTCGAACCGGTGTTGTAGCCTCTCTGGAGTTGAACGACGAGACCGCTAACAGCCGCGAGCTCTTTCTGTTGCTGCTGTTGCTGAGTCTTCTGGCTCGAATGATCTACTATAAGCTTACTATCACAGGCACTTTTTTTATCAGTTGATACGGCGTAGAGGTTATGCATTTCCGGGTAGTGATTCAGCTGTTGCGTTTGCATACTGCCGATTGTCTTTCTATGCTCCCGGTCGTCCTGCTGCTGCTGTCCGCCATTGTGAATTTCCCGTTCCCTGCTGCTGCGATCGATTCTCATCGAGTCTCTCGTGTCGTCGTCCCTACTGCCGGTTCTCGTTATCGATAACGGCGTTGGCGGCGACGTCAAACGATCGCTGCACTGATCGTCGGGCCTCGTTCTTTCGGTCGGCGATTGGCTAAGATCGACGGTGGGTACCCTCTCCGGTCTCTCGGCCAGCGACGTTCTAATGCTCGAAGGACCTCGATAACTCTCGTCCTCGCTACTATCGTGGGTCATACGCGGCAATGGTGTACGTCGCGAATTTCTGCACAATTGGTCGATCAACGCTTTGCTACTCATCGCTTCGGGCAAATGATCCCTTTCGCGTTGATCTCTCTCGCGTTCGCGCTGTTGCTGTTGTTGCTGTTGTTGTTGTTGCTGTTGCTGTTGTTGATTACTTCGCGCTTCCGCCATCGCTCTCTGATCCCTCGGTATACCGGTCTCGAGGCTCGATCTTATGAGATTATCGAGAAAACTTCCGTTCGCTCCCGTACCGTCGTACAAACTCTCGGCTATTTCTCTCGTTGTCTTAACCATTGACGAACCTCTTGAGTTCGATGTGCCGGGATCACCGCCGACGATACCGTCGCGTTCACGCTGCGCCTGTTGCACTATCGCGCTTCTCTGCTGTTCCTGAAGACCGCGCATCCGTTGCGTCGCGAAATACTGCTCGGGCAACATCGTCGGCACGTTTGGCGCGCCCGTCATGAATGGCGCGGACATGAACGGTGCGGGACCCCAAAAATTGAACGGATGAGGAAACGGCAATGGCGCCATACCTTCGAGATACTGTGGCATCTTGAGACCGTTCGGACCACCGGGTATTCCCGGCGACGTGGCAAATGGCTTCTGTGGCTTGAGCTGTGGCTTCTTTTCGGCGAGGCTCGAACGCATCGAGCTCGTCGTACCTGCCGACTCTTTCGACTTATCGTCAGGCTGTTTCTGGTCCCTATAAACGAAAACGAGGAGGTTTAATCGATCAATCAGCCACTTATGTTCCTTATTTCCTAAATATTATTATCTTCGAAAAGCGTCGACTTACCTCTTTCTAGGTCTCATGAGATGTCTCTCTTTGACCTTATACTCGAGGGTGGAATGTGGCACGCCGTAAAAGCTACCGGCCCTGTGCACGCTCATCTCGCCTCTCTGCACAGCTCTCACAGCCTCGACGAGGCTATCCCTGTCGTAATTTCTGTACTTTCCTCTCTTCGGCCGCGTACCCTTGCCACCGGCGTTCTGTTTCGATTTGTCCTGCGACTGTGGCTTCGGCTGTTGCGACTGTTGAGGCTGTGGCGGTGTGTATCTGCCTCTCTTGAAGGGATTGCTCTCCGACATCATGGCAGTTGGACTCTGAACTAGTCCACCGCCTCCTTGTCCACCGAGGCCAGCTTGGCCCTCTTGAAACTTGACGCTTATGCTCTTCGCGATGACATCGCGAAAATTCACACTCACGCCTTTCCCAACGAGGGAATTCGTCGGGCTGCTCGTACCCGAGAATGCTGGACTCGCTCGTTCCAAGAGACCGGGACTTCCGGCGGCACTCGAGGCCGCGGCGAAACTCTGAGCGAACGCGGCCGAAGTTGGCTCGCCGTTGTTCTTGCTCGAGCCTGGTGTACTACTCGCTGGCTTGTAGGACGGAATTTTCAATATCGCTCTGCCCTGTGCACTGTCGCTCGCCTCCTCCTCGATACTCGGATTGAAATCCTCGTTCGTTATCGGCCCTCTGTGCTGATGCTGCGACTGTAACTGCTGCTGCGCCTGTTGGCTCAATTGTTGCACAGCCTGCTGATGGGGTGACTGATGATGATGCGAGTGGTGCATGTGATGATGCTGATGCTGCAAATGATCGCCATTCACATCCTTGTTGAGCCTCTTGTCCTCGCTTATCAAGCGCCTCATCACTTCCGGTATTCTGGAATCCGGCGTATCCGAGCCTGCAACAACACAAAAACAATAAAAACATGAACGCAACATCCTCGAATCACCAGAATTCTCCTCGACGAGGGTGAGATTACGTGTCAATCCGCAAACATTGATTTTAGCTTGTTTTTTTGTTGTTGTTCGGGGGTCACGAGGTACGATGACCGAACCAACGAAAAAAATGAGAGGAAGGGGGAAAGGCTGTAACTGCAACGAGCGATACACTGGCTTCTCTATCGATTACCGAAGTCTTAGAATGCAACTGCTGTATGCTTTCGCAAGTTTCGCAACGCGTAGCGAGGGCCCGAGGTGGTCTTTGGGCGTATCGAGCTACATGTATGCAGGAACGCGTGGGTGTATCAGCCGAGAGTTATTCGAGGCGAAATGGACGGGTTACGAGAGATGGAAACGACCCAAATCCATTAATCGGTTTCGATCACGTTTCCCCATACGTTGATGGAAACCGGGCTAGAAACGACAATGCATCCCTCGACAGTTTATTTGAAAATGTTGAATGAAATTCGAAACGATGCGGACTTCTTGATTTTATGGTAAAATGTGAAAATTACCCTTGAACGGTGCAGCAGCGGCGAGCATCTTTTGGATGTAGGGCCCGATGTTTGCATGCTCGAAACCAGGCCACTCGGTACCGGTCTCTTGACCTCGTTGCAACAGAGTCCTCAAGGGATCGCCGCTTCCTTCGAGACCGGAAAACCTCACGAGATCTTCCAGGGACAGTAGAGGCCTCAGTAGTGCTTTTTCAACTTCTTTTTCCTCCTCGGCACCCGAAAGATCCTTGTCGTCAACCTGTGAAGGAAAATACAACTTTTATTTTCGTTCGAATTTTCGGTATCTTCACATCTATCGTCCGAGGAAGAAAATTTAAGGAATTGTAGATGGCGATAGGACGATATGTTTACTTTACGTTTTAGGAAGAGAAATATTCAAACGGGAATCAAAGAAATGTTCTACAACAGGAATACCGATCGACCGATCGTCATCTACTTATAAACGTAAATGGTGTGTGAGTTTGTACAAAGCTCGCGAAGACGTTTGATTATTGCGCATGATTCCATCGAGATCTTTTAAGGTCGAACTATTTTTTATTTGTAGTAATTAAGAAATCGCGTCGAATGAAATTGTGTGCTTTCGTGTGAACTCGTGTTGACTTTGAAGAATTTTGATTGTCTGTGTTTTGTTTGAGCGGGTCAAGGATGAATGCGGAGTGATGTCAAGCGTCATGCGTGAATCGCACACGGTAGAACATAATTTATCATTCCAGTGGAGATAGTGACGTTAGAAATGACGTTTGATTAAAAATCAGTATAGATAGAAATTCGTTACAATTGTTGTATAATGAAATTTTTCAAATCTTCGAATCATCATTCGAATCGTAACGTATGACGTGTCGAAGAATGAAACGTGGACAGGAAGATACGCGTAGTGAGATGAAAGATTCGTCGAACGATTCGATTCGTCGCTACGTGTTGAAGAAAACACAAACTAAAAGGAAACGAAACTTACCTTCGAATTTCATTCGATCAAAATTCATGCACCGAAATGAAAACAAAAGCTAGTTGCGAGAGCACGAATTTCGAGTTGAAAAGATAAATCAAAATTGGGCTCGTTGGCTCGTCGAATAAAATACAAAACGAGGAAAAAAGAAGCTTGACGATTGGAATTTTCTCGCCAACTTTTCCCAAATTAATCGCCTTCGGAAAACTCGAGATCCGAGACAAATGCGAGACCGTTGCGTCATTAATAAAAAGAACGCGCGAGGTTTCACGGATTATACGTGACGATAGAAAACATATGAAAATATAATTCGCAAAAAAAACAAACAAAGAAATCAATGTCAAGAGAAGAAAACGAGGAACGAAAACCGTCTGATGCGAGGTGTCGTATTTTTCTTAATGCACGTTACACGCTCTTTCCAAAAAAAAACTTACCTCGAGTCTCGCAACCTCGCGGACGTCAAGTGGCCGAGTGTTAAACTACAAATAGTGATAAAAGAGTTAAACAGTCCATGCAAAAGACACAGGACATCTACAGAGCGTCACGGCAACTCGTCCCGAGTACGCGTAGATCACACGTTCACAATATTCAACTTGTTCGATTGTACAAATTGGAACAAAGAACGGAAGTATCATTGATGATAGAAACAAAATTACAACAAAAAAAGAACGTTTACAAATATAAGAATGGAATCTCCACGTGCTCTGAGAGATTGCCGTGCCAGAGGTATGTTTTGGGGAAGCTTCTTTAGTTCTTCCTAACCAAAACCACATACCAAATATACAAATGAATGTCATCGTGATAAACAGCTCTCTTATCTTTGTTCTTTTTTTTTCTCTTTCGTTCTCTCTTTCTATTTTTACTTTTATCAAGACCAAATTTAAAAGCTATACAAATTTGACTCTGTGCTTTGTCAAGGACGTCCGGAGTTTGAGAATTTACTTTAACATTGCACGTATTTCGTTCATACTCGTTCAAGCTTTTGTGGAAAGTCGACATCGCGAGAATCAAGAAATCTTGAAAAAAATAGTTAATTCTTTCTCGTATGTTCGTACTCGATCAATCTTTCGCCTCGGTTATTTCGTTTCTCTCGCATTTACAATTTCTTTTGGTTTCTCTCTTTAGAACGAAATATCAACGTTCCCTCGTTTTCTCTTTCATGTTTTGTTCTTTGCATCTTCTTTTTGTATTCTCTATTCTTTCTTTCTCGTTTTCAAAATCACGCTCATTTCGTCCCCAAAACCTACCTCATCCACTTGCGAGGGCGGAGTGGTTGCGGAGGCGTTTTGGTTCGTATTTGGCGAGGGTATTGTAGTTGATGTTGTTCTTGTTGTAGTTGTTGTAGTTGTTGTTGTAGCTGTTGTCATGGTGGTGGTTGAGGCTTGGGCACCGGACTCGTGGGGGTGTGAATGGGTGCTATTGAGGGTCGCGTCCCGTTCACGCTCCATCGCGAGCTTGTACACCTTGTTCCTTAGAGTGCTCCTCGGTATTCCGTAGATAACAGCTGCTCGACGAGTCCCGAGTTTGCCACTCTGAATATCCCTCAGCGCGGCTTGCAGCTCTTCCTCGGTGTACGTCCTTCTACTACCGCCTGCACCCACTACGGGAACAGCACCGACACCAACTGGCCCGGTCATTCGCGGCTTTGCGCGATACGACGAGCTGTATCACAAAAATAATTATCTCGTATTAATTCTTACGACATTTTTCATTTCACTTACAAAGTTGCGTTTAACAAAAGTCTATAACTATCAATCTTATTTATCGAGGCAGGGAACTCGTTATTTATTTATTTATCTTCGTACGATAAAGACTTTTCCAAGGGAATAAATTATCAAATTTGTTTTCATCGAGAATCTTTCGAGATGACGTTCGGTAATTGTGTGCAAAAATTTGACGTGTTTTTCATTCACCGAATGAAAATTCATTGCGAGACCGAGAGTTGTATATTTTTGTTTTCTTGTTGCACGCTCTGAATCATCGACCTCGCATCGAAACCGCGATACTACCTAGATACAAAAGAAAACGAGACCTCTCCGGAGCGAGAAATGAGCGAAGTGGCTCCGTTGTGTATATACGAGAGAAGGTTCGTCGACCCCGGTCGTCGGAGAGGCGGCGTTTTGCCCGAACCCGAACTCTCGCGCGCTTGATAAAAAGTGCATTTCGTTATCCCGTTGAATTTTCGTTCGCGGACTGATAACGCGAGTGATAGCGAGAACCGAGACAGGCCCTCTCTCTCTCTCTCTCCCTCTACAATCGTCGCACGCCTTCCCTGCCAGTGTATTTTTTTTTTCTTTCATCGACGCTCTCGTGCCACTCCTCAATTTCAAATCGCGAACCTCTCCACGAATACTTCTTATCGCTTCTGACTGTATTCTCGTATTGCATTTTCAGTCGCGGAGCTGGCGAGACGTACGCTCGTTAAAAATTAGGCCACGAAAAAAGAAAAAAAAAACAAACTTATTGTATTGGAATAAAAATTAATTTCGACATTTCGTCGTGCACCAATTGTTTTTAATCAACGGATCGAATCATTGAGAAACGTATCTCGGATGTAGATAACGATAAACTCGAACGATAGATTTGTAGAGTTTCTTGTTTCCAAACGAGGATTTGCTATGAATTTATCTTCACCAAAATTTGCATCGTACTTTCCATTACTTTTTTGTCCAAAGATCAAGATTTTTTTCGATCCTAGGAAAAGTATACTTTGAACGGATAGACGAAGTTTAGTATACCCGAAAGGATCAATAACAGTCTGGAATTTAGCCGATATCAGATTCGTTTCTATATGTATATAAAAGTTTTCTGTACGTTGGCTAGAAAGGATTTTCCAGCCACGATCGCAATCTCGCGACGTTCTTTCGACATATACGATCTGCGATGTTACGTTCGCGAAACGTTGAAAATATCTCCTTCCTTCGACTGAAAATCGGCAAATCGAGGGGAATCTTTTTCTACGAGGTTTTTCAACGAAAATCCCTCTTCTCGTGACGACGACGACGACGACGACTTCGTCGACGACGAATAACGCTTTCGTGGAAGCGAGGCGTCCCTCCGCTCGTTTTCGCGAGCCCATAATCTTATCGGTTTGGCTTTAGCCTCGTTGCACTGGCTGATGCATTCACACGACGACTGCGAATGCAGGCAGGCTCTTTCTCGCCAGCGAGGAGACTGTCGCGAGTTCTATTCTTTCTTTCTCACGTCCCTCGTTTTCTCTCTCTCTCTTTCTTGTCTCTCTTTCATTCTCCTCTTCTCTCCTTCTTCGTGCATTTTACACACGAACGTTTGTCTCTTTAATGTTCTGAGGTACGCGGAGATTACGTTGTAACTAATAATAGAAGACGATAATGAAAAATAAATTTGACGCGCAAAATGTCGAACGAGGGGAACAATAGCGAAAACACGGGGGCAACGCACGCGGTTTTCCGTTCTCACGATTCATGGTTTACATTAATGTATGAAATACGAGAGGGCATGGTGTGATTTGTTAAATTTCTTTTTGGAACAATGTTGCTTTCTTTTATATTAAATTTTCACGACGAATTTAAAAGTGTCTTTGATAACTTTAAATTACAGTTTTGTTCGGATATTCGTTTTGCTTCTATCCGTCTGTTTCTTAGTCCGTCGACAAGTTTGTATCTTCGGTCTCCGTCTCGGTCTCTTTTTCGCTCTATTGTTTGAAGCTCCGAAGACATAGCAAGATATTCTCGTGTCGCCGGTGTGGCCATGTCTCGCGAGTCCGCGAACGCGGCTTATCGCGATGCGCGACAAACTCGGGAGAGAGAAGTGCCTACCAATGTGCACTCGGTCACGAGGTATATCGCGATCAGTGGAATGCGATCGAACGTTTTTTTTTAAATTCCTTTTCTTTGTCTTCGTTTAGTTTTTTCTTTTTTGTTCACACGAATCTCGCGAATATGACGAAGCGACGTCGACGACGGAATGCGAAAATACTGACGTTGTTTCTTCTTGTTTCAGGTTGTAACTTGTGTCGCGTAAAGTGTTCACTAATTATTCCTATGGACTCCTCGATGATAGGGTTTTATGATTCTTGGAAGATGTTTTTGTGTAATTTGTTTATACTTACGTGAAGATGCTCTTGGGGTCAATGCCCGTCGGCATCCTCAGAGGTATTTTTTGTTGCTTCGACATCGTTATACTGTTGTCCTGTTGATCAAAGAAAAGAAGATTCGTTACAATCAGCTTAGTCACAGAAATAATCTTGGAAACAGATGGGAGGAAATGTTTTTGTTTTTTCAATTTTTTTGCAGATGAATTGCACTAAATCGAGATTAATAATGCGATATTTGTCTTACATGGGGAAAATTCTCATTCCACAACACGCTTATAAAATTGTTTTGGAACGAAAAGACTTCACGTGTCAAAAGTCCAAACTTTTGATTCGCTTTGTCAACTTTGAGTCAGGTGAGAATTGAAAAATTGTTTTCATCCAAAAGCGCTATAGGGATGTGGAATTCTTCCATACAATACTAGAATGATATTCGTTGTCTCTATTTTTTATAAGTTGTCAATCAAAACATCAAAAATATGAAAATTCACTATTTCTTGTTTTTGATGAGGAAATTGCGACAAATTGAGAGTAAGAATGTGACATTTATGTTGTACGAAGTATTTTCAATATCACAAACATCCATAAGCATGTAATAATGTGCGGGTATTGATTTATGAATTTAAAAAGCAGAAATGACAAATTTGATATTGGCACTTGAATAATTATAAATCAATACAAATGATAATTGTCACTATATACAATTCTGACCTGAGAGTTTTTCGGCTTGGCCGAGAGGTCGAGAGGTTGATCGACCGCTGATGAACCATCCTGATGGCTCTGGACGCCCACGAGGGGTGATTCCCTAGGCGGTAGACACCATTGTGGCAGTAGAGTCGGATAAGTGCCACTGAGGGCAGCAGCAACCACCGATGCCGCCATCGGATCGACCTGTACCGACATCGGTGACTCTGCCGATCGCGAACTACTGCTACTCTCGCTCTGAGGACTCTGTTAAAATAAAAATACAAATCACCGATTGAATTATCAAATTTAATTATTTCTCAAAGATTTCTGGTGAGCAACTTTGTTGAATTTTACATTTCCGTATAGAAAACATTGATCGATAAGACTTTAAGTTGATAAAAAGAATGGTGTCGATAAATGTCGTGTAGGTAAAGCAAAATTGGCTGACCAAGAACGTTTGATACGGCAAAGACAATATGAACGTGTAAAATCTCACAAGGGGCGGCTGCTCGTCGTGGGGAAGTTTTCCATCGAGACAGAAGAAACACTTGTCGAGTGGCTTCCAGTCCTCGGGCGGTGGGCTCGTACGTCGATTCACGAGATATGGCAAACTCGTATCCGCAGCTGTTTCCGGAATCTTGCAAGCTTCCGAATTCGTCGCATCGGCGATATTTCCTAATCTCGCGATCGTCGATGCGTCGACGCCACAGCTCACCGATCGTGGCACTTCCTGTAGCTCCTCCTCTTTCTTTACCCTCAGCAGACCGGTCGTCGGCAATTCTATCCGTTCCTCGGTCTGTTGTTCCTGGGAGTAGAAAAGTGATATTAGAAAATAAACGTAGAATCTTAATCGCAACGAATACGCAAAATGAGAATTGCGAAGGAAAATAAAGTTAATGTTGGATTACCTTGGTCCCTATCGTATCGACGAGATCGTTCGTTCCAGTCTCTTGTTCCCTGGACGATCTCCTCGTCTCGTTTTCCCTGAGAGGGCTCGCCGTTAGTCCCGTCGTCACCTGTCCGCCAATCTGATGACACGTAACGTCGGCGAGTTTCAATCTGTTGTGTCCCTCTGTCGCGATATCTTCGATATCCTCTCGTTCCCCGTTCTCGTTCTCCTCGATCTCTCGACCCTCTTCCTTTATCGATCTTCCACGTTTCGTCTGTTGACTCAGTGGCTGACTGTTGTTGTTCGTTTGTCTCGAAATAACGCAAGTACCGATTACTTCCCGTTGTAACGTCGCGACGTTCGACGACGCCGTTATCTCGTTCTCCTCGATCTCGTGCTTTATGTCTTCGGGCCTTAGACGGGTCTGTATCTCGAGATTCTCGTTGCCAACGAGTACGTGGCCACCTTCGTCGTTGTCTACGCTTCCACGATGATTCGACAACGCCGGCAATGACGACGAGTTTCGTTGATGATGTTGCTGAATCGGCGATTTGTTCGTCGTCGTCGTCGTCGTCGTCGTATCGTGTATCGTCGGCGTACAGCCCGTCGTTGTTGTCGTTGTTTCCGTGCCCACGCTCGAGGTCGTCGTTGTACACGATGACGATGATATCGTCGTCGTCGTTGCCGTCGTTGACGTCAATGACGGGGCTGACTCGTTGGTCGAACCGCTTCCCTGGGCCAAACCGAGCTCCGCGATCACGGACGACGGTCGCTGGGCCGTAACCTGACCCAGACTTCCTCCAACCGTACCGACGTTGCAAGAGCCCGAGATCGCAGTACCCGGATACAGCCGGTGATGGGGCTGATTCGCTGATTCGCTCCGAGTGCTGCTGTACAGGGTGTCCTGGTATTGCTTCCATCTCCTACGGCCCATCAACTCTTCCGCTACCCGTTCCAGACCTGCGACACCACCGCAACTGACATCAAACGATGATGAGCGCGCTTAACCCATCTCGCGGACGGCTCGCGCGAGCATGCAACTCTTTCACTATGTATTTTACTCCACATTTTTTCTCGCATCAATTTTCATTAATTTACGATCGTCAATGATCCTTCAAACTTTTCGGCATGCCTCGCACGAACCGGCCCGTTTTTTGAGTCATTCTTTTTTTTATCGTTCAAGATTGCTTTTTTTTTCGAAATAATTATGCGTAAGCTTCGAGGCTACGGTGACACCATCTTCATATAAAAATTCTTGCATTACCTTAAGGCTTGAATTTTTCATAAAATCGACAGAAATATTCTTTTTTTTTAAATCTATCTAGACAAAATGAATAAATTTGCCAATACAATTTTTAACGTTGATTCACCGTAGCCCAAAATGCTCGTACACATTTATCATTCTAATTATCGTTCATAGAATTTTATAATAAATACTTTAAAGCATTTTCACGATGATTAATTTCTCGACAAAACATACGCCTGCAATTTGTATCAAAAGACATATTTCTCCTGAAAATTCGTACAAAAATCCACGAGAATAATGTTTCACGTTCGCGTATTCGTTAATATTGTTTCGTGATTATGTTTTCTTCTATTTGTTTTATTTTTCATCCCGAATGAAAAGTGGTTGGTCGAGCTTGCCTGTGACGACCAGGTGGTGCTCCGATCGCTTCCAGGTTCGCTGATAGAGCAAGAGCGATAGCAATATTTTTCATTTGTTTTCACGTTGCATCGGAGACCGAATAGTCGAGGCTTATCAGCAACAAGAGAGGGGAGGGGGGGAGAAAAAAATGCGCGTGTTTCACGTGACGATGCGCTTACCATCCTGACTCTTCGCCCCTCCAACACTTTTTCAAGCTATGTATCTCCCAGATATATCTGACTCAGTCCCAGCGTTGTAACAACGAAACCCCCGAGCTTCGTGGTAATGCAAACACATTGTTACCTCGGCAACGGATAATGGGTCATTTATACTCGACATGAAAAGTGACGAGTAGAGAAAGGGAGAGAGAGAGAGAGGAGAAAGGGAGAGAGAGGAGAAGGGAAAAAGACCATTCGTGCATTTCATCCCTTAAATTTTTCAGTCCCGACCTTTCGCCGGACAAAAAATATGTTTTCCCAGATTTTTATCGCTATCAGCGATCGCCTGATAAACGACAAACTGAAAGAGACAGAGACGGAAAGAGAGAGGGGTGGGAAAAAATGAAGTTTCAGATCGCAAAGTCGATTGCAAATGGATCGAGGTTCTTCGGTAAAACAGCGCGGGGATTGGTCAACGGGCAAAAAGGGGTAAAAACTCGATGAGTCCCTGGGCAGTGGCGAACGCGAGATAGCGAAAGAACGAACTGGAATTGTGGGTTGTCGCGGTTGTCCCGGTCACGCGAAAATCTCTCAAACGATCGTTCTTTCCCGTTTTCTCCCTCGGTGTTAACGTACCGAGAGGCATGCACTAGTGCAACGGCTTTAAATATATCATCGCCGGGGCGATTTTTCATAGAAGGAGACACCGAGCTTTTCCAAACCGCGTATGCGCTAATAATGACACGACCTTTGTATTTATATATCGTACTATAGAAATTCTACCGAATTGATTTTGTCACACGAAGCACGAAATGAAGCTTTTTCTCTCTCCCCTCTCGTCCTCTTTCTCGTTGACCTGAAACAGGATGGTCATTAGCCATACCGCGACGCTTAACGGACGATGCCGAATGGCTTGCACGCGCTCGTTTCGCGGAAACCTGCGTTACGTCCTTGCATTCGAGCTCGAGAAATTCTCGAGTGAAAAAATGCACAAAAGACTGAATTTCAATCGATCTTATCGTATCAATCGTCGCGTCGCGATTCACATTTTGATAAAAAAACATAGCGGGATCATTAATTTTTCATTACCTTCGCCAGTTTTCCGCCACCCTTCGTGCTACGATCTTTTATTTTTTATTTATCATTTTCAGCTTTTTATGTTTCTCAATTCAAACATCGATAAAAAGTCTGTTTATTAATTTTCTCGAAATTACCACTTGCGCCAAGTTTGATCGATGTTTCGATAAATTAATTAATCGTCGTTTTATCAATATCGAAAAATTTCGTCGATTCGAATTTTTCTCTTTTTTTTCGGGAAAAAACAATTCTTTTTTCTTTTTTTTTTTTTTAAGATTCGGAGAATTCACCCTCCGCGAAAATAATATCGGACACACCGGTAGGAATCGATAAAAAAAAGCCAAGTTTCCCGCGTTCTATAGCCGCGAGTAGAAAGAGTTAACTCGTCCGATTTTAGATATCGTACGAACACCCACACACACTTCACCCGTGCAAAACAACAAGTTGGCGAATTATATTATATGTGGCGCATACACGATCCGATCCGACGGACGGATAGGAATAAATTGATCGATGCGGCTACGGGCACGAAGTGTAGAAGAGTCCTACATATCGAGGCGAAGTAAAGAATAAAAAGAGAGAGAGAAAAAAATAAAACGAAGAGAGAGAGAGAGAGAGAGAGAGAGAGAGAGAGGGAGAAAATAAAAACAGCTATAATAACACCGAAGCTCCGAAGCGAGAGCAAGCTCGTTAGGACTTTAATATTGTTCCCTCGCGTTGGCAATAATTTTACATTTTTACGATTCATCGAGTCACCGTCCAACGACGCGAACAAATTTTCATTTCTTCTTTCGCGCGATGTGTCAAAATAGAAAAAAAAACAAAACAAAACAAAACAAAGAAAAGTAAATAGTTCTCGCGCAATTTTCTAACTCTTGCTAAACACCACGACGCGTGTAAATTAGTCAGAAAATAATTCATTATCAATTTCTTATCGTGCCCTCGCTAAGTTATATATAATGTCACAGTTGGACGGATCGGTTGTTCTCTCTCTCTCTTTCTCTCTTTCGCTCTCGCGACTTCCTGCTATGCACACGAAGATCCATTTTATCATATATTTGCCCCACTCGTATAAGCACACACACACACACACACACACAGATATACAGTTATATAGAAGGACAGTAGTTTGACCGCGACATATACCTTGTGCACTCTCGAACAACGACCATTTGCGATCGAACGGGAATACAATCGGACGATGAGAAAATAAACGAGATAAAAAGTAAAATGGGAAAAAAAAAAGAAAAAAAAAAGAGAAGCACAGGAGAAGCGCTTAATGTGTCGGAAAGGTACGAGCGGGGATGTTGTCGGTGCCGGTATGGAGTTAGTGGAAATGGCGAGAAAACAGGCGCTACGTACGTTTCTCATCGCCGAGGCATCGAAAAACACGTGAATAAATTATTGTTGTTTGTCAAATGTTTCGCATCGCGAATGATCGTTCCTGCCATCCACTACTCCGGTCGTCTGCGATATATATCTATGCGTGGCACATTCTAGTTTTTCATTTTAAGTATATAATATCCGTATATATCTATATATATACATATATATGCATATTGTATAGTTACAATGATATATATCATATAATGTAATATAAAATAATACAATATGCTATATTATATTATAATATAATATAAAATAATATAACATAAAAGAATATAATATGCTATAATATAAAATATTATATTATAATATAATATAATATAAAATAATACAATATGCTATATTATATTATAATATAAAAGAATATAATATGCTATAATATAAAATATTATATTATAATATAAAACAATATAAAATAATATAATATATTATAATATAATATGATAAAATAATATAATCTAATATGATATAATATAATATAAAATAATATAATATAACATAAAACAATATAATAAGCTCTGATATAATGTATTATGATATACTATATTATATAATAATATATTATATATCATAATATATTATAATATAATATATTATAATATAGTCTAATATATCATAATATATTATAATATAATATATTATAATATAGTCTAATATATAATATAATATATTATAATATAATATGATATACTATAATAGAATATATTATAATATAATATAATATATTATCATATAATACGGTATAATATATTATATATATAGAATAAATATATATATATATGTGTATATATAACGTGGAACATAGGGGTGTCACATGTGTTTTTATGCATCATCGGAACGTACTTGTCTCTGTCTCTGTCTCTCTCTCTCTGTTTCGCTTTCGTTTCTGTTGTTCGTGTGGGTGGACACATGCTCGTCGGTTATTATTTGAACGTTCCACTTTCAGGCAGCTTATCAAATATAGCATAATTCCTATTTGCGAAAGAACGCGCAGCGGGGCAACGCGCCTGGTTGCATCCCGCCGATACGTTCTCATTTTTCTTTTCCTTTTTGCACACTGGCCGTTGGGAAAAATTAGAACGGGGTCGATGAAGAAAGTTTTTTTTCTTTCCTTTTTTTTTTTATAATTTGTAATTTTTTTAACAGCGTCGGTGGTCAACGGATCGAAACGCGCGGCTTGGAAGTTTGAGTTAGTTTGAGAACGATTTTTTTTTTTCACTTCTTGTTTGTTATTACAGAATTTTGCTACGACACACCCACGCGCGCTCGTCTATTTTCAGGACGAACGCGTTTGCGAGCGGAATTAAAGCGAAGTACGGATAATGGAGTCTCGTCGCGTGGTTATTCGTTTCCCAGGTGGGAGGTAAGGGCGAATCGAAATAAGTTCCCAAGCGTGTCACCGGTTATCGCGTTGTTATTGATGAAGCTATTGCACGTAGTCCGGACGGTCTTCGATCGATAACGATATTGCACTCCTGTTTCGCCTCTCGCGTTACTCGTAACTCGTACGAAATATAAAATTACACGAACTTTCGGTATCGCAGAACGGCAACGAGCGTCTCTGCGTTGGACAAAAATTTTCAAACAATCGCGACGTATTTTTCTTTTTGCTTTTTTTTATTTTTATCGAGGCTTAACGCGAGAATTATTTCGGAACGATTGTCTATAAATAATCTCAAGATTGTTTGATATTAATATTTTATTAATATTTTTAATGACGCGATTTATAATTATTTTATTTAAAAAAAAACATGTTTTAATTATTTAAGAAAAATGATTGTTGTTATTTTATAAAGAAACATAATTTTAATTCGACGACTTAAAACGAGCTGGAAATCTAATACGATTGTGGACTCACGTTTCAACATACGCCGGTACTCCAATTCCATCTTCGACATGAACACAAATGTTGAATTAAATTAAAAAAAAAAAAAGAACAAAAGGTGAACGAAATTGCTCCTTGAATATAAAAAAAAAACAGACTCGCGAACCGTTCGAGTTTTCGCAAGATGCTGTCTCGTGTCCGACTGAAAACTGCAGTTTTCACTCGATGCAACGTGGGCTACCCCGAGATAGTGAAAAATCACGTCGCGGTTAGCCCGGCGCATGGCGCGAAGCGACGCCCGACTCTCGTCTCGCCACAAAACTTAATTCGAACTAGTCATCGTTCTTCGTCGTCGATGTGTGAGTTTAGTTTTGCTCCATTACGCCGTTTCAAACTGAGAAGAGAGAGAGAGGCAGAGAAAAAAAAGAACGAGGAAGAAAACGAGCGCGTGAGATTTATTGCGATTAAGTGTGAGTAACAAAAGCGAAGGTCGTATCAAGAATTAATGACTCAGACTGAAATTCAAACTTCCGATTTATTTTTCCATTCGAAAACCGAATGACTCGTACTCGTCCGCTCGTGGAATTCATCCTCGCAGCAATAACGAACGAATTTTAATTCGTCTTCGTACGTAACGCGACGCGTTCTTTCGTACGATAGAAAAATAATCATTACGTCATTCGCTACATGGCTAATCGAAATTTTGAACAATCTCGATCTCTTTTCGTACACGGAATAAAGAAATCGTGTGCGAACGACATTTTTAATTTATCGTTAATTCGCGTCATAGCGAGCCACGCGCGTGCCCGGATAAAAATCGTGCCATTGGCTGTTTCATGGGACGATCGTCGTATTGTTTCTTCTTCTTCGACAATGCGCACGTATGAAATAACGAATACGCGTCGATTCGCGATTCGAGCCAGCTCGGTTACGCGATAACGCGATGACGATCGACTCGAGGTCCTTGGCCGTAGAGACATTTTGTACGAGTTAAGATATCGTTCGTATATTTTAAGTTCTGATTACAGTCGTAAAACGTTCGAGGCGAAATATGACAGTTTGGCCAAAAAGTAATTGCGTTTTTTTTACGGACGAATTTCTATGTTCTTCTATGGAGAAAAAACGCAATTACTTTTTGGCCAAGGTAAATTATGGAATTTTCGACCGGAAATCGAGTGATAAAAGACGAATAATTAGTACGAAAAAATAAAATTTTGATGAAACGCGAATTATCACGCAATAACCTGGATATTTTTTTATTACCGATTAAATTTTATAATCGTTTTTCAATGAAATATACCGCGTCCAAGAAACGTTTTCAGCTTCGGAAAAACGAAATGACTAACGTCGCTCTCCCTCTGGCGTGGTTGTAACACCGTCGATTATCGAATTTCGTAGAAAACGATGAAGTCGTACAATAGCGATTCGACATTGGGCAACGTTCGAACTAAAAAGAAGAAAACCAATTTGCACAATTATCCAACAAAATAACCACAAATCGCGCAATCATTTTCTTACGATCTGTATAAAAGAAACCAAACGATCGTCCCTGTCGACAGAAAAAATATAAAATAATAATTTCCCTTTATTTAACAGTTTCGTTTCCCTAAGCAAAATTTCTATCTCTCATCGTGTTTCTCGAAGTTAAAATCCGAGATTGAAGAGCGAACGCGAGATTGACGAGACAACGAGTAAAACAACGAACGACTTGGCAAAACCGTGCGAATGACAAACGCCTCGATTGAACGTACCGAAGAACCCAAAAGGGTGCAAAACAAAGCCACCCTGAGACTCGTATCTATATCCATATATCTGTGTACACGTTAAATCAGCGGGAGAGCGCGAATTCGAATCGCGAATAAATTAGATCGTAATGTGCAACGTGCTCATCACTTTGGAATTAAGAAGAGGAAGGGAGCGAGACGCGAGTAGAAGAGAAAGAAGATGAGCCACGCCCGTAAGAGACACAGAGAGAGAACGAGAGAGAGAAAGAGAGAGAGGAGGGGAGAGGGATTGAGTACAGGGTGAGGAGTGGGGGGAGGAGAAGAGCTGGATGTTGCACTCTGTGCGTGCATGCAACGCGAACGTCGCACAAGTCCACTCGCTACTCTCTGTAACTACTTCAAGGACGACCAAGCGTATTTCTATCTTTCTCTCTTTTTCTCTCTCGTTCTCTCGTTCTCTCTACTGTTGCATGCGAAAATGGGCGATCGCTCATGGAAATGAATTTCCAGCGGCAGTTTTATGAAGCGCATACCCGGACGGCGATTGCAGAGAAGCGGTAGTGGCCTGTTTTTACTCGTTGGTTGCGGAGCAAAACTCGTCTATGGATTCTTCTCTTTCGTATGTCTGTCCTTTTTGTATGCGAATATTTGTGTAATGTGTGAATGTGTATGTGTGTTGGATTAAATTTTTAGCGAGACGGAGATGGAAGCTGTAACCGCATGAAGATTCTCTGTATGTCATGCAAGTGAGATTCAGGTAATATTAGAATGTGCGCGTTTATTTAAGACCAAGGACACTGAAATAGCGATGGCGCGAGATCCGATCGATCGTTCGATCTCTCTCCCTCTCTTTCTCTTTCTGTCTCTCTCGGATGATCGATTGGGGAATATATATCCAGAAAATTCTGCAATTCAATGAAGCTCTTCGCATCGTACACGACGAATTTTAAAACGGACTTTTTTTTGTTTCTCGTCGCGAGACGCTGCACCGTGTACGTTTGATCAAAGAAGACTGATGGAAAATAAAATTATTCGAAAATCGCGATAATATGGTGGGGAAAATTTTTAAATGCGAGGGAAATATTAATTCGTTCTTCGATAATTCGTCGAAGCAAATAATTTCGTTTTCGTTACGACGATTAAATATCACGGAAAGAATTTTTAAGTAATTTTTACTGTGAAATTACAGTGAGTGACAAATGTACAATTCTTCAGGTTTTTAGGACATAAATTATACATTTTAATGGAAATGAGTAAAAATTTACTGTTGCGTGACAGAAATTAAAAATATTTTCAAGAATTTTTATTGAAATCAACAGTAAATTTTCGCAAAACGTAAATATTACTACAATAAGTTGAAAAAAGGGGCTGATACAAATGAAATTGTACGGTGCACATTGAAAAATTTGCGTGTTTGTCTTGAAAATTTAAAAAGGAAGCCGAAATTTTCCGTGCGTTCACCAGAATTTTTACGTTCTTCGCAGTAAAATCAGTTAGGGCTAGGTCGCCTGGCCATAATTCGTGAGGTCTGTGAAGCGCGCGTAAAAATTATTCTACGTGCTAAAATTTGTACATGCATGTAAGTAAAATATTTGAAACCAGTGTCAATTTTTAACTGTTTGCACATTTATCACAGGATTCAAGTTTTTAATGTAATTTTTACCGAGATTTCACCGTAAATTTAATAAAAAATTGTCTCCGATAATTTCTCCACGAATCTCGTTCTATAATTTATAGAATAAAAAAATTCAAAGTTTTTATAATCCAGCCATTTTTTAAACATTCGTAGAAAGAAAAAGAAAACAATTTTAATAACGACGACGAAAGTAGAAACAATTTTTTAATATCAGCCGTGTGACCGTATCAGCGCAAAAAGAAGCTGCAAAAAAAATAATGCTTTGATGCGAAGTAGGTACGTGTAAGAAAAACCGAAATAACCGAGCTCAGCGAAATATGCCGGAGTGCAATGAGACATAAACTCTCGTACACGTTTAGTTTTATAACAGTTGGTGAATGATAACTGTGTAAAATGAGTCACGAGAAGATGTGTACGTGTGTAAAGAAAGAGCGAGTAGGAGAGCGGGCGTAGATCGTGAGCTAAAGAAGTCACAAGCGTTGAGTTACCAGTCATATGCAACGAAACACACATCACCATTCTTTCGATTCTCAAATCCAAATGGCCTCGGGCTTAGGCATCCGCGGGACTCCTCCTAAGCTCGTCCAATCGGGATCGAGCAATTTTCGAAGCGGTTCCCTCCTTCTTTTCGTGCTGTGGTTCCCATGCCCGTATACTCATCCCCCCTTCTCTTCTCTAAATCCTACGTCCGTTCTCCCCTCGTCGGTCTAGTCATCGACCACCCCGCCCTCCTCGCCACTGTTCCATTATCATTTCACTCTCCCTGCTCTCCCTTTTGCCCTTTTGTCGGAGTCGCCACGAGGGATTCTAATCGTTCGGCTTCGCAACCTTTCGATATTCTTCGTTGTTCATTTTTCGAATTGATGAAAGATTAAAAAAAAATAATTTAATCAAAGAAATGAAAGAAATTGTGAATATTTTTTAATGACGATATTCGATTGATAAATTGATCGTTAAGAATTTCTAATTTTAGAATTTATCGATATTACCTACGAGCTAAATGTCTATAGAAACTATAGAAAAATTCAATATTGATGAATTTCGACGATCTATCGATAAATCTTTCATTTGAATTTTTTAATTCCGGTTCGGGGTTTTTGTTTATTTTCCGTTGTCTCTTCTCGTCTAGAGTTTCGGTACACTCGGGACATTTCGCAGTAGTTAATTCAAATAGAAAGAAAAAAGACGAGTGGCGACGCGAGGGGGGAGAAGCTAATATCTAGAAACTAGAATGACGTTCTAGGACGTAGTTTATTCAAACAAAATTATGAAAAATTTTTAATGACGATTTAATCGATAAATTGATTATTATGAATTTTTAAATTGTCAATTTAGCTACCTTACTTACGAGCTAACTGTCTATAGAAACTATAGAAAAATGTAATATCGATGAATTTCGACGATCTATCGATAAATCTTTCATTTGAATTTTTTAATTCCGGTTCGTATTTTTTGTTTATTTTTCTCTCTTCTCGTCTAGAGTTTCGGTACAGCCGGGACATTGCGCAGTAGTTAATTCAAATAGAAAGAAAAAAGACGAGTGGCAGCACGAGGGGGGAGGAGCAAATATCGAGATACTGGGATGACGTTCTAGGACGTAGTTTTTTCAAACAAAATTATGAAAAATTTTTAATGACAATTTAATCGATAAATTGATGATTAAGAATTTTTTAATTGTCAGTTTAACTACGTTATCTACGAGCTATAGAAACTATAGAAAACATCAATATCGATGAATTTCGACGATCTATCCATAAATCTTTCATTTGAATTTTTAAATTCCGGTTCGTATTTTTTGTTTATTTTTCGTTCTCTTTTCTCGTCTACAGTTTCGGTACAGTCGGGACATTGCGCAGTAGTTAATTCAAATAGAAAGAAAAAAGACGAGTGGCGACACGAGGGGGGAGGAGCAAATATCGAGATACTGGGATGACGTTCTAGGACGTGGTTTTTTTTAAACGAGAGGCCGTGGTTCGGCAACGGGCCGATCGCTAGTAGTCAAGCTCCGTACAGCTCGGACACACCGAAGAGCCGTCGTTTTCCGTCTCTCTCGTCGTTCGCTGATTGGCGTTTTGTGCAGAGTCGCACAGCGTCGGCAGTGCCTCACTCGCGGCTACAAGGCTATCCTTTGTCCGAAAGTCTCGCGTGCCGCGGAACGCCAGAACGCGAGGCAAAAAGGAGCGTGTACGAGTGTCTCTATCTTTTCTCTCTCTCTCTCTCTCTCTCTCTTGCATCCTTTCCCCGCACGGCGAATTCTCCTCGTCGACACTCCGACGGCCACAGTCGATTGCGAACGACGACGACGCCGCCACACCGTGTGCGAATTATATGCGCGTAGGATTATTATCTCACGATCGGGAACGCGAAACGGCGCCCACCGCGGGGCTAGAACTAATACAGACACCAGAGAAACGTATATATCATACTCGTTCACACACGTATTGCACTAGTAGTGCGTAATAACTATATTGTTATTATGAAATAACATTTTATACCCCGGATAGCGCATACGTTTAATTGTACGATAATGTGGGGCAATATGGACCACCGGAAAAATGTTGTCACCGGATGTTAGAATAAAGAAAAGATATTTTACGAGGGTGACATTTTTTTTAGGATGATACAACACTCGTAGCTTGGGGATGATTTTTTTAGGAAATTTTCTCTCTCGCAGGATTTTTTTTTGTAACTTTTGTTTCGAAAGGTTAATACGAACAAGTGTTTCGTATTACCCGATATCGATATCGATTCGCGTACTCGGGTAATATGGAACAGCGTTTAAGTAGCTCGGATGTGCCACGAGTCGCTTTGAGACAGCTCGGTTTCTCAAAGAAGGAACTTTCGACGAATAAGCCGAGGGAAAATAGTTTCGCGTCTACTCACACTTTGGATAAACTGTCGAGTAGAGTAAAGCGACGGAAAATCATACCGGAATCGGGAAACTAGTCGCTTCGAAGAAGAAGTTTTCCTAGTTTATAAACGTAGAAAACGTGGTCTTTGATATTTCTGACCCGCGGTATAAAAATCGTTCGCGAATAATTCGATTCGAATTTCGTAATTGGAATTTGAAAAATTTAGAGAAAATTGTACCGGTCCATTTAAGCCGACGAGTTCTTTGATATTTCCGACCCGCGATATATAAATCGTTCGTGAATAATTCGATTCCAATTTTGTAATTAGAATTCGATAAATTCAAAACGTTCGCGAATAATTCGATTCGAATTTCGTAATTGGAATTTGAAAAATTTAGAGAAAATTGTACTGGTCCATCTAAGCCGACGAGTTCTTTGATATTTCCGACCCGCGATATATAAATCGTTCGTGAATAATTCGCTTCCAATTTTGTAATTAGAATTCGATAAATTTAGAGAAAACCGTACCGGTCCATCAAAGCCGACGTGTTCTTTGATATTTCTAACCCGCGATATATAAATCGTTCGTGAATAATTCGTTTCGAATTTTGTAATTGTAATTTAATAAATTTAGAGAAAATCGTACCAGTTCGTCTAAGCCGACTGGTCCATATTTCCCGGCATTAAGCGTCGCCGCAGTTTCTCGTGGAATGCAAAATAATTGCGCATTGAGAAGTGCTACTTTCCGGGAGGGAATGAGTGATAAATTAATAATATACATAATATATTTGCATTGCTGCGTGTAAAGGTTCAAGTGTACATTGTGCTCGGGCGATTGTTTAGCCAAGTACGCGGGAACAATTTAGATAACGGTTAATTGGATATCCGTACAGGATGTTGCAGCCGGCTCTCTTGGGTTCTTCTCGTCGAGTTAATCTTACGCATTTCGATATGTCTCGTTCTATTTTCCATTCGCGTTAAAAAAAAAATCCATTGTTTTCGTGAAAAAAATTAAAATAACAAATACATTAAATTACACCGTACCGTTATCGTACGTTGATAGAATCGATACCCATACCTCCTTTTTTCAGCAAATACCATACAAATTTTAAACGAAACAAAAACAAATAATTAGATAAATCTGAAATTTTGTAACTCTCCTCCACCTTTGGAGTTCGATTTTGATGTATAGGGAGGGCGAGGGGGTGGTTGAGGAAGACCCTATGAGTCCAACGACATAAAAGAAATGTTCTTTCTCTCCCTTCCCTAAACCTTTGCTCTCAGAAAAAATCGTACATTTTCGTCATTCTCTTCAAGAATCTCCCATTACCCACGCTTATTTCCGTCGTTCGGTCGTTTCGCGTGGAAGAACAGACGATAAGAAATAGGAAAAACGGGAGATCCGTCTTACAGAAAGCGTCTCGTCGTCTCGTCGAGTGTAGAGCGGAAATGCGAGTGTAACTGGATGTGTGTGGGGGGAAAGAGTAGGAACGAATAAAAAAAACGTGCAAATCTCGTCGTCAACCTTCGCCTTCCCTTCGTTTCTTCCTCGTGAAATTCTAGCGAGGAGGAGAGTTGCCCCGCGCGAAAAGAAATAATGGATCGAGCAAATCTTTTGGGCGCAAAGGACGGTGAGAGGTCTGAATTATCGCGAGGCTTTCTTTGTCTGGGACTGAGCGCGGTAACGAGCATAAGCCGATGAATTATCGAGGTTCATCTCTCTCTTTCTTTCTTTCTCTCTTTCTTTCCATCTCTCCCTCTCTGCCTGCCATCTGCCCATACTTGCGAATCCTCGACGTCACTTCGTCTTCTTTCTTTCTCTCAGTCACTTGTCCGCGACTCTCATCAGTTTCCTTTTCCCTCCGTTTCTCGTCCCTACGCGATCCTAGACTGGAAAGAACTCTCGTATACCTATAGACACGTGGTAATAGCCTTTCCCGGATTTCCCTTATGACAAACGCGCAGGTTTTGCTCCTCGTGGAGGAGCAATTTTTCAAATTTCGTTCTAAAAAAAATTCACTGAAAAAAAATTGTTATTTTTTCGTAATTTTCAAATAAATTCAAGGAACAATTCATTTTTTGGTGTTGATAAGAGATCGATATTTTCCAAAAATTAATAAAATTTCATTAATAATCGAACAAACGTTTATAATTATTACTTTTTAATTCGTATTTTCAATTTAATCGCAAGAAAACTCAGAAAAACGAATTACCTTTTTTCTCTCGTTCGTCTCAGGAAATTTTGCCGATGACGCGAGAGCAGGTTTACGCAATCGCCCAATTATAGATTGATTAGTCAATTCTCAATACAACTCAGCAAAAAAAAAAAGAAAGAAAACAGATCTCTCATTTTCCGCGATTCTATTTTCCTTTCCTCCTCTCGTTCGAACTCTTTTAAAAAATAATATTTTCGCGAATAAAATTTACCGAATTTGCGCCACGTGAAAAAACAAAAATAAAAATTGCAATTACGCAATGAAAAAAAATAAATAAAAACGTGCGCATCGCCAAGAGAAAGATCCATAGAGATTTGATTTATTTTTCGCCGATGCAGCTGCGTGCACTTTCGGCGCCTCTCGTAAACACGTTACCCATAACGTATATATATATATATATATATATATATACATATACATGCACATACGTCTTTCAAGTCTTCGCGAGTTCGTTTTTTTTTCTCGTCTGCTCTCTGCGAGCCACGCAGTAATCGGATACCGGTCTGTACACTCCCGTATGCATACGTGCAAAATATACGTACACGCTCGCGATGCATCGCAGTCAGACATATGTGTGTTCATACAAATTCGAGTATACACACATACATACATATATATATATATATATCTATATGTATAAACATAGGTGTATAGATCGTTGGCATAATACTGCACACTATGTCGTCGGGAGACGTCGAGAGTGCGAGGGACGACGCGACGGTGACCCATTTATCGGTCCCGCAAACTCGAGAGAAGGAAGGATCGAGTGAGCGAGTGAGCGAGACAGAGAGAACACACGTATATAGTGTTACCCCGGACTGTTCGCTAGTGCGCGGGAACGGTAATGGTGATGACATTGTCATAAACCATTAAGACATTAATTTCGCGAACGCGCTCGGGAGCGAGCCTTACACATCTATAGAACATGCGTACATACACACACACACACACACACATATCTGTACAAACGTGTGTTATGTATAGTGTGCAATGTCGCGAGAGGCTTCAATCGATCGAGGGTTGTACGAATATATATATGTATACACACACACACACACGCACACACACACACACACACACACACACACACACACACACACACACACACACACACACACACACACACACACACACACACACACACACACACACACACACACACACACACACACACACACGTCTCCCTTTCTCTCTCTCTCTCTGTATCTCTCTCTCTCTCTCTCTCTCAGAGAGAGAGAGAGAGAGAGAAATATATAGATACATAGATGTATATATATATATATGTATAAATGCATTTCACATCTCATCTATACTATGCACGTTCGCTCTTCCTTCTCTCTGTCCCTATCGTCGGATATGATGGGGCATCATGTACATATAGGACGCTTATACGGGAATCCTGAATTATCAATCTTCCTCGCTGTCGCGCGAGTCTCTCGCGTCAAACTCGCGCGTCCTTCCTACATCCTTCGGTACTTGCCCCATCGGCGTCGTGAAAATTTACCCAATGTGTCATATCGTTATAGACGTCTATACGCACATACTGCGCGCGCATGAAAGAAGAATTGATAAGATGAAATATGCGTTACTCGTTTTATAGAAGGAATCGTAAGACGATTAAGATATTATGAGGAATTTGAGATCGGGGAAGGTTGTGCAGCGAGAATTCACGGTGTAACAGACGTAACGAGTCAAACATTGTGAAATTAATACTCGTAATTTGTTCGTTGTTTGAGAAAAATAGTGTCGGAGGATTTGTAACGTCGCGAGGATCGATTTTCTAACGTATTTTGTGGATTATCAGGATGTTTCTCGATCTTCTTCGCGTAGTTCAATCAATCGCCGCTACGCCACGATGGCGTTAAAGGCAGTGTTACTTACGACGAGCCACTTGCACTTCGAAAACGAGATCCGCAAATTGTCCGGCACTGAGCAACCAATTGTCTTAAAATTTGTAGGGTACATACAGAATTATGGCATAAAGTACATGACTGTCTTTTTTTTCAAAATTTTGAAAAAAATTTTCCGGTGGTAACTGAATCTGCAAAACTTTTTCCAAAATTTTGGAAAAATAAGACTGTCGTGTACTTTATGCCATAATTCTCTATGTACACTCCAAATTTTAAGGTGATCGGTTGCTCAGTGCCGGACAATTTACGGATCTCGTTTTCGAAGCGCAAGTGGCTCATCGTCAGTAACACTGCTTCTTAATATTCGAAGTTAGTAACGACGATGGCCACGCAGTGGCAGCACTTTGGCGAAGAGAGAGGGAAATTATGCCACCGCATGTGACTGCCAAATTCAAACATTTCTTATTTCTACATTCTGTTAACGCGTTCGAAAAATATACGAATATTCGTAATTAATATTGTATAAATATATTATTTTCAAAACGTAAGATTTTTCTATTAAATAGATGGGAAAATTTGCAAATTCGAACATTTATTCATCAATGCGCCTCGGCATGCAAGAATCGATTTTCAAAGCGTAAGATTTTTCTGTCGAATAAATTGAAAAATCTACAAATTCGAAGATTTAATAAAATGCATCGAAGCATGGATGCACCTCGGCATGCAGGAGGCATATAAATACGAGCCTGTGTCAAATTCAAAAATATATTTCAACGCCTTTATAAAATATACGAGCATTCGTAATTAATATTGTACAAATATATAATTTTCAAAAGGTAAGATTTTTCTATCAAATAAATTGAAAAATCTACAAACTCCAAGATTTAATAGGAATGCATCGAAGGATGGATGCGCTTCGGCATGCAAGAATCGTATAAATACATCCCTCGTGGCTAAGTATACTGGATACACACCGCAAGTCCAAGTATAGACCAATAGTGGATAATCGTGAGCGAATGGAGAGAGGACTAGACAAGGACGTCGATAGATCACACACACACACACACCTATATCCACTCATATATATAGACAGCAAGCATACCGCACAATAGCAAACTCGACGTCGAACCCTTTGTCTCCCTCCCTCTTGCAACAACCATTCCACCTTTACAGCAGCTCATACACGTGCACTTCCGAGTTCCGGTGTGTCAGCTTACCCGTCTCTCTCCCTCTCACTCACTCCTACCACTCTCTCTCTCTCTCTCTCTCTCTCTCTCACACACTCTTGTCACACGCTTCGGGCATTCACGGACGTTATTAGGCTGTGGTCTTGCGCTCGTTATATACCACGTGTGCCCCTATGTGTACGCGTGTCCATGTATTTGGGCGAAAGTACACGAGTATACGAGGCGTATCCACGACTACCTGTATTGTATTTATAGGCGCATCGCACTCGGAAGTATACATGTTTATATGGAGGTGTATATGTATATATATCTGTGAAATACGTGCACGACGAATGCATCACGACTGGATGCACACGTGAGCGCCGATAAGTTTGGCGAGGGCCGCGATTCTACGAGCGAGTCGTCTCACGAACGACGCTCTGAGCCAACACGACCGAACTCGGTCAGGCTAGTTTTCATCTTTCGCATTCGCCGATTTCGGACAGAACGTATCGACATTTTTACTTCTATAGTAAAATTATTAATGTCTGCTGTGAATGTGGAAAAATAAATTTTCAACTTGACTTTTTTTTTTTATTGAACTTGGTTAAGTTCGATTTCGTTCATTTTTTTTTATACTTCTCGGTATATTTGTGGAATTTTCTAATATAATTGTAAAATTTCTATAGCAAAATAATAATGTCTGCTATGAATTTGGAAAAATAAATTCTCAATAAATTTTCAACTTGATTTATTTTTATTGAACTTGTTTAAGTTTGATTTTGTTCATTTTTCTATACTCCTCGGTATAATTGTGGAATTTTCTAATATAATTGTAGAATTTCTATAGCAAAAATTCTCAATAAATTTTCAACTTGATTTATTTTTATTGAACTTGTTTAAGTTTGATTTTGTTCATTTTTTATACTCCTCGGTATCATGGTGGAATTTTCTAATATAATTGTACTATTTCTATAGCAAAATAATAATGTCTGCTATAAATTTGGAAAAATAAATTCTCAATAAATTTTCAACTTGATTTATTTTTATTGAACTTGTTTAAGTTTGATTTTGTTCATTTTTCTATACTCCTCGGTATAATTGTGGAATTTTCTAATATAATTGTAGAATTTCTATAGCAAAATAATAATATCTGCTATAAATATGGAAAAATAAATTCTCAATAAATTTTCAGCTTAATTTTTGTTATTGAACTTGATTCAGTTCGATTTCATTCATTTTTTCATACTCCTTGGTATAATTGTGGAATTTTCTAATATAATTGTACAATTTCCATAGCAAAATAATAATATCTGCCATGAATTTGGAAAAATAAATTGCAAATAAATTTTCAACTTGATTTTTTTATCGAACTTTGTTTCAGTTTGATTTCGTTAATTTTTTTATACTCCTCGATATAATTATGCAATTTTCTAAAAAATATTGATTCAATCGTCATTTACACGCGATCATCGTGTATTTCAGATTTTACAAAGTTATCCTACGATCGTAATTATTTTTTCACAAAAATTCCGAAACGATTAATCCATACGTTCGTAACGTCGATAAATCCTCGCGAAGTTTCGCGAAAATAATAACACTTTTCTTCAATGTTTAATTTATTTTTTTGTTGCTCGATAAAGTCGAGACGTATGCGTCTTTCGCGACACGAAATCAAACAGGTGCACGCGGCCTTGCCAATGTGGAGAAACGTGCCGGTGAACTTGTGCGCTTAACTTCCAACGACCATTACACACACATTTCTCGCACGAGTGAGACTCGTAATAAGCGTCGTCGATGTTCTGAAATAATCCAAAAAATTGCACTTTTTTTCCACTGCACGACCACGAGTACGAAAAAAAAAGAAAATGTCTGCTCTATCCGACGAGCACATGGCCTTGCACAATATCCCAAAATCTCCTCGAAAATTAAACGAAAACCTTTCCACAATTTCCCGTCGATCGAACGCGTCTCGAATATTTGATTAAAATTCTCCTCGATTACACACTCGTTTTATTAATCGCATTTTTTAATTTTACCTATCGTCAAATATTATTTCCCTTGGTTCGTTCGTGAAATAAAGATTTTGGCTTTTCTCGTTCTCATCTCGAAATGAATCAAAAAAGAATAACAAGAGCAACAAAAAGACAAAAAGTGTGTTTCGAGGCGTTGTAATACAATACTGTAATGGTGGTAGTTTCTCGAGGAAGATCGTTTCTGGCTGGCCGCAGTAGCCGGACTTTTTCAGGGGAAATGCTCGAAGAAGACGCGCGGCATCTCGGCGGGGGGTGGGTTTGGGGAGGGTTGAAACGCGCCCTACTCCAACGTGGAGGGAGCGAGGGAGAAGTAAGAGAGGGGTGAGGAGAGAAAGAGAGAGAGAGAGAGAGAGAGAGAGGCGCACCGTCATTTTCGTCAATTTAAACCCACCCTCCCCAACGAAGAGGCGACGTCGTCGGCGTCGACGGTCTTGCACCCCCTCACGCCCCACTCCACCCCCAGCGTCGAATTCGAGCCATGCACTTCCCCGTCGCTGTTACTCCACATTTCGGCCACCCCTCGAACGCTTTTCGTTGCCCCCTCCCCACTGTCGAACTCCACGAGTTCATCCCCACCCTCCTACGGTTCTTCCACCCTCGCGGCATCGTATTCCGTTCGGCGCACAGCCCCACCCCGTCCTCGTCTTTCTCCTCGTCGTCGTCGTCGTCGTCGTCGTAGTCGTCGTCGAAGCGAGGTCAATCGACGGAGGGGTGCGAAGAAATGCAACCAACCCCCACTCACGCGCTCTCGACTGCCACGTTTTTCCTCCCACCATCCAACTTCTCCACATCCCCACCATGAACGTGTTTTGTTTCTCGTCAGTTTCGAAACGCATTTCCCGTCTCTCACGCACACCCTCTCTCTCCCTCTCTCTCACCCTCCTTTTCCTCCGATCTTATCTCCTCTTACGTTTCTCGTCGCCCAAACTTTCCTACCCTACGCTTATTTTTTTTTATATCTTTCGTTTCGTGTTCGTTCCTACTTTTTTCTTGTTAGAATTTTGTTAACGAAATTTGCAATTGGAGAATATTATTGATATCGCGGGAATATTATTAATTTTTGTTTCGTAGCAATTTTTGGATATCTCTCGTTTCTTGGTTTTTATGATTTAACGTAATGGCTCGGGGGATGATTGGAAAATCTGGAGGTTTGCGGTAGCACGTACGATCGTTGAGAAAGGTCGTACCGATATTACCTAGCGGTGGATAATCTTCGTGAAATTTGCCCCACCCCTCGTGGAAACTACTCGCTCTCTCTCTCTCTCTCTCTCGCCCCTTCTCGTCGTTACACACCTTATAGGATTTCGCCTCGGGACCAACCCCCTGACTCGCTTTCATCCCTCTCCTTCGCGCTGCTTTCTGGGTGCAGGCGCACCCTTTTCACCCCCTGCCCCCTGCACCGCCACCTTTCGTCGAAGCGAGGTCAATCGACGGAGGGGCTCGAAGACGACTCCTCCCCACTCTCATTCTCTCTCTCTACCCCATGCACTTTCTCACCCAATACTGCCTTGTACGGTATCTTTTTTTTTATATGCTCTCTCTCTTTTTCTCTCACACACTCTCGGTTCAGCCTCTATTCTCCATCTTTTTCTTTTCCTATTGCCTCCCTCGACCTCAGTATAGCCACTCAATATCGTTTCATTACGCAGCCCCTCTGTCTCTCTTTCTCTCAGCCCTCTTCCACCACCAAGACACCCCCTTGGTCCACCATCGGCTTCGAGGGACCATCTCACCCCACCAGGCGTTCTCTCGTTTCCTCCCTCGCTCTCGTTTCCTCGCCGTTTCTTTCGAGCATCCTTTTTCCTCCGCGTTGTTTTTCCATCATTTTTTCTCCCCCCATTTCTTTTTTATTTTTTCATTTTATTTTGCTTCTTTCCTCCCTCCCTTCCTTCTCGTTTCTCTCTTACGTTTTTTTCATTCGCCTCTCGCCCAGGAAATCTAAAGCTCTCCTTGCACCCTGCACCCTCGTAGCGAGGGAGAAGAAGCCACCCTCCTGCGGAACCCACGCGAGTGTCCTACGCCCTCCGGAACGAGCGAGCTTGGGGAGAAAGAAAGGGAGGAAGGAGAAGAAAGAGCGCCGGGAAGGTTGGATCGAGAAAGAGGTGGAGGACGACAACGACGGTGAAACACGAATGCCCACGAATTTTTATTGTTGCCATTCTCGCTACCTTTTTTATGCGGCTTTTAACGATCACCACCCGCTCGTTCGCTCGCCTCCTCCCTGACGCAGCTGCACTCTTCGCCTTCCTTTTTCCTCTCTCTCTCTCTCACTCGCCTCTTTTCTTTTGCTCCTTTATTCCATACCGCCGCGAAGCCCGATATGGCGAGTATGGAGAGAGAACGAGAGAGAAAGAGAGCGAGAAGGGATGAAAGGGGGTCGCGGGAGAGACGAGCTAGCCGATGGGGGTCTTCTTTGCCCGTAACGTTATCGACTTTATTGTATTTTTAAAAATCAACCCCCTCATCGCCCTCCTCTCTCTCGCTTACTACCCCGACTGCAACGAGCTCGATTTGCTATATGACGCTGACGATGAAACCACACCCATGAGAAACGGGCTTCCTCTTGAAAATGCACGTACCAAGGGTGAAATATCATCGGTATGACTCAACGCCTTAGACCTTCCAATAAAATTCACCAAGTGCTTCAAATTTTTCGTAGATTTCTTTTTCTTCATTTTCTTTCTCTTTCCCTTTTTCTCATTTTCTCGAGCGTTCGAAATATTATTCTCTCTACAAAGGACAAATTAAAAAAGAAAACCGTGAGATAAAAATTAAATAAAAGGGATGAATTGATCGAGTTTACGCTGCGCGATTGCGCAACTGGTGGTCAAAACTACGTTCGCGATCGACTTAGTTTCTCCCGGTTTATTCACGAAAACTTCTTAACGTCGTGTATTACGTACGGTTTGTCGTAATCGACGATAATCGACGTCAACATTGCAATAACGCGTGCGCGGCGCATGGGTCAACCAAAGTTCGTACGTGTCCGACGTACATATATATATATATATATAAATATATTGAAAGAGAAAGAGAGAGGGAGGGAGGGAGGATGCATGCGGGACCTACACGTGCGACGGAGTTGCGCAATTTGACGATTAATTCACGGAAATTGCGACCAGCGAGAATTTCCGATTTATAGTTGGGATTCGAGTTTAATCGAACGATCGGACGCGCGACCACGCGCGCCCTTAACGCACGTTGACGCAAATTCCCCAAATTTCTATCGATCACTAATTTGTTCCACGAGATCGTGGAAACTCACGTTTCCTCTTTTTTTTTTCAAAATTTCCCAACGAAATGGAAATATTTCTTTTCTAATATTTAAAAATTAATTTTACGACGTAAAAAAAATTATTGTTTGTTTTTTTTATTTCAATTGTTTACCTAATCGACTTCTTTCAAACTAAAACGAGTTCTTCGAGCTTCCCATCGAGCTCGAATGACGCAGATGTGTTGTTGGTTCTCGTGGATTGCAAATTTGAAAAATTAATTTTGCAACGTAAAAAAATTATTGTTTGTTATTTTTTTTTATTTCAATTATTTACCTAATCAACTTCGTTCAAACTAAAACGAGTTCTTCGAGCGTCCTGTCGAGCTCTAATGAGGCAGATGTGTTCGTGGTTCTCGTGGATTGCAAATTTGAAAAATTAATTTTTCAACGTAAAAAAATTATTGTTTGTTATTTTTTTTTATTTCAATTATTTACGTAATCGACTTCGTTCAAACTAAAACAAGTTCTTCGAGCTTCGCATCGAGCTCGAATGACGCAGCTGTGTTGTTGGTTCTCGTGGATTCAAAATTTGAAAAATCAATTTTGCAACGTAAAAAAAATTATCTTATGTTGTTTATTTTTGTTTCAATTATTTACCTAATCGACTTCGTTCAAACTAAAACAAGTTCTTCGAGCTTCCCATCGAGCTCGAATGACGCAGATGTGTTGTTGGTTCTCGTGGATTGCAAATTTGAAAAATTAATTTTGCAACGTAAAAAAAATTATCGTATGTTGTTTATTTTTGTTTCAATTATTTACCTAATCGACTTCGTTCAAACTAAAACGAGTTCTTCGAGCGTCGCGTCGAGCTCGAGCACGAATGAGGCGGATGTGTTGATGGTCCTCGTGGATTCGTTGTCCTCGATCATCGTTTACTTGCAATTTTTCTCTTCTTTACATTTGCCTCGTTCCCACCGTTCACCTTCTCACGCGTTTCGAACAAACCACGTGATCGAGAACGTAACAATTCCTCAACTTTTAAAAAACAAAAAAAAAATCGAAACAATAAAGAAATGGATATTTTCCAATTTCGTCGAACTTTTCCGTTCTTTTTTTTATCAATTTTTGTTCCGTATTGTGTCGTTGAAATTTTTCACAAGAAAAATGATCCTTCGTCGTGGTAACACTCGCGGCAGCAGCTTGTTGCATTCGACGCACTTCCTAACATCGTGTTCACCGTATAATTACAATTTTGAAAAAAACGCCAAAAAAAAATACAAAAAAACATTTCATCGTCCCAAAAGTCAAAAGTTCGAACCGATGTAAAATTTAATTCTCAGGACGAAATATTTTTTCTTTTGGGGATAATAAAATTGTAAATCCACGAATATCTTGCCACGATACGACGACGTTTCTTCGCTTCGCCTCACTCGGGGCTAATTTTCTTTCTAGTTTCCACCGGTATCATCCCCCCGCCCCACCTCTCCTCACTCTCTCTCTCTCTCTCTCTCTCTCGCCCCTTTCTCGACCCTCCTCTTTCCCGCCCTCTCGCGAACTACCTTCGTAACTACCCCCACTACACGAAATTGATACTAAGAAGATGCGCGACCGACCGAGTGACAGATGGATCGATTGATATAAAGTCCGTCGATGCCGCGATAGCGTGTCGCCCCCCCGAGGCGCATATATCCACGAATGCAGCTCCAATTTTTGTTTATCAATCTTTAATTTTTCATTTAACTTTCCTCTTATGTTTTCCTCAAATCTTCTTTCGTCCCTCTCTTCTCCGTCTCTTATCACGAAAATTCACCGTCACTATTCGTAAGATCGTTTCTTCGCGAATAATAATCGCGTTGGCAAGAAAATTTTAGCGTCATCTTGCGACGAAAAAAAAAAATGAATTTCCTTGCTTTCCCGTTATCGGGTTAAGGGGGTTGGGTTTCGGTGGGGGAGGAGAGAGGGAGCTGGCTGAGTATTAAAAATTTTGTATACACGTGTATATTTTACTAAACGTATACTTTCGTGTTTCACACACACACGCACACATAAATATATATATATATATTTTTTTTCTCGTATATAGAAAAAAATGGTGTCTGTAGAGGATGCTGCACACGCGTGTGGCCACAGCGAGCAGAAGCACACCGGCGGCCTCGTTTCCTGCCTCGATGGCGTCCTCCCGCCCCCGGTCGCGCCGCGAAACCGACTGTCGTCGTTTCTTCCGTTCCACACGAGAATCCTCCTCTCCCTCGTTTCCAACCCTCTTTACTCCCCCTCCTCCCCCTCCTCCTCCTCTTGCTCCTCCACTCCCGTCACTACCCCCTTCGTCCTCTTTTCGCTCTACCCCTCACGTCCCTCTTACACTCTCTCTCGGTACATGTCTATGTATTCCCCGTGCAGTCTACTATTCGTGCGCTTCCCTTTTCGCCCAACGATTCTCTCTCTCTCTCTCTCTCTTCCTCGTCGTTCCTTCTCGCTTTATCCCTCGTATCATCCAATCCCCTCTCCCGTGTCTCCTTCGTTCCTTCGTTCTCTCCTCCTCTACCATTTTGACATCGCGCGCGCTTTCGGGAAAACGAACCCTCGACCCCTTTTGTCATCCCCTATCGTGCGTCAGGTTCACCCCCCCCCCTCACGCCACGACCCTCGACACTCTACGTCGATCGAGAATCGACGGTAACGCAGTTTTGTATTGTCCTGACGATATCGCGGTGTAATTATTTCTAGAATTATCGCCAGTTTTTGCTAGGGGTGATTATCTAGTTACTTTTGTTTTAGGGTTTTTTTTTAAATTTTTGTTAACAGCGAGATGCAATGGGGATTTTTTTTTGAACATTTTTCTTTTAATTAGAAAGCCTTTGAATAATATACCAATATGGTTAATTAATTGATAAAGTGTAATTAAGAGGGATGATAATTTGTGCTAATTATTGACATAATAATGATAATAAGTAATTCGAAATTTTTCACGCTGAGTTATTTTGAAAATATCACTTTCAGAATTGTCGCACGGAGCGTTGTTGAAAAGATTTGAAAAATAAAAGTCCAGAATGAGGAGAGGGAGAGAGGGGAAGGGGGCTATAACCAATGAGAATAGTGGGGGAAGAACGAAAAATAGAGTTTTACCGGAAGGAGTAAAAAAAAAGCGTCGATCACGGTGGGGGAAGATTTTAGCGAAGGAAGAGAGCAAGAGGAGGGGGAGAGGGGAGAGTGACGAAACTGTCGCGCCCTAAAGGGAACGACAATGGTGTCGGAGGTAATGGTGATGGTGTACAGCGAAGCAAGAGCAAAACACCTTCCGGGTTCTTATTCCAAGAAAAAGAAAGGAAAAAGAAGAAATTAACAAAAAAAAAAAACATGCATACATCCCCACACACATACACATACAAAAAAAGAAATATGATAAAGGAGAGGGTGTCTTCGGTACGTTGGAGAAGGGTAGAGAGCAGCGAAACGAGACTCGGCTTGATGGTGGGGAGGCGAACGCCTAGAATCGTCGAGAGGGGTGGTTTTTGCGAGGGGAAACATCTCGCGACTACGCCGATAGGAGAGTCGAGGGTGTGGGGTGGTGAACAGGATAGTCGCGCGAGCGAGAAAGCGGCAAGCGAAAGCATGCGAGAGAGAAATAAAAACAGGTAGTGCGAAGAAACAGTGCCGAGGGAGACGTAAAAGAACGGTGATAGGAGAGGGTAGAAGCGAAAAGAAATGTGAATAAGCGAGAGCGAAAGAGAATGAGTGAGACAGAAAAAAGTGAACGACAGAGAGAGAGAGAGAGAGAGAGAGAGAGAGAGAGAGAGAGAGAGGGTAGAGAGGGGGAAGAGATAAAATTTGAGGGAGAAGTACGCCCGAAATGTACGGGGTGTAATGAGAAAGAGGGAAAAAGAATGCTGAAGAAAGGAGTGGAAAAAACGAGAACGACATCGAGAGAGAGAGAGAGAGAGAGGGAAAGATAGAGGGTATTCGGTGAAGGGAGAGGAAGAAGGAGGAGGGAGCGGCTGTGAGGTAAAAGAAGGAGAAAGAAAAGAAGCTTTTCGTTTCGGGCGTCGCCGACGTCGGGGAAGGCTACATGAAGAGACGGTGTGTGCGCTGGCCGGTTGTCCGTGGTCAAGACACGCAGCTCGTGCAACGCTAGCTATACACGCCGTGTATAAAGCTATGTATATATATATAGGAAGCAAGAGGTTCGTGGAACGAGGTGGGGTGGAGAGGGGGAGAGAGAGAGCGTCGAGCGAAGCTTACTTTGGGCAATGTGGAAGTGGTGGGACAGACTGGGGTAGCGAGAGGGAGTCAGAGTGGAGAGGTTGCAACGATCTAGGGAAGGGGGTTGGATCGGAAAGTGAGAGAGAGAGAGAGAGAGAGAGAGAGGAAAAGCAGCAGGAGGGGAGGAAGTAAGAGGGGTGGCTGATGCCAAACGGACGTAAGAGTGGGGAGAAAGCTCGTTCCGGAGGTCTGATTTTCCATCCCCGAACTGGCAATCCCACGATCAACCGAATTCTCACTCTCTCTCACACTCACCCCTTCTCACCCTCCACCACCTTTCTTCTTCACCTCCACTTCGTTTCCTCATACCATCTTCTACCTCTCTCTTCCAGTACGCGTCAACGCTCCGCCGCTTCTCCTTCTCTCGTACTACTAACTTGTTACCTCATCTCCCACTCCTCCCCCAACTACCCTTCTTTCCATCTCTCTATCTCTATCCTTTTGTCCGTCCGCCTGTCTTTACACCTGTTTGGCAATTTTTACATACGCAAAGGTGCGACTGCCGTTATATACGAGGTAACGTGTGAACGTAACGTTCAATTTTATTTCTATATAACCTCGTGCCCGCTGACTCTTTGCAGGATGCTTCTACAACCCTCCACCCCCGCATCAGCTTATACACACTCATTGTATGCTCCTCTATACATACGTGTTTACGCATATGGATGTGCGCGTTGATAATTCAACGCGTATGCGAGCTTTGTGAAATGAAAAGCTCAGGTTCGAGTGGGACAAATCTCACGCTTCGCACAATTTCCACGAATCTAGGAAAATTCAAATCCGCCATAATACGATCAATCCGATTCAACTATGGCAATTGCAGCAATCTACAGTGAGAATTCACTAACGAGAAATTTATATCGATCATACAATGATTTTTATCGCAAATTAATAAATTTATCATTATTATCACAAATTAATCGATTTATCATTATTATCACAAATTAATCAATTTATCATTATTATCACAAATTAATCAATTTATCATTATTATCACAAATTAATCAATTTATCATTATTATCACAAATTAATAAATTTATCATTATTATCACAAATTAATCAATTTATCATTATTATCACAAATTAATCAATTTATCATTATTATCACAAATTAATCAATTTATCATTATTATCACAAAATCATGTTTACCCTAAAAAAAAAAAAAAAAAATAGAGTCGCCACTCGTATAAATGATTGAGAAATAAAAAAATAAAATCGACCCAAAAAAAAAAAAGAAACAGAAAAAGTTCGACTGTTCAAAGCAAAGTTCGTGGCAACGGGGGATGAAAAGTTATCGCAAGGGAGGAAAGAGTATATGACTGACGCTTTGACTCGCGGACGATCTAAGAGAGTGCGAGGGACGAACTAAGAGAAAGAGAGAAGGAGAGAGGGACGGAGAGAGGGAGTCACGAAGGAGATTGAGCCGGTGTATAGTCAGACAGGATTCGGGTTTTCAACTCGCAACAGGTCTCACCACGGGCTCTCACGGTGTGCCGTCCGGTTTGCTCGTGCGCTTCAATCCTCGTATAGAGGAGAGTGAACGGAAAAGGGGGGTAGCAGAAGGGGGAGGAGGATGGGGAGGCCGAGAGGGCTGAAGCTCGGGTGTCGGGTAATACTCTATGTGTACTACTACCCGCCATAGTACATTTGCTCCACATCTATGTAATATATATATATATATATATATATATATATATATATATATGTCGTAGATGGCACATAGCCACGTGCATCGGGGCTGTGCCTCGCAGTGGTGCACATCATGAGCGCAGACTCCGTTGCGAAATGCAAGAGGGAAAGATAGAGGAGAGAGAGAGAGAGATAGAGAGAAAGAGAGAGCGAGGGTTGAAAAGAGAGAGAGAGAGAGAGAGAGAGAGAGAGAAGATATGTATGTTGTACTGTACAAACTGCATCGCGTGCAAGGGCGCGTGAAGGTCGAGGTCACGACGAGAGATATCTCGAACGAAAGACGTCGAATTCAAAATGGTAATACGAGGGTACCGGAGAGTAGGATGAGTCGGAGAAGTGGAAGATATTCAAAATGCTAATCGTATAACGAGACGGAGAGAAAGAGGGTGGAGAGGGAGAGAGAGAGAGTGAGGGAGTGAGGAAGCCAAAGTTTTGCCATAGCCTCGAGAACAGCTTCGGAAAGTTTCAAAGCGAATGTGGCTGGCCAGCGAGAATTATTAGTCACGTGTGTAACAGGTGAGACCCCTTGGGGTGACTCGACGAAGTTTAACAGGTAGTTTTAGGAAAATTTGTATCGCAATTCGGAATGATAAATTGTTTTCGATGTGTACGCGCGAGACTTTGATTTTCGATGGAAAAATTTGTAACGCGAATGCTACGGGATTTAGATCTTCTCGGTCGAGTGCGGAAACTCGGTTTTTCATTATCGCATAACTTATAGAAAAATGGTGGAATTAACGGGGGGGGGGGGGGGGGGGGGCATCGTGAGATTATCTCGGGCGGGATGGAACTTCAAGGTTACAAGGAGCGTATGCGATATTAAAATAGTTTATTCTCACGCTGTGCGTGGATTGGCAAATGTCTGAACGTTCGGTATAATTTTAATGCTTCGGTTGCGGCACGATAATGTTCGCAGCTATGGTAAATTTTTTTTTTTTTTTTTTTTTTTGAACTCCCGAAGTGAAAGTTTATATTATTTTGTTGATAAGTTTAAAAACGAATCGTAGTTTTATTAATTTTCAATTTGTATTGTAACGAGCCAATGTAACACGTTATCAATTTGGCGATTACAAAAAATCGAAACAATTTTTTCACACATTTTCAAAAAAATTGCTTGAAGTTTTTGAAAAAACATTTTTGAACAAATCGGGAGAAAATATTGTCCTTAAAATTTTACAATTGTTAATTAAGCTAAAAGATTATGGCAAACTAATTACCCTTAAACAAATAATAATTAGCATTATTATTTAAAAACCTAGGTATAAAATTTCAAAAATAATTACATTAAAAAACTGTTAATATTCAAAGACAAAACCAATTTTAAGACAATATTTTTTCTCTCACGTTTCTTCAAGAACAAAATCAACCACCCAAGATCATAAAAATAGTAAAAATGCCTAAAACAAAAAGTAAAACAACATCTTATCGACTAACCTAAAAGATAATTAATAATAAAATAAAAAAATAGATCAACTCACCAACTACGAAGACCATATTCTTTGTCCATCGCAGAAGTTCCCTCCTGATGTGTCGACGTTCCTGTATGCAGCGAGCATAGGGGCAATCCGCCATTTTTAAAATCACATCTTAGGATGTGTGAGTTTTTTCGCCTTCCTCTTGTGTACCCGCGTGTACGAAGTCTCGTACGATCGCGATATACCCCCGTTTTTTTTTATAACCACCCCCGTCGATAGTCCGCGATGACGACAACGACGCTATATCCCAATTCTCTTTCCTGATTTCTTCGCGTCTCTCGTTCGTGCGTATTCTCGTTTTCGTGCCACCGTGACTGTGTGTATAACTTCTCCTCCGTTGTTCCTGTGCGAATACAGCGCGCGCGAGTATAGCGTTTATTTTTTCCAATTTTTTTTCCCTCTTTTTCCACCCTCTTCCCTCTGCCCCAGCAGACTTTTCTCGCCTCTCTCGTTCTATCCGAGCTCTCTCGCCTCGGATTATCCACGATTTCGCCCTCTTCAACTCTTCCCTAACCCCCGTACGTCTGTGTACGGGGTAAACGCGAGTATGCGTTTAACGTCACGCGAGGTACCCTCTCGTCGTTTGGGACACTTTTTAACCCCCCTGTTGGGGTGATTTTTCCTTCGTTCACTCGGAGAGGCGAATTTCAACCACTCGGTGGTGGAAAAAAAGGAAGAATTAAAGAAAAAAAACAGGCGCACACACAGACAGACAGACGCACACACACACGCGCGCGTACACAGAGAACGTCGACGCGGGACTCGATTCTCTCGCTCTTTCCGTGCGAACGAGCCCTCTAGCTGAGTTCGCGACTGCCACTCTTCGGTATAATTCTCGAGCCAATAGTTTTTTTTCCTCCCTCTCCGCTCTCTCTTTCTCCCTCGTTCGGTTTCTACGTTTTTCTTCGTTTTTTCTTTTAAACCAACTATCAGAGCTCTCGTGACGAGAGTCGATGGCAGTGATGGAAATCACGACGAGGATTTACGGATAGAGATCTTAATTTCTTGTTTTATTTCTTCCTATCTTCTTTTTTTTAGAGAGAATTCACGGAAATTTAACTAGTTTTCAGTTTCTTCGTTTGGAATGTTTGTTCTGTTTTTTTTTTTTCAATTTTTTTTTTCGCTCGTTTCTTCAGTGGCTTTGCGAGGAGGGAGGAGAGATCAAGGGATGAATGAGTCGTGATGTTGGCTCGTTCTTACGAATGGCTCTTCCACAGTCTCCATTTATTCCCGTGAAGATAACGAATTTCTTGTTTCGTCGTTTTTCTCGTGTGTGTGTGTGTGTGTGTGTGATTCTTTTTTCTTGTTTGTTGTTATATTTCTGCCTCAATTCCCTTCGTCGCTTTCTTATCTCGCCGGCGAGAGGAGAGCGACCGACGCGTCACTTACCGAAGCCCCGCGTCGCGTACATGCGCCAACGTCGACTCGAGCTCGCGTTCTCACCAAACCCCCGCAAAGAGACACACCACTACCCCTTTCTCGTTGCGAGTTGCAACCCTCTAACTCTCTCGGTTAAAGCGCCGGCTTCGCGTCGCCGGCTTTGATCTCGGTGACGGGGTCAACGGATCTCTCCCTCGTATCTGCAACCAAAATGATAAAGCCAACGTTGAGTATACATCGTACACGTTATATACGTATAAATATAGCTTCGGGATCGTGCCACTTGCTCTCAAGTGGGTCAGCGGAATTTTTTTTTCTCTCTCTCTCTTTCTTTTAGCGTCGAATCTTCCGACGATTCATTCGATAATCGCGCATCGCTATCTTTTATTTGAAATTCCACGTCGTTTTTCTATCTTCTTCTTCTTAATCTTTTATCGCGCCTCTAAACGGGGGTAGTTCAATAATTACGTCGCTTTTTGCAAACAGGCAGGAATCGAAAATTCGTATTTTCGATGGAAGAATAACGATTGACGATCGAGAAGACGACGTTGATTCGTAGAATTTTGGGTTTTAGTTTGTATAAATTTTCAAAATCGAGGGAAGAAATGACTGAAATAATGGAAACAAGAGAAAAGGGATGTTATCGCGGTGAAACGAATCACGATAAGTCCAATATTCTTGTAGAAGCTCGACGCGAGGAGGTGTTACCGGAAATCTCGCGATCGCACTCCCCTAAAGCTTATTTCCTCGATGGGATAAGACAGAAAGGCGCGGAGACGGGAACTCGGGGCTTTTAAGGGTGTAAGAATATTCCACCTAGAAACAAAAGAAGAAAGAAATCGTGGCAAGGTCTTTCGCTATGAAAAATAAAATTGTACGGAGCTAAAAGAAAAGACGTTCGTTTGTGACGCGTGGAAATACTCAACTTCGTCAAACAGTAAAATCCATCGTGCACTACCGTCGCCCGGGAGAACGGTGACCGAAAGCGTATCAATAATATCCCTAGCTACGCATTTCGAGCTGCGCAAAGGTATAAAAATATATACGATTGCACCCTCGATGTACGATCTATATAAGTAAAAGTAACGAAAGTGAGGAAAAGAAAAAAAAAACGTTCTTGTACATAAAGTGCGAGCTATAATGTGTAGAGAGTTGGCCAGCGAAGCCGAAGGGGATGAGATCGAGAGAGGGGGGAAAAAGATAGAGGGTGGATTGAGAGACGAGCCAAAGGGCGAAGAGAACGTGAGGGAGAGAGAGAGAGAGAAAACGAACGGGCGTCGCGCAACCGAACGGACGGTGCACGAGGGTTGCACGAGGTGGTGTAAGGGTGGTGGGTCAGCCCCCTCCCCTCGCCCTTCCGGTGGAAATACGTGTAGGGGTAGATTCGCGTAGCCACGAGGACGGAATGGGCAAGTGGTGAGTGGAGGGAAGAAGAGAAGGGGGGCTGGGAGGTGGTGGTGGCGGAGGAGAAAGGGGACGAAGGGAAAGAGAGAAAAAAAGAGAAAGAGAAGCAGGAAGGAAGGAAGGGAGGAGGTAGGACCACAGGGAAAGAGGAGCAGAGTGCGCCTAATATGCAACAGGAGAAAAAGAATTGGCGATCAATAGGTAGTAGCTGGTAAGCGTCCTTTCATCCAACCCCCCTTCCTGCCTCACCCTGTCTTGCCTGGCTGCGAGCGAACTGCCCCCTCGTCCTTTTTCACCTGCAGCCTCAGCTCTCACCTCCTCCTACCCTCTACCCTTCCTGCCACCACTCTCGACCCACTCCTTTCACCTCTATGTCCTTTTCCTCATCCCTTATCCGCTCCATCTCGTTTTTATATGCTTTTTTATTTTTTTTTATTTTTATTCATTCTTTTTCGTTTTCGGTTTTTCCTTTATGTTTTTGGTTCTTTTTACGCTCTCCATCTTTCTCGGACGCGTTTCGCCAATGGGGAAAGGAGAGTATATACACGTACGTGTACGGACTTTGAAGAATTGGTCACCCCTCGACGATCGACGACCATCGCAAAACTCGAGTTCTCTTCTGGAGGGGGATTCTTTTTTTTTTGTCTCTTTCTAATTTTTTTTTCTTCGATTTCTGTCTCTCCGTCACCGTCATTGCAACCTTCCTGCGCTCGCTCTCTCTCTGTCTCTTCATTTTTCTCTTTCTCTCTTCGTTTCTTACGAGATCTTGCGACCATGCTGGCTATGCTTTAGTCTTGTCTTATCTTTCAAAGTTTGCTTTGGAAAAACAGAGGAAAAAGGGAGAGTGAGAGTATGTATCTCTACGAGGGAGAGAGAGAGAGAGAGAGAGAGAGAATGAGAGATGGAACGAAGTCATTGTACGACGACAGAGAAACAGGAGAGGACCACTCACCACCACGAGCTTGAGTGAACGGAGCGAGGCTTTCGCCGCAACTATTTACCTCCGATAGAGCACCAGACGAAACAATCAACTGCAAACATTTCGCGAATTTCGCTGAATTCACGTGGCAAACGGGATGTAATCTTGTAATTCAATATCTCCTAGACATTTCACGAAACAAACAAAAAAAAAGCAATTTTCGTATCGAAACTCGAGCGACGTAATTCGAGAGTGAGAAATTATTTTTCAAAATTATTTCATCTTAAAAAATCAATTTCTTTATAAAAATATATTTTCTTTTCTCGCTTGACCTTTCCTACATTTTTTGCACGATCTTTCAAACACCAATTATACTTACAATATTTTGATTAAATTAAATCCAAAAGAAAACATGAAAAAATAGTTTAAAAATTAATTCACAATTTTCAAATATTTCTGATTTTTAACCTTGACGAATCGTTGTTGCAAAAAATGAAAATTGTAATAAATTATTTTTAAACCCCCCCCCCCCCCCCCCTGATCCTCAAACTCCACAATATTCGGCGAACGTACCGAATCACCGTCGATATCGTGCGATCTCGACGACTTTCGATGTTTGTCTCGTTGTACGATTGACCGAACAATTGGTATTCCGTTCGGGTTTCAGCGAGCGAGAGTAACGGAGATCGGGTGTATGTATACAGTCGGTGCCAAACATTCTAAAAGTATGTACGACGAGTGCGAGTGAAGCACCGGCAGTCACCTATACATACATACATACGTATCGCCCCCCCCCTGCCCCCGCTCTGTCTTCTTTCTCTCTCTCTATATATATATAGAAGAGGGAGAGAGAGAGAGAGAGGGAGAGAGAGAGAGAGAGAGAAGCGACGACAGGAAGAGGAAGTATCGGTAGAGTGCTATACAGTGTCCACGAGCGTATACACGCGAAGTGGTAAGGGCAACGATGTGTGTTCCAAGAGCCAAAGATCGATTCGACCGTGTCTCGGTCGAAACTGGACTACATTCTGCACAAACATATACACGGCTTTGCATTTCTATCAGAAGCAACACAGCGAGGCAACGAGAGAAAGAGAGAAAGTGAGACAGAAGGGAACATTGGCTAGATGTTGCTCGCGCGCGCGTGTGGTTCGGGCTATCGCCCAAGCGCAAGCTTTCGAGCGAAGGCGCCGTCGGTGGTGTCCTCCGACTATCTACACCCCCACCTCCACCCTCCTCCTCCTCCTCCCACACTCCACTCGCCCTTCCTCGTCGCGCGAGCTTGCACTATACCACCCTCTCTTCTACCATCCCTCTTCCCTCTTTCTTCTCTTCGGACGCGCCGAGCGCGCGTATACGACAGAGCCAACGACGTCATTGAACCCTCGGCGCGGTCGCCAAGGGGAGACGGAGAGAGTGAGAGCCCCAGAGAAACGGAGAGAAAAAGAGGGAACAAGTGGGGGGGTATAGGGGAGAAAGAGAGGGAAAGAAAAATCGTTAGGAACTCGGTAAAGTCTCTTAGGTCACTCGGACTGGCATGGCGTGGCGAGCGATTCGTGCGACCCTCCCGCCTTCACACAGACACACTATTACTATCAACTTTATATATACATATATAAAGTTGTGTCCGTGCGTCCACGTATTAGGAGAAGTACGCTCGTAGCATTTCTCGTTGCAGTCGGCTCTCTCGCATATACGCCTGCAACTGTTGAGCCCGAAGGGGAAACTCGGGCCATGCGAATTAGCAACTTCGTACGGACGTCACGAGAGAGCGTCGTTTAAGACTCCTTTCGAGGTCAGACGATATCGCCGCCGAATAATACGACGAGGAATTATTTGTTGAGGTAGGAATACTCGGGTTCGAACAGACTCGGCTAGAAAAACACGATGATTTTCTTCGACGTTCATTTTTCCCCGATGTCTTATCTGCTCTTTGTTTTTGTATACGATAGAAATAATACAAATTTCTGGCCTTTTTTTTGTGTACGTATCTACGATCGTGACGATCGTTCGGTCGAGAATAATTTATCCTCGCGAGATATCGACCCGGGGAAGATTGCTGCCAGTCTGTGTAGGCGAAAACGTCAGTGACGCGTTCTATTTATTCGCCCGTGTTTCCGTGTGTTTGGTTTGTATCGCTGAATCGAACTCGATTGGAACAAGAATGTAGGCCGAAGAGGACGTAAAATCGATAGTGATCGATACATTTTTATGAGATCTTTTTTTTCTTCTCGAGATTCGACTTTTTTTTTGTAGCTAGTGGGAAAGAATTGATAGATTGATTCAATTTCGATGAAAAAAAAACAGACTTTTATGTAATTTTGGAAATTGAAATTGGACGATTTTCAAGTATGTTGGTTGCTTGTCGATAATGATAATAACAATGATATAATCGTACGAATGGTAATATAATTGGCACTCGGTCTATTCGAAACATTTTAAATTGCTCATTGAGATTCATCAACGCGACACACGTTGAGTATATATTGCACGAATCAGTCTCTCTCTCACGTTTAACAAAGTCTCTGGCTTCCCCTGTGTGTCGGATCAATCCGAAAGAATGTGGGTCAATCGAGATACGAGATCGAGAGAAATACCAGAGAACTCGCGAATCCTCACGAAATTGCAATATTTCCATTACCTAAATCTCTGCAAAAAGAAATCTTCCTCGAAATAAAAATCAATCATCGTTTTTAAATAATTGAAAAAAAAAAAAAAAAATTTTTATTACAAAAATTATCGATTAATTTCGAATCGATCGCTCGATAATCGCACACCTGGAAATTCTTTTCTCTCGCGTAAAACAATATTTTCTCACAATTTCAAAAGCGCGATCGAAAGTGACCAATTTTCCTCGAAGTTCAAATCGTCTTGATGCGAGGACAAACTCGAGGAGTTAAATGGGAAAAAAAAAATGTTGGGACTTTAACGCGTATACGCGCTTATTTGCCAATATAGCGAAAACACATGTTGTGTCGCGTTAAACTAATAACGGGTATGAAGCCGACGCACCAGGCGGAGTCAGGCTGTGCCTACTGCCTAGTACTACTAGACCTGTACATAGCGACACACACACACACACACACATAAGTATACCCGGAAGTAAACAGGAACGCATGCGGAGCGACGAGCGGAAATAGAAGAACATAAAATTTCAACGATTCCGAGAGATCAAAGTTTGCCGTGGGCATTCAGTCCGAGAGAGAGAGAGAGAGAGTCGGAAAAGGAGAAACAAGAGGAAAAGTGGAGAGAAGGAGGATCGGGGGTGGCGGAGGGGTTGAAGATAAAACGACAGACCATACGCGTGCCCTTACTACTCGGCTGAAACAGCTATGTATAGCTACTTACGTACGCTCCCTGATCGATTTTCCCATTACGAGGAGAGCCCAAGGTGGCCCTTCTTTCTCTCTTCGACCGTTCAGGTGCAACCCTGCTCAATCATCCCCTAGCACAAAGTCTTCGTTTCCTTTTTTCCCTCTTGGACTTTCGCTCGCTCCTTCCTTCGTTCTACCCGTCTTGGCCAGCCATTTCCAAAGCTTGCATTTCCGTCACTATGGGGAGACAGAGAGAGAGGGAGAGAGACCACCCCCTAACCCCTACTCTCGGGCTCTTCCTTTCTCTCTCTCTCTCTCTCGTTCGAAACCCATCGACTCATTCCCTGAGGCAAAGTCCTTGCGCCAATTTTATGTTCGCTCGTCTCCTTTTTTTCTTCTTCTTTTTTACTTCCTCTTCGACTTTTTTATTTCGCTTCGAATCGCTACGTTCGCGAAAAGCTTTTCGTTACGAGCTGAAAGCTTTGAAAAAAATATCGACGGTATTCGTTTTCTACGTTTTCGAGCGTCCTTTTTTTTCTTTCGTCTTCTATTTGGGGGAAGGGGCAATTAAAAATATGAAAAGTACGAGAAAGAAGCGAGACGTTATTTTAATGAATTTGTTATTTTTTTCTTCTCTGTGTTATTTGGTTTCGAGGAAATATTAAAGATCCTTTCATTTCAGGTTCAATTTGCCGTTAACAGGAGCGAAATTATTGCGCGTAATCGCGTTGTCGGTGTTGCCCAGGAATGTTTTTCAACTAATTGCAGCGCGTTAATAAGGAGCTCTTTTTCTTTCTTTTTCGACAATGTTAACGGCGAATTAATTATTTATCGCGTTGATGCGAGGAATTAAAAACTGTGGGACGAGGTCGCGGGAGATAGCAAATGATTTTTCAATACGTATATTTCTTCGGAAGGAGTTGACAACCGAGGCGGAAAACGAAGTCTCATGCGTCTTTCGTTAATGAATTCAACGGGGCCAGAGACTTTACCCAGTTCTCCGAACTTTCTCTCTCTATCTTTCTCTCCATAATCTCTGGGAAATTTTGATTACTTTTTTTTCTTTCTTCCATGTTCTTTTTTTCAAATTTTTCTTATTATCAACCTGTCGGCCTTAGGAAGCGTACGTCTTAATGCGAACAAATGAAAATACGAACTTTTGCATCTCGTAAACAACAATTTCACATCCCCCACCCTTCCCATGTTAATAAATAATAATAATTTTTTGCCGGCGATAATTACTTGTAATAATTTTAAATAATTGCAATATTTAGCGAAATACCAAAAATAAAACGTCAGACTTGGAAGAAATTAATAAAAAAACATACAACAATAAATAAATAAAAAATTAATACCAAAATAAATAAAAAATAAAATAAATAAAAAATTAATACCAATTAATATAAAAAAAACTCCAGACTTGGAAGAAATGAATATAAAGATACAATAATAAATAAATAAAAAATTAATTAATACACGAAGTTGACAAAATTGAAAAAAAAAGAAATATTCCGCAAGAATGTTCGTTAACAAAGGATAGAATGTTGCGAAATAAATATAGAGGTACTACTTACTACCCCTACCCCAGAGCCCGATGAAGAAGAGGAGATAAGAGAGCCGAAAAATAAGGGCGAGGCAAAAAGAAACGTTCACTGGGAGGGAATGCAACAGGCCTTATTGCTACAATAACTAAGACGAGTATGCCTCGAGACTCTTTTTCCGAGGAAAGTAATAACGACGAGTGGATGAAAACAAGAGAGAAGACCGAGAGAGGGAAAGAGAGCGAGAGAGGAAGAAGAGCGAAGAAGAGAAAGAGAGAGCAAGGGTAGAGGGTGAGGGGTGGACGGAGAATAAAAAAAGGGGTGAAACAAGATCCATAGAATCGTGGTGCGAGCACGCTGGTTCTTCTTCACCCCCCTCGCCCATATTTCCCTGTGGGTAGTGAGTTACGCGAAATAGGTATTTCTCGGGTTGTAGGAAGATCGCGAGAGACGAAACGCAAGGATAGGGTGGTCTGGGAACCGACCGAACGTCCGTGTCTATTCTGTGTATTGTGCAAAAAAAAAGAGAGAGGGCGAAAGAGAGCGAGAGATCTCCGTCCACCCATCTATTTTTTTTTACTTCCAGGAGCATCGTAGTTTGGGGTTGAAGGGGGAGGAAAAGGAGAGGGTTGGAATATGAAAGTACTTTTTTACGGGCAAGGCAACACAATGTCGGAGAACCCGAGAGACGAGCTTTGCCTCGATGTTGGTTGTTGGGAGGGTGGGGAGAGGGGGTGAAGAAAGAGGGGTTGCAAGGGTTTCGAAGCGAACCAGGTAGAGAAGAGAAACGGATATAGAGGAAGGGAAGAGGAACAGGCAACTCTCACCGCGAGTTACACGTCCGACGGTCACGAGGAATATTTTTCAGAGGTGCAAGGAACTCAACGGCCTCAAAGAGTGGAAAAAGAGTGGATGGACAAGGGTGCGTAAGGGAAAATAAGCCGGGCGAACGAAACCATGAGCGACGGATACGAAGAAGGAGATAATAAAATGAGAGCGAGGATGGGACGAGGCTTGGTACCGGGGATGGTTTGGGGAGGGTTGCGACTAGGGAAGTGAGAGGGGGATGTTATTAAGCAAAGAAACGAAAAAAAATGTGTATGAACGAGATGGTAAAGCACTGAAGACAGCGACAGAGAAAGAGCGAGAGGGTTACAAAAAATTGAGAATCAAGAGAGAGAGAGAGAGAGAGAGAGAGAGAGAGAAAGAGAGAGGAAGAAACTAATATCAGAAGAGAGAAAAGACGTAAGTGCGAGTGAGGAAGAGAAAGAGAGGGAGAGAGAGAGAAAGGGAGAGAGAGCGAGCAGCGCAGTCTCGTCGAGCCGAAAGAAGAAAAAAAAATAGTGAGATGGAAAGGGAGAGAGAGAGAGAGATAGAGTGAGAAGAAAACGCGGAAGGGAGAAGAGGAAGAAGAGAGAGGGTGGGTCTTTCGTGCACCGAGTTTTTTTACCCCCCCCCCCCCCCCCCCCCCCCGGCCGCCCTCTTCCCCATAGGATAGTGCGAGGGTGAGCGCGCGAAGCAGGGGTGCGTTGGATTCGGTTACTTGGTCTCACCCCTCGGACCCTGTCGCCTTCTCTCTTTTCCTCTTACGCCCGGTACTCAACCCCTCTTGCTCTTACTTACTCGCTCACTCTCTTCGAGTTACCTATGCTTGTACATACAACTTTCTCACTCTCCTTTTACTCTTTCGCTGGGCAACGAGAGAGGTACGAGGCGGCGAGTAGGATGAGGAGGAGGAGGAGGAGGTGGAGGGGAAAGAGGGTTGCTGCAGCCAGACTCTCGCGCCTCGCTCTCAAAACCCAACCCTCTCCTCTTACCCCCATCTCACCGGTCCTCTCGCTTCTCCGCGGGAGTTTCTCCACCGCGAGTCTCCGACTCACTTTTTTATCCTCTCCCTCTCTCTCTCTCACTCTATCGTTCTTTCTCCCTCGCACAAGCTCCGGAGTTCGTCGGTCCGCCACCAACCACTCCTTTTCCCTTCCTCACCCCTCAACCATCCTTCTCTCTTCCTCTCTCTCTCTCTCTCTCTCTCGGTCTTTCGCCCTCCCGCGGGTACTTCTCGTTTTTTTAACGAAGGATCCGCTCAATACCTCGGCTGTCATAACCTCCCTGTGGCCCGAGAGAACCTTCTCACTCCCACCCCCCCATGCACACCCTTCTCTTTTTCCTCCTCGCTTCCCCTCTTCGTACCGCCCGAACCACCTCAGCAATCCCGACGTGGAGAGTCCTCTTTGCTCACCTTCGCGCACCCAAAGAGACTGTGAGAGAGAGAGAGAGAGAGAGAATCTCACCCTCTTCTGGTGGATATACCCGCGAGAGAACACGTCCCCACACCCTCGTATCTCCGGGTCTCGCGCGTAGCCCACCTTGGGATAAATCTCTCTCTCGCTCTCTTGGCTACCAAACCAACCCCCTCCTTGCACCCCTTTTTCACACACATCCCTTCCTTTCGACCAGTTTTTAACGTTTCGTAGTTTCGTTCGACGTTTCCTTTACCACGAGGGAAAGAGAGAGAACGAAGAGAGGGAGGGCATTTACGCGCTCCCTATGGATAGAGGAGACCGTTCCACTATGTACACTCAAGCTTTTATCTACCCTTATATACACACACAAACACACACGCAAATATATGTACCACGCGTAGATATAGTACGTAACATCTCCCCAAAGTACTGAAATTCTTCGGTAGAAGGACGAAAATGGTGATTCGGGGGGGCAGGAGGAGTAAAGAAGGGGGTTGTAGGGTGCAGATGGGACGACGAGCGAGATCACCCCTTCGCTCGCTTGCCTGTTTGCGCGCGCTATAGGGGATGAGAGAAAAAAAAGAGGGAGACCGGTGCATTTCGTCGTTACTTTGTTTTACGTGCTTTTTCCAACGTTCTCTCCCTTAGCGGGGGTTGTGCACGAGCTCGAACCACCGAGATCGTTCGTCATGTACGCATATCCTTCTTACATATATATATATATGTATATACATTTACAGCAGTCTTTTTTCACATTGTGCAAGAGCCAAAACCACCCCCCACCCGCGTTTATTACACGCGTATGTGTACGACCCTACGGGTTTTAGTGTCTCGCCACATCGTAGGTACTCTCCGCGCGCACGAATCCCTTTCAATCCTTCTTCCCTCCGCTACCAGTGCAACCCTCGCTTTACTAACCTCCCTCTCTCCCACCCTCTTTAAATTTCTCGCCGTTCACCTGCCTCGCATCGCTTTTACGTGTATCTCGAGTCTTTCTCTCTCTCTCTCTCTCTCTCGGATAACACGAAATGGACTCGCAATCGATCAACGAGCTATATCGCATCATTATTTATCATCAAGATCAATTTTCTTGGAGAAACAAGCTTCGGAGAAAGAGCCACGTCTAGCTTCAACACGCGGCTCCAAAAATTGACCGACCTTCGCAACAACCTAATCGCAATTAAGAACGAGCTCCCAAGACCTCATAACTCGGTACTAGAGCGGAGACGTTAGAGAGCTCATTCATACTATCGCTCATCAGTAAATAACTCTTTATCTCATCAGATCGCCCCTATCACCTCAAATAATCTCGTAACCGAAATAATAATAATAATCATTTCAACAGTAATTTCATAATAATAATAATAATAATTTCAACAATAATTTCATAATAATAATAATTTCAACAGTAATTTCATAATAATAATAATAATAATAATTTCAACAGTAATTTCATAATAATAATAATAATAATAATAATAATAATAATAATAATAATTTCAACAGTAATTTCATAATAATAAAAATAATAACAATAATAATAATAAATTCAAGAGCATCAAATGGTCGTAAGACAAATAATTATTAATTACCGAGGATCTCAGCGCACATGATCTGATCAAAAAAGTCAAAGGTGTAACTAAATGTAAATGAAATAACACTGAACAAAAACTACCCAACACGCACAGATCGATTTCGTCCTGTTTTGTTGAGACATTTGTGATGTTTTTTTTTTATGAATTGTTTTTCGATGTTGCATTTCACGTTTGTTTAGTTTATTTTCGTTATGGACAGCGGAAGTTAGCATTGAAATTGGTGTTTTTGTTGCTGTCGGGAAAATTATAGGGGGACGAGAGAGGGATGGAAAATGTCACTTGTGCAGGAAAAGTTGTTCGTAAGGGACGAGGGTTAGGGTCTCTTCCCCCTTTCTCCTCTCCCACGTCCCTTATACGACAACCCCCTTCCCTTTGCTGTGCATGAGATATAAGGGAGGTAGATCGAGCCCGACCAATTTTCTCGGAAAGATCGGATTCGCGCGTCGACGGACGATGGAACGAAAAAAACTCACCCTCGTCGATCGTAAATAAATCGTTGAAAGAAACGTTTGGCTTCGTCGATGCGAAGAGGGATAGAGAGAAGAGAGAGAGAGAGAGGTTCTAGCGATTACAGGTGAGAGGCACGAAGGAAGGATACCACGAGATAAAATGGCAACGGTGAGACGAGAACGAGATCGGTTCAAAGTCTCACGTTCGTTTTTCTTCTTTTTCCTCGCGTCAATGAAAAATTGTACCAATTTCCGTCTCGAAATATCGAGATTCGAGAATCGTAGAACGAACGTTGGGTGGGAAAAAAAAATGAAGATAGTTGCGAGACGAGAACGTCGATTTTTTTAAAAATCGTGAAAAATAGAGGAAAGAAAAAAGAGGGAAGACAATCGAAATCGAGTTTGCCACCACGCCCACTTCTCAAACTCGCTTTTATATGCGTGACTAGACGGGTTTTTGCGCAATTACTCAAGAATAAGCCGTGGCCAACGACGCAAGCCCACGACGGACCGAGTCGTCGTCGTCGTCGTGGCGCACAATTACACGAATGATATAATCCGAAGTGTTTACCACGGCCCATCCCCGTTGCTTTAGGTGTGACTCGCGAGATTATACCAAGAAACGATGTTTCAATACTCGTTTAGGAGTGAAATGTGTATATATACATATATATATGTATGTACTTATAGTTGAAGTCTAATCAAATATAGATTTATTCAAATATAACGATATAATAAATTATTTATATAAATTATATAATAATTTACATTATTGATAATTATAAAAATAATATAATATACTAGTATTGCAATAATAATAATAATAATGATAAAATATTTTATTATTAATATTATGAATTATTAAATATATTATATAAATATTAATTCATAATAATAATATAATATATTATAATATATTATATAATACAATATATTATTATTACGATAAAAATAATATAATATATTACTATAATATTAATATATAAAATTTATATGCAACCGATAGATATAATAAATTATTATATAAACTATATAATAATTTACATTATTGATAATTATAAAAATAATATAATATACTAGTATTGGAATAATAATAATAATAATAATAATAATAATAATAATAAAATATATTATTATTACTATAAAAAAATATAATATATTACTATAATATTAATATATATAATTTATATACAACCGATAGATATAATAAACTATTATATAATTTATATAATAATTTACATTATTAATAATTATAAAAATAATATACTATACGATTATCGTATCAATAATAATACAAAAATATATTATTTTGTTAATAATAATAATAATAATAATAATAATAATAATAATAATAATATAATAGATTACGATAATAATAATAATATACAAAATTTGTATGCGAGCGAGAATAATAATATTGTATACAACATCAATAATAATATCATAATTATATTATTATTATTTCTTCTCTTACAATATGAGTCACGACATAATAATTGTCATTGCTAATTATACATAGCCAGTTCATAAATCCTGTTTAAAATGTTTCCACCCAATGATGCGAACGTATCAAGAAAGAAAAAATCCGGAAATAGATATGTGTATAAACGAAGAAATAGAGGCATAGAAAGCTCGAAATCGTGTTTGCGAAAGCTCGCAAAATTCCGTTCGGAGATACTCGGCACGGCAGAGCATGCTCTCGTTGGAAGCAACAGTTCGCTCTGCTCCAAACCCTCCCCTATCTTCTCTCACTCTTCGCGACCCCTCTCTCACTCGCTCTCTCGCGCTCTCTCTCTCACTCACTCACTCACTCGCTCTCTCTCTCTCTCTCTCTCTCTCTCTCTCTGGCACGACCTAGTCGCGTGGCATGCCAGTTTGCCACCTACCGACGGTCTTTGGGTCTTGTTTCCATCATCGCCCCTAAACCCAACTCTCTCTCTCTCTCTCTCTCTCTCTTCCACCTCTTTACCGTTACTTCTCTCACTCTCCATCCACCGAAGTAAGTCTAGCTGCTTCTATACCTTTCGTCTTGGTCTCTTTCTCACGTTGCAGCTTTGCACTTGGTAACCACTAAATTTAGGCCTTGCTTTCTCCTCGCCTCTTTGCTAACCCTTTGGTATTTCTTCTTTCCCCACCCACCTACGTTTTCCACTCTGTATCTCTCTCTTTCCTGATTTCTTGCCTGACCCACCACCTCCCACTTCTTCCAACTTTTCATCCCTTTCCTCAACCTCTGTCTCTCTCGCTCAACGTTTATTTCCAACCTCCCTGTGTCTCGCGTCCCTCGATGTGCCTGCAGCTTTTCTCACCACCTTCTCACTTCGCCTCGGCAATCCTCTCGCCACTTTCGCTTTTGGCTTCTCAGCCCTTTCGCAGCCCTTCGAAACCTCTTCGAAACTCACCCTTGTACTCTCCACTGGCACGAGCCCTCTTCCTCACTCTCTCTCTCTCTCTCGCTCTCTCTCTCTCTCTTACTCTTACGATTTTTTCGCTCTCGACAAGACGCCTTTGGACTCAAAGGAAATACGTTCCTGATACTTCAGACACGCCGCGTTCTTCCCTGAAGCATGTGGCACGTGAAATCAGCTGACCAGCAAAGAGGGCGAGACAACGTGATATAACACGATTTTCGGTAAGTCTACGAGAAAATCTTGTCTTCGTTTTTTAAATAATTTTCACAAAATCGAATCGCTCGACGTTTCGACAGTTTTGCATCTCTCGAATCAGAATTTAATCAGAACGATACGGAAATAAATATTCCCAACACTTTTTTTTCCAAACACAAAATTTAATTTTTCTCTATCAAGAAACAAAATTTGAGGAAAATATTTCTACCAAAATTTCCAACCTTCTCTTCATCTCCTATTCTTATTCGAATATCAATATCAATCTTTGAAATTAAGAAACAATTAAAAAAAAAAAAAATTTCGACTATATCGCAAAAAAATTTTAATCATCAATTTTCTATCAATTTTGAAAATATATTTGTCGAATTTTGTTAGTTTAGCACGCGATACGTTTCAATCTTCGACGCGGATATAACAACGTTCGGTGCTCGAGTTTACGAGTTGAAAATTAACATATTCCAATTTGTCATATTCTCGCTGATGAAACGTAACGTGAGACTGGCCTGGCGTATCACGCGACACTCCCTTCGCACGTGTGCGTGCGACCTCGGTGAAAAACAAACACACGGACATACGGGAACCGAGTGATATTGGTATATCGACTAGTCCCCTCGAACCTCCCCCCCCCCTCTCCACTCATCCTGACCACTAGGGAGGCGATAGCAGATCGATGCGATTTTAATCGGTTTTTCCATGGAAAGATTTGCAAAATCGTACGTATTGGTGTATATAAAGGATCATACACGATCGTTTGCTTGTCCAAGGATTAAAGGTTTTCATGATCGATTTTCCCGCGGTTTGGAGGACGTTCGAAGGGTAAAATGCGAGAACGAAAGTTCTCTCTGTCTGTCTCTTCCTACGAGTGAGAGGCTTGGGGCATTAATTTTATTTCCGGTCGAATAGCCGTTGAAATGTGTGAACGGAAAGCACAGCGGACACATGCCTCTCTCTCTCTCTCAAACACACACCCACACACACACGCACACAGGTCTCTCGTCATCCTTCCTCGGTCGACATTCCGACCTCTCCGAGCTTTCGCAAGCGGCTAGTAAATCCATCCGTCTATCGAACTAGAGTGTAGACTACGTGACGCCGCGAGTCGAACGGGATAGACATATTCATTACCATATTGATTTGAATAACGCGCGCACCAGTTGCTCGCTCGAACCCGCGCGAAAATCGTACGGCCAACTTCCGTTGTAAAATCGTTGAAAATTATTTGACGTCGATGCAATCGCGCATAAATTATGGGAGAATAGAATGTAGCAGCGGCCATTTTGAATAATCGTACGTCGAAAGTGAGAAAACAAATTTTTTGGAAAATATTCAAAAACAGGGAGGAGAAATCGATTTTGGAAAAAAGAAAGAACAATAGCGAGAAAAGGTGAAAATAATTCGGTTCATGTAGGAACGAGGGAAACTTCGATGATTCAATTACGAGAACGAACGAGCTAGAAAAAAATGTGACAAAGGGTGCAGCGTAACGCAAAAACCCAAAAACTGTAATACTATAACAAATCGATTTTTGAAAACAAAGAAAGAACAATAATAACGAGAAAAAATAAAAATAATTCGGTTCACGTAGGAACGAGGGAACTTCGATGATTCAATTGCGAGAACGAACGAGCTAGAAAAAAATGTGACAAAAGGGTGTAACATAACGCAAAAACCCAAAATTGTAATAAGAAATCGATTTTTGAAAAAAAGAAAGAACAATAATAACGCGAAAAAATAAAAATAATTCGATTCACGTAGGAACGAGGGAAACTTCGATGATTCAATTGCGAGAACGAACGTGCTAGAAAAAAATGTGACAAAAGGGTGTAACGTTACGTAAGAACCAAAAACTGTAATAAGAAATCGATTTTTGAAAAAAAGAAAGAACAATAATAACGAGAAAAAATAAAAATAATTCGGCTCACGTAGGAACGAGGGAAACTTCGATGATTCAATTACGAGAACGAACGAGCTAGAAAAAAATGTGACAAAAGGGGGTAACGTAACGTCGCGATCGTGAAAAGTCGTGAATGAAAAATGTTCATAATTGGATTTTGACAGAATCGCTCCTCGACGATTTCGTCGGTCTAGCGGATGCGTAAGGCGCACGGTTGAAGTTTTTATTAACGAGAAATATGAGAAGAGAGCCAAATGGAGAAAGAGAGAGAGAGATGGAGGGAGGAAACGAGAACGTGCAACCCTCGCGTGTCGGCGTTATTCGCAAACACATACGAAGGTGCACGTGTGATTTTCGCAAAAGCGTTAAAAAGCTGAGAATTGCAGGGGTTCGAGGAAAGAAAAAAAGGAAGGAAAAAAGAGAAAAGTAAAAACACGAATTCTTTCGTCCCTCGGTACGACGAAAAAAGAACCCGAAAAAAAAAAAAATATTCACAAAAAGAACACACCCACACACACCCACACCCCCGGCAGCGTACGCGACGAAGAAAATGCATCAAAGGATACCCACCAAATTAAAAATGCAATTATAAAAAGCGTCGGAAATCCTTTTTGTCGAAAAGCAAGCGGGCTACGCGGAAACCTCGGCTCTCTCTCCCTTTTACAGCGTAGGTACTCGAGCAAACCCTTCGCTTAATTTCTATTCTCTTCCCACTTCGCCCTCTCGCCCCTTCATCGCCCTTTCCCCCTTCCACCCCGTACCACCCACATTCACACTCCGTTTGTTTTTTCTTCTTCTTCTCCGTTTGATTTTGTTTTATTTTCTTGTTTTCCATTTTGTTTTATCGCCCACTCGCACACCGTCCCGCGATTTAATTGTCAGATTTTCGAGGCTTTTCCCGGGATCCAAGAATAACGTAACGAAAAATGTCGAGCTCGTGCCGGAGACACTGGCCGAGAATAGATAAGTCCAAAGCTTTTGAGACTAGCGAGGGCGGTAAGCTACACCTATACACGTACATATATATAAATATATATATACGTACGTATGTAGTGGAGAACCGAGTCGACAGAGCGTAAAAGCGGAGGGTCGGAAAAGCTTCAATTTTCGTACCTTTCGTTTTTCCAAAAAAAAAAAAAAAACAAGAAAAGATAAAAAAAACGAACAAGAGACTGACGTCCCGAATCTGCTATCAAAGCCTGGCAGACACCCATTGTGCCTTTATACGGAATTTTCATGCTTGCGTGTGAGTGTTACGTGACCGACCAGGACTGTACGTGTATGTAGAGGGAGGGAGGGAGGGAGGAGGTGTTAGGTAAGAAAGCTTGTTTTAACTTTTATTCCAGGCAAAAGGACCGGGTCCGATTCGCTTTGAAGATTCTTCAATGCGTTCTATCCCCAACTCTCTCGTCCGTTTTTCAACCCCTGCACCCACGCATCCTCTAGGAATTTTTTCCAACTATGCCTTTTACGATATATTTTCATTCGGTTCTCTGTCTATCTCTCGCGACCTCGTTCCGTGGATTGAAGTCGCGAGCTTGATTATTAACGTCGTCGGTGTCGTTAATACCGTTGTAATAATTCTTACGTTTTAATATTAAAATTATCGACGTATCACATTTTGGTCTCGATCGTTCGTGAATGCAAAGCTCGAATTATAAAATCGTACGGAAATTCAGAGGGCTCGATAGGACGAAAAAAGTGGTCGTACATCGAACTACCCCTTGTCGAGACAACGAGCAAATAATATTTTCGGTCCGGGGTGAAACTGCAACCCCGTCCTCCCTCCTCCCGCATAAAGCCGCGCAGATATAACCAATACAAGCTCTCCCGGCCGCAGCAACCCCTACCCCTGCGATTCGTATTTTCCCCGTCACCCCCTGAGGGAGGGAAAGGTAGCAGCATGTAAAACACTCGTCTACGAGCGATTCGACCCGAGAGCCGCGAGATGGATCGCGAGAGAGAGAGAGAGAGAGAGAGATGGACCGCACGAGACGAAGGGAGTGCAAGGGGTTTGGGGTGTTCGTCGAGTAGACTCGAACTCCTGCGAGGGGGTGAGTACCAGTTGAAGGGTAGGAGGGACGGGGATTCGCGAGTTCCCCGAAGGAAATGATTAATTGGCACGGGCCTGCCTTGACAGATCTGACGGTATTCGTCCGGGTCCCGGCAGCTCTCTCGTCCACCCACCTCCCCCTCGTTCTCTCTCTGTCGTTTTACCGCTCAGTGTGCATCCCTCGAATCTATAACCCCGCTACCCTTCCTTCCTTCCTTCTCATCCCCTTAAACTCTCTTCCTGGCCCTCAACGCACACGTTTCCCGTGTGCCGGGCATGTCTCCACCCACTACTCTAACGACCCGCATCGTCCCTTCTCCCACCATCGGGCGAAGCAGCCAAGAGAGAGTGAGTGAGCGAGAGAAATATAGCAGAGAGATATTTAGCTTGCGCACCCTGGCCGTTCCCTATTGATCGGATATTCGGAAAAATTTCGCGAGCAGAGTCTCCGCGAGAGGATGAGACCGAGAGGATGTTGCGCGGTATGGTAGGAGACAGAGGTAACGTCGGAGACTACGGAAAGGGAGTAAAAGGGAGTCGGTGAGTGCTGTTAAGGGGTGGGGAGAGAGAGAGAGAGAGAGAGGTGAGAGGAAGGTGGCGGGTAGGTGGGGAATGGGGGGGGGGCTAGGTAGAGAGGAGGATGAGCGAAAACGCGCGGTTCGGCGAACGAGGATGGAAAGAGGAAAATGTAGAAGGAAAAAAGCGAGGACGTGGAACCGTGCAAAAAAACGGACGAGAGGAGAAAGGTGGTGGAGAGAAAAAGCGAGAGAGAGAGAGAGAGACGCGACGGTGGAGAAAAGAAAAAGAAATGTCGAGAGCAACGCTCTCTTCTGCTACAGTGGAGGGGAGGGGGAGGGAGGGGGTTGAAAGAGGACGAGATGATAAAGGGGAGACGCGGATAGTGCGAGAGAGAAGTATCGAGAAAAGTGCACGGCGTTGCGGACGAGGATGGAGAAACGAACGAGGTAGAAAGAGTGGGAGGGAAGGAGGTGGGGAGAGGGGGGGGGGGGTTGATACGCTACGTGCAAGAAGATGGTTATGGGATAACTAAACGACATCCTCCCTTTTCAGAGGGGGTGAAAAATCTCTCCCTCTTCTTCTCCTCCTCTCGTCTTCCTGGATTATCTTTTTCCGAAATCCGGGATTTTCGTTCGCGAAATATTTCTTTTTTACTGACTGTGTCCCGATTCTTGATAAAAAAAAAAGCAGAATACAAAAACGGATTTTCTTCCTTTTTTTTAATGAGTTAATACCAGCGCCTGGCGAGCAAGTAAATTGTGGATGTGCTCGTAAATTAATGAGTCGAAAATTAATGGGAAAAGAAAGTAAACAAAAGGTTTTGGCCTTCGTCAGTCACGGGAATAAAAATTGAAAAAGATGATTTTTCGTTGTTCTTGGAATATTAAACTTCTCGGTTCTGTATTATGTTTTAAATTACAGTAGAAACCGTAGACAGGAAGTACAAATAATGAAAGACCTCCGTTATCCTCTTTTACGTTTTTTTCGGATGAACTTTCTCATTTTCTCTCTCTCTCTCTCTCTCTCTCAATATTCTTCACAGCGTCCCTATGAGTTTCTCGCCGCAACCTGAAATCGTTATACATATTCCACGGGAAAAAGCCCCTTGAAACGGCGAACATCCCTCCCCCCCTCTTGCCGTTCTCAAATTCCAATCGAGCGTCTCCACCACCCCGAGCCCTAGCCGCACCACCATCTCGCTTTTCCCGCAACAATTTAATTGGTAGCATTTTTATTAAAAAGTATCGACAGCGCACCACCTTGTTTACGACTTTGCGAATTAATGGCGGCTCTCTCTCTCGGCCAATGCGAGAGAAGGAAGAAAAAAAAGAAACAAAACAAAAAAGCAAAGTCTTTCCCCCGGCTTTCGCGTTTTTTCTCATCGGTTAACTATGGGAGGGGAGGGGAGGGGGGGGGGGGGTGCTTTTTTATTCCTCATTGGTTTTCGGTTCCCAACGACCGTCGTCTCCATACGCACCTTCTCGTATTTTTTCCTCCCTCTCTCTCCCTCTCTCTCTCTCCCATTAATTTCCCTTTCCGTTAATTTTCCATTTTCTACAATACCCTCGATCCAACGAGAGACGACCTTTCCGAAGAAATTCTATGTCGATCGACAAACTGTTAAAAAAAAAAGATAAAACCAAAAAACACAATAGTCACAATAAAATAAAGAGACAATCCACGTATTCGTCGCGCATGTCGCAATTTTATGAAATATTATTCGAACAAAATAAATATATCGTCGAGGTTGATTGTCTCCGTGATTAATGTCTCACGATCGTAATCGCTCACTTTCGCAACAATGGGCGAATGGAAAATGTTGCATATTGTAACTTGTGCCTACCGTGATTTTGCAATGTCGCCCCGAGACTTTTCTGTGTCTTTTATATAACTATATATACACGATCTCCCATCTTAGTCCAACGTGCAGTATGGAAAACGAGGCACCCACGCAAAGGGCCCGCGACCCGAGAGAGCGTCCACACACTCGCAAAGTTATACTCGCGTATTCGCACTCTCGTACGTTAAACAATCCTATATATACTCGTCTACCTACGTACCATTTATTTGCTAACCGCAACGGCAAGAAGCCTGCGGATGGGTTTTTTTTTTCATTCTTCACCACGTGCAAAGCATTTTTATCTTTTACCTTCGAAAAATAAATTCCGGGCTTTTCCGTAGCTGTTAAATTAATTCGTATTATTAACGTACACCCTTAATTTTTTTTTCTTTACGAACGGTTGTACTTTATTTCTTCTCTCGTTTCGTCGAGGTTGAAAAAGCGATGAAATATACAAATGGTTTTTTTCTTGTTTGGATTATTTTACAATATTGAATTTAATTAGTCGTTTCGAATTTAATGTAATTTAATTCGTCGAATTGATTTTCGTTCGGAATGTCGTAACTTTGTGAGATTTAACTGTGGAGCTTGTAAAGTTTTGGAGCTAGCTTGGTATAAACGCGTTCAAAGTCGCTAGTTTAATTTTAATGGTGTATATATTACACGTGGTTATGCGTATAACGAGTGTATATATTTCTATGGGATTACATATCGGAGCGCACGTGCTCGTGTGCTCACTGGGTCAGGCAAAGTTCGTCTCGTGGTACGACATGTAAATACGACGGGAGCGAGATACGCTCCGAGGCCGTAAGGAGAGACACCACGCGATCCTGCCCCAGATTCCTCTCGAGACGTCGTTAATTAACGCTTCTCGCTCGTTCTCTATCTCTCTCGCGCTCTCTCGATGTCATACACATATATAGACAGACGGACGCATATACAAACAGAGGCTGTCCATGGTCGCATATCCTTCTCGACCACTCGGCACGAGAAAGCTTATCAACGATGATAAATATATACTGGCTCGATGTAATTGGCGATATGTCACCGCGAAGAAACCACTTCCGGTTTATCAAAATTAACGACGATTTATCGCTTTAATTTTCGATAAGACGTATAATGTATGTATTTTGTTGAGGTTGCTTCAGATCAGGGATTAGGGGGGAGATTAGCATTGCAAAAAGAAGGGGGTTAATTATTTATGCACTTAAGAGCGATAAAATCGGAAAAAATGAAGACGAAACCATGATATTCGTTTTCTACGGAAAATTTGCGATGGATAGGCTCTTAGAGCTTGAGAAAGGATTAAAATTGACCGGAATTCAATATGGCCAAATTTCGATGAAATCGCGAAACCTCAAAAAATCGACTTTTCTCGAGGCTGTATCTCCGTTTTCGTTCGGCTGACAGAAAATTGCACAAGAAACTTTTTGAAGAACTCGACGAGCACTCGACAACCATCTGAGGATCATCCGGATAGCTTAATTTTTGTGGCCGTGGCGACACTTTAAAAATCGCTATTTTGGGGACCAATAGAAAGGGACCGGAAAACAACGCCTTGGTCAAGGGGCCAATTTTTTTTTTGCTTTAAAACCCCTTTATTTCATCATATTCGTGTTACGCGGGAAATTTCCGATTCCGAAATGACGCTAGAAAGTCTTTTTGGACGAAAAGAAATGTTGACCCCTCCGAACCCACCAAAGTCCGGAAAGTGAAATCCGAATGTTGACCATCGGCACCTGCCGAGGGTAAAAATTTTTTTCGTCCAAAAAGACTTTATAAGATGGTTAAGCAAACGGAAATTTTGCAAGTAGCACGAATTTCACAATTAAAATCTCGACATATTGCAATTTACGTGAATATTCACTTTTTCGACTTTTTCACCGACAAACCATACGCACGTGCCATTGCCGTTAAATGACGATCCCTGCCAACCTTCAGTCAATGCCAATCGCGTACCCTTTTACCAAACAAACTAATTATATCAATAATTATGTCCAATAAATTCAAATCTTTGACTAAATTCTCGATAAACTTAATTTTTATTCTCCTTTTAATTAATTTTTTAGAATAACACGTTTCATCTTCCTGCGCACCAACCTTTGTTTTTCATTATAAAAACAATCGGCCGTTTAAATTACATGGGATTCGCGGTCGAAGATGATGCCCGTATTATTATCGAGCTCTTATCTCCACTATCGAACGACGGACCGTGCGCCGATCGAAAAGTACAGCAACAGAGAGAATCGTTCACCTGGACGAACGGGGGTTTCGCGCATGCGCGTACGCCACGTGTACCTATAAGCATTCTACGCCTCGGGTGGAAGCAAGAGAGTTACCAAAATGTCCGACAGGTTCGTGCGGTTATGTAAACTTAATGATGCAGATAGCCGAACTAGAATGGGAACGGCGGAGTGGTGGTTTCTCCCCCCCCCCCCCCACTCCTCGGTCGACATGCATTTCGTCTCCCCGCAAAATGCATACGGCACTTCTCGTCCCTCTCTCTCTCTCTCTCTCTCTCTTTCGCGTTCTGTTTAGCGCAGGCCCGCGAATGATTTACTGCACGTCCCGAAAACATATTCTCCTCATTTCTCTTACGAATCGTTCGTAAGTTCCACATCCTCAAACAATATACTTTACTCTCTCTCTCTCTCTCTCATTTTACTTCAAATTCAAGCGAAAATATGTTAGACGGCAAGAATAAAAAAATAATTTCGCATTTAATAAAGTCGACTCTCCAAGGTTATTAATTTTTGTTCCCTTATCGAGAATTAAATGCGAATTCAATTTTTATCACATTATTTAATCCATCTCTTAAAAAGCCTCGTAATTCGCCATAATTAGTTAACGCGTTTCGTCCCTCTCGGTAACAAAATATTCGAATCGCGATAATATAAGCGAAATACATTTCATTCGTTCGAATTATTCTCCCTCCAAACTCCCCTCGATAACGATCGATTAATTTCTTTTTTATTAAAACTCAAACCCCAAAATTTCTTTTATTAAATCCCAAATTCCAAACAGTAGTTTCAAATTCGTCCATAAATTTTCAACAATACTCAATTTATTATTTTCTCATTGTACTCAAGAAAATAAAGAAGCTAAAGAAGAAAATACGCGCGTGTCTTTCCAATAGAAAAAAAAGTGTTAACGACAATTTTTTTTTAATCCCCTGCTCGTTCCTAATCACTTCCACGTATGTTATTACACGCGCGCGTAATTAGCGCCGGCAACGTGCGAGAGGCTCGATAAAGATTTCGTTTTTGCGCTCAGTTTGTCTCACTGGTAGACCGCGAAACGTACTCGATTCGTATTCGCATATAAATATATCTATATGTACACACACGGACAAATAGACAGACGGGTGTACATACACATTCGTACGGCACGCACTCGATCACACACGAGGCACGAATTGATTTTCGTTACGCAAGTATATAACGAACGAGTGGCAATTATGTTACGGCCCTCTCTCTCTCTCTCTCTCTCTCTCTCTTTCTCTTTCTCTCCCTCTCCCCGATCGGTGTATACGACGACCGCACGCACAATACAGCCCTCCCGAATTACATAGCCACAGAGAGCTCCGATGAATGCGACGTGGCACGCGAGGGCGCCGCGTACGTTCGCGAACTAAAAAAGAAAAAAGGAAATTAACGAGCGGCGCGGGTCAGAGCAGATACGTCCAAAGATTATCTTTCAAATCATTCTTTCTTTTTTATTCTCTTCAATATTTCCTCACGACGATCATTAAATTTTATCCTCTTCGATTCGAGCTCGATAAAAAAGTAAATCAAGACGTTATTTCCCTTCCCCCCACCCCCCTCCCCCCCGTTTAATTCTCACAAATTCCTCGTGAAATTATCGTACGAACGATGAATAAATTTGACGATAAAGAGAAAATAAGATAAATAACATTATTTATATTTATTACGAGAAAAGTTTCTAACGCAATGCGATAGAGGAAAATCTTTTTCTTCTTTTCGATTAAAAGCGCTCGGGAATAACGTTTTGTACAGTTACGCGTTAGGTTGTACGCATACGCGTAACGCCGGATAACTGTAATATTTACTGGTAAATATAAATTATTTTCTAATGTTAAGTGCGAGCGCAGGGTCGTACATGGCTAATTTTTCACACGAGTCGAATCGGGCTTGCCGAGAACGTTCAATGTCTACAAACATGGATCTGTTACAGTACTAAACACACACATGCGAGGCACAGATACCTATACACATGTATATATATACGATATATGATAATTTTGATACGCACTTATCTTCTAGTAACATGCGCCCCGTTCTCGACTATTCCAAGTCGTTAGCGTAGGAGGCCCCGGCGACAAATTATTTATCTATATACATAAAATCAAGCGAGACGCCGTTACCTAGAATTCGTAATCTCGCACGAATTTGTTCCAGTCAGTGGTGAACGAACGAAAGAAAAAAAAAGGAAAACTATAAAGTTTAAGCCGAATGAAAAAAACAAAATGTCGTGTATAAAACGTGTACGATCTAGGTAAACGAGGGTAGCGCGGTGTACGATACGTGTATAAAGGAACATTGCCGAGATAACGCGAAAATGGAATTTGCAAAATGAGATCTCAAAAAGGTACACGCAAACAGGAAAAATGTTAGTTGGCGTAGGAAAGAGGAAACGAGGAGGGATTTGAGGAGAATGAGAGAGAGAGAGAGAGGAATGGAGAAGAAGGAGAGAAGCCAAAAGTCTGTAGGAGAATTCATGCGCGCGAGTTTGAGAGGAGGGTGTAAAGAGCGACCAATGTCGCGTGCAGCAATCGTCCAGGAAGTTGGGCAAGCACACGGAGAAGTTCACGACGATGAAATCTACGACGTCTGCGCCGCACTCTCGCTACACGTGCACCCACGAAAGAGTCGTCGAGAGTGCTGCACCAACCACCTGAAATTGCATCGCGCCGTGTCCGCTACGTTGTTCCTCTACGTACATATTGTAGTTTGTATGTATATGTGGTTGTATATATACAAAGAGGGAAAAGTGGCTATACGGGGGGACGGTCCAATAATCGTAACGTCAAGTGTTTCGCAAGTGCAAAGTCCCGTACAACGACGACACTCTCTATGTCTCTCTCTTTCTCTTGCTGTTTCTCTTGCTATTTCTCTTGCTCGCTTAGGCGTGATCTCGAAATATTTTACGACGATGCGGATGACTTTTGGGTTGAAATAATTGTTTTTTATTTCAAAAAAGAATAATTGACTAATTTGTTAACAACGATTTTTGATTTTCCGATCCTTATTTTTTATTTTGGGACAATTTTGGTTAATATTTTTTGACAAAGTTTTTATTGAGATTGTATTTTTTTATTTGACGATATCGAGACAAGGAAGCGTCTGGGTTTCTCTTGCTCGCTTCAGCCTGATCTCGAAATATTTTACGACGATGCGGATGACTTTTGGGTTGAAATAATTGTTTTTTATTTCAAAAAAGAATAATTGACTAATTTGTTAACAACGATTTTTGATTTTCCGATGCTTATTTTTTATTTTGGCACAATTTTGGTTAATATTTTTTGACAAAGTTTTTATTGAGATTGTGTTTTTTTATTTGACGATATCGAGACAAGGAAGCGTCTGGGTTTCTCTTGCTCGCTTCGGCCTGATCTCGAAATATTTTACGACGTTGCGGATGACTCTTGGGTTGAAATAATTTTTTTTTTGTTTGAGAAGAGAATGATTGATTAATATTTTAATAATGATTTTTGATTTTTCGACTCTTCTTTTTCATTTTGACACAATTTTGGTTAGTTTTTTTTTCTCGAAGTTATTATTGAAATTGCATTTTTTTATGTGTCAATGTCGAGACAAAGAAACGTTTGGGTTTCTCTTGCTCGCTTCAGCCTGATCTCGAAATATTTTACGACGTTGCGGATGACTCTTGGGTTGAAATAAATTTTTGTTTTGTTTCAAGAGAGAATTTTTTATTTTTCGACTCTTCTTTTTTATTTTTAAACAATTTTGGTTAATATTTTTATTTCTAAAAGTTATTATTGAGATTGTATTTTTTCATTTGTCAATGTGGAGACAAGGAAACGTCTGGGTTTAGCTTGCTCGCTTCGGCCTGATCTCGAAATATTTTACAACGTTATACAATTCTCGATTTGAATTAGAACTTTCTTTTCTTTCAAAAGAGAACGATTAACTAATTTTTTAAAAATGATTTTTTAATTTTCGACTCTTCTTTTTTATTTAGAAACAATTTTGATTAATATGTTTCTTTCTCAAATTTATTATTAACATAGCATTTTTTAATTTTAATCAATATCGAGACAATCAAACGTCCCTATAAAAAAGAATTTCACTAATCACAAATCAAACAAACCAAAAACCATGATTAACGAAATAAAAAAAAGTGAATGAATCTCGAAACATTGCGCTCGTTACGATTTCATTATTTTGATTCGATTCCAAGTTTCTCGCGTAGTCTCGTAGGCGCGATAAATTTCATCGTCGCTCAATTAGCATTACTTAACGAACGCTCGAACATCGAACAAGCTCGATTAATTCCTTAGTAATAATCATTTTGTATTTTTCGCATAGCGACGATACGATACGCGACGTGAATTAATTCTTTTGCGTTTAATGAATTCCACGCCGCCGCGAGATATGAGAGTCGATGTTATATAGACGGTGTAAAACTAGTCTCAGACGGTCAATTAGTGTAATTGATAGTCGACAACTATTGTGTACTCGAGGCACGCGTCGTCGTCATCGTCACCGTCGACATCGTCGTCGTCGTCGTTGTCGTCGTCGTCGTCGTCGACGTCGTCGTCTATTTAGAATCCTCCGAGCGAGGCATTGGTGTATAGCGTGTTACAATGGCGTTTGTTTATAACGGATATAACGTTAACTTGGTGTGTTAACTCGCGCAACAGTAGCCACAACATTCGAGGAGAACTCACGATTGCGCGAGAACGCAGTCTCGTGTGTGGGCGTTGTGTATAATATTTATATATATATATATATATTTTCACATATATATATATATATATATATATATATATATATATATATATATATATATATATATATATATATATATATATATATATATATATATATATATATATATATATATGAATGAAGATATATATGTATATTCGCATAGATATATATATATATATATATATATATATATATATATATATATATAGGCTAGCGAGTAATAGTGTTACATTAGGCTCGTTCGGTCTCGCGGTATGACTCTCTCAGGCTCGAATATGCACGTATACAAACTTCGTATGCACCATAAATATTTAATAGACCAACTATCACTGTTAGTACGAAGCACCGAAGCTCGCGAGGCGGCACGCACACCGACGAGCCGACGGAACAATGGATAACAACGCTCTTTTTTTTGTTGTACTTTGTATTATTATTTCTTTCTTTTTCTCGTTCAAGCCATTCATCCACTCGCGCCTATCAAATATTGTTGCACGTATACGTACGGCGAGAAAACGTAAACGCCATTTTTACAGTTCTTGGAAAGAAAGAAACGAGGATGAAAAATGAAAAAGGAAACACAAGAGTTGGTTTTGTTTTTTTTTCTCTTTTCGTATTGAAAGGAAGAAAAGAATGAAGCGATTAATTTTTCAAACGAGACATATCGAATTTCGTTCGAGTTAGCTGAGAAAAGTTTGGAGAGGAAGGAATTCTCAAATTTTACAAAATAAATCGTCTTATTTCTCGTATTTTTTTTATTTATTTTTCGTTAAGAAAGAAAAGATAAAATTTTCATGGATAAATGTAAAAATAAAATTAAACGTGTCTAGGTCGATCGTAAAAAAAAATAAGCGAAAGATAGTAAGCGCGAAAAAACGAGGAAAAAGACTGACAAAAATGTAAAAAAAAAAAAAAAACACACATACGTAAACGTGAAAAATAAAAAGTGGGAATGTCGAAACGCGAAGAGTCCGCGAGGGCGGAGGAGAAACGCGACGGCAACAAATAGCGCTCGGAGAGACCGCAGCAAGACGATCGGGGCCCGGTTTTGCGTTTGGAACGTGTCGGACGAACGGGCGGGCGTAAGCGCTTACGTAACTCCAAATCCGTCGGCCATTTTGCTAACTCGGGCGTTTAGTGGCCTAACCGACCCACCATTCCATCCTTTCCCCGTACATTGCGACCGGACACTCGATATAGATATTTAGTTTTTTCCCCCCCTCTCTCTCTCTCTCTCTCTCCCCTACATATATATATATGTATATATATAAATGTGTGTGTGTGTGTGTGTGTGTGTGTGTGTGTGTGTGTGTAGGAAATTTTTCCCCCTTCCCCGTTCAATTTAATTCCTAGGGCAAGTAATCGACCTTCTTCGCATGATATAAAAAAAAACCATACACACGTATACCCACGTAAATGTATAAACGCCGATTTCGAAACTCCGCAGTTAAATTAATGAAAACGAGCCGCCATTAATCCGTGGCTTATCAATCAGCGATATAAATGATCGAAATACACAACACGACCACCTATCTAATGCCCATTCATTAACGATATTATTGCTCGATAAATTCGACCGGTAAAATTAAACCACGGAGAATTGGAAAATGGCTCGGATTTCCGACTATATCGGTGTCACTTTTATTTCGTAACGTCATTGCGACTGAATTCTCGTATTCGAATTTAAATCAAAAAAGAAAATGGGAGAGAGAGGGAGAGAGAGAGAGAGAGAGTGAGAGAACAACAAAAAAAAAACAGAAATTCATCGTTTCTGGAAGTTTCGTCGTTTCCAAGTTGAACCTCGGGCACGCTTCGCACCACGCGTTTATTTGCACGGTTGACGTACGCTGGAAACTTCGCAACCGGGTACCTATAACATTGCGACGATACGAAAATCTTGCGCGCGCGCGCGCGCCGGCGTTAGTTTGGTCGTTCGGCCGTTAGAGGTATACGTACGTACATACGTGTGCGCGTACCGATATTTACGAGTTGGTGCATCGCACCTAGACGAGCCAGCTCGCGAGTTCCCGTACGCGCTTCTAAATCGAGGTCAAACCGAATTTTCTACTTTAACCTACTGCGAATATACTCGGCGAATTTAACTTTCTAAAACGAGACACGCGCTACGCGGTATTCGACTTTGGTACTATCGTCGTCATACGCTAATCCGATTTGCTCGTACCGCTAATACGGTATTTTCGCGATGCGCCATATGGTATTCGTCTATGTACCTGTACTTAGGACTATATATATATTGCACAATTTTTTATTTATTATTTATAGTACTATATATACTATATATATATAGTAATGGCATTACATTATTAAAAAATTAATAAATAAGAGATTTATATTTATAATAACAAAATATAAAAATTAATATTATATTAATATACTATAAATATATAATAATATAAATATAATAATAATCAATATAATATAAATATAATAATAATCAATATAATATAAATATAATATATTATAATATAATAATATACTATATTATAATATTATAATATAATATAATATATTATAATATAATGTAATGATATATTATAATATGCTATAATATAATATAAAATATTATAATAACATATGATATATTATAATATGCTATAATATAATATATTATAACATAATATATATATAGTAATATAATGGGCCATTAAAAGATGAATAAATAAAAAATTATATAGATATATAATATTAAAATATTATATTAATCTAATATAAATATATGATATATTATCTAATGTAATATATCACAATTATATTAATAATAATTGCATCGGTCTATTTTTAATAATTCTCACTCGTTATTTATTTATATTTAATCAAATTTGAATATCTTGATTTTCAATTATTTTCATTAGCGTTTATATATTTGTTATTTGTCGATACATACAATATATATGTATGTATATAGGTGATATGCGGTAAATAGACGTGAGGCAACGAGATAGGAGGAATAACCAGGTAACGTAGTATCGTCTCGTCTTCACCGCGAACTTCGTACTCGAAATTAGCGAGTGGCTTGGACGTGCCATTCCCCGAGGATTTACAAACGACTCGAGCACACACTAAACCCCGAGCGAAGCGAGTTAAGGGATCTCTCTTATACAACCCTCGACTCACTCTCATCCCCCCTTCCCTCCTTCTTCTCCACCTCCTCTTCCTCCTCTTCCCTCCATCATCTCACTCCTACCCTACCGTTGCAACAACTTTTCCTGCACCGTATATGCAACGACTCGACGAATCGTCAGCCCTCCATACGTGCATTATGGGGTTCGGTGAACCCACAGATTTCATTCCAAAGTATCGAACGATATACGTCTATATATACACATATATACATTAATTAATCTCGTTGAACATTTTTAAACCCCTTTTTCAATTATTTGCAGAAACATCGGCCGTCGAGCTCTTCCCCCACCCGATGAGATGAAACGCATTTAATTTCAATAAATAAACCCACGATACGAACGACGCAAAGAGGAATTTATTTGTAATTGCAGATAAAACCGAGAATCGAACAAAAAATTTGTTAATTTGGTAATGAAATAAATTTTAGGATTTTACAAATATGAAAATTGTTCTGCATTTTTTTTTTCATCAACCACCATTTTTGATTGCTAATATCTTCTCCAGCTGGCAATTGCTAGTTCGCGTATTCGAGTTTCAAAAAATTTACGAACGTAGGAGAAATAAAAAAGGTCAACTCGATCACGACGCTCGAAAACTTGCCCCCCCCCCCCCCCCCTCCCCGTCCAATGTTTCGCGTTTTCCATTCATTTCTGAATGCACGTACGACGTAGGAATATATTACGAACTTTTCGTTGGGAAGGGGCGAGAGAGGAAAAAAAGAGACAAAGAGACAGAGAAAAAGAGAGAGACAAAAAAAAGAGAGAGAGACTAGGCGTAAAACGAGCGTAGCCTACCATTCGGCAATGGCACACGGTGGTTTGCATTTGAACTGACGCTGATTGGTTGCATAGAACGTTACTCACACATGCGAATAAACATATATATATATATATATTTGTTTAGGTGCGTATCTGTATGTGTGTGAGCTTATTTGTGAGCTTATATATACATATATATAGATATAGATATGTATATAAGCACACATAGGTATCGTGTGTGCACCGCGAGAACGTGCCCAACTTTCTCGATCGCGAATTTAGCGCGTTCGAAGGTTTATAGGCAAAGTTGTGAAAAGAGAGGGGGGGGGGGGGGGTCGTTGTGTCCAAAAGAGTAGGGAATGGGTCAATCGAAATTCTATTTGGCACGAAATATCACTCGTCCCGAGTATGCAAAATAGGAATGTAACATATGCGTCGAGTCGATTGTCCGAACGTATGTTTAAGATACATTTTTTTTTCTTTTTCGTTTTTAAATTATCGTTCAATCGATATTCCATCGATAACGATTGATACTTCGTTAAACGAAATGTAGAAACAAATTTATCGCGAGAAAAATAAATTATCGATGGTACGTGAACATTTGTTTTGTTTTTTTTTTGTTGTTTCCTCTCTTCTTCTTCATCGAATCTACTTCAATTTTGCGTTGGAAACATTGGAAACAAAAAGAAGGGGAAAAAAACAGTATACAGACACGCACAGTCTCGTTAATCTCGTTGAACGTTTCGAGATTACGCGTTATATTCGAAGCGATAACAGAGTGCTTTTTAATCATCGGATCGGCCGAAAAATATTAATTATGAAAAATAATTAGTCGATGATACGCTCGTATCATATATATACACGTTTAATTTTTTTTTTTTTTTTTTTTTTCAACCACAAACGATTTACCAGCGACGCGATACGCGTTCGCGATAAACACTTTGCGAATACACACACACACACGTGTATGTTCGCGTGCGACCCAGTCGCGTTTTAGCGCGCGTGTTTCGTTGTGCGCGCATCGATGATGATGCATTATCATCGTTTCGGCTTTGGCTTTTACCCGGGTGAAAACGTATATGGCGTTGCGTTTGACCAGAAATCCGACACAAAGGAAATCCACCGGTATCGGTCGCGTAACAATCGACGGATCGCGCGAAATACACAAAACGTGTTTTCTATACGTACAACGTATACGGAGGAGTTTGTGATTTCTCTCTCTCTCTCTCTCTCTCTCTCTCTCTCTCTCTCTCTCTCTCTCGTTGTTTTAAACACGATACCAGAGAACGGCCAGATTGGATCGAGTGCGAATTATTAGCTGTATGAAAACGAACGGCGCGCCGGGATGGCAAAATTGAGAGGAGCGAGGGGGAGGGGGCTGACAAAAATATAGAGCTCGAGCGCGATCGAGACGGACGTTACGCTCTCGATATACGATCTCTCGCGATATATATGTATCAAGCGCATCTCCGTTCGTTTTATTTCGTATACACGTAACAATATATCGTTTAGCAACAAACGTAATTACCGTGTTTAGAATTGGATGCAACGTTGAATTTGTACACCGCACGATGCGTTCTATAATGGCGTATGGATTTACAATTAATTCTGGGGAAGAAACGATAATAAAGAATAATTTTTATTTTTACGAAATTTTGCATGGTAATTACTCGTAATTGTTATTCGTAATTATTATAACGTACGTGGGAAAGACTTAGAAAAGATTTGTGATTAGAAATTATTTTGAAAAAGAAAACAAATTCTCATTTGTTGGAAAAATAAAGAAAAATTGTGTTTTTTTTTGTTTATGGAGGATTGAATTTTATTGAAATTTTGGACTGTGATAGATCGCTTTGGGGAGTTCTTGAATTATTCGTTTTATTGGAAATATACGGAAAATAATGTTGTCGTTGGATTGTCAGGAAAAAGTAATGTGAATTTGTGTAGCGTTCGACAATTCTTTTTTTTTTTTTTTTTTTTTTTTTTTGTAAAAGTTCGATTCATACAATGATGAAAATAATGAAGTGGATCGACTTTCATCCGATTGTATTAAGCTTTTTTTTTGTTGTTTTCTCTTTGTTGTTTATTTTGTGTGTGTGGGTGTGTGTTTGTTTGTTTGTTTTTTTGTTAACGCGCGCTTTGTGCGAAGCATTACAACGTATTAATTTCCATCGTGGCGAGCGAGAGCGCGAGGGCGACAGCGATTCGAAAATAATTTATTTCGATATTGCCCGTTGGGGCTTTTGCGCGTTGCAAACTCGCGTACGTGTGTGGTAATATAGCGAATCCAATGCCGGTTGCATAATCAAGGTGATATTAAAAAGGACCCGAGTCGTTGAAACAATTTGTCCGAGTGTTTCGATAAATCGAATGGAAATGAAAACAAACGAAAGTACGAAAAAAAATAGGGGGAAAAAATGAAAAATATTACAAAGAATTAAATTCGAGGGAAAAAAAACAACAAATAACAACAAATAAAAAATTGATTTTGAAAATATTGCGTCTTAAGACGACGCTGAAGCTCCTAAAGGATGCAATGAATTTTGAGATATTCGACACACGCTCAATCTCATCAACGAAATAAAAAAAATTGAAAAAAAAAAAAGGAAAACAACATACAAAATTGATTTTGAAAATTTTGCGTCTAAAGACGATGTTGAATTTCCTAACGATGCAAATAATTTTGAGATATTCGACGACACGTTCAATTTCATCAACGAAATAAAAAAATTGGAAAAACAAAGGAAAACAACATAAAAAATTGATTTTGAAAATTTTGCGTCTAAAGACGACGTTGAATTTCTTAACGATGCAAATAATTTTGAGATATTCGCACGCTCAATTGCATCGATGAAATAAAAAAAATTGAAAAATAAAAAAAAACATTACTCGGTTAAAAAAATAATAATAATAATAATAAACAAAATTCTATGGTCGTATGCAAATCTTCCTACCGCGATGCGTTTATGCAACCGTGGATCGTTATCGGTACTTGTGTTACGCGAGAGTCGCAGTTGGTGCGTTCGAAAAAAGAAAAATTAAAAAGAAAAACAAAAACACCCCGTGACAACGAGGAAGTAAACTAAGACTTGATGAGAGCTGGGTAGGGGGAGCTACGAGAAAGTTCAAGGTTTTCATGGGGGCAGGTTTACTCTCTCGAGTTCTCGGTCATTCGAGAAACTAGAATAATTAAATGATTCGTTGCTACTAGCGAGCTCTGTCGCCTTCGAGCTCCTACGTATAAATATCCTAGCTCTTTATGTACGCGTTACACGTGCATTTACGTGTAACGAGGAAACAAAAATTTTCAAAAATTCTTTCGAACGTAAATACAACAAAAAAAAAACAAAATTCAAACATAAGCAAAAAAAAAGAAAATTCTAATATCGTACTCGTTATAACAATTAAATTTTAAGCACTAACAAAGATTAAATTCCCTTCCTTGCAAGATCGACTTAAAAAAAAATTTCGAAACAAAAAAACGACAATTATATTAAAAAAAAAATTACGAAAACAAAAATCAATGACACCATTCGCAAAAAAAAGTTGATTAAAAAAAATTCTCAGTAATAGCGCGTCGATAAAAATTCTTCTCACGCTCTCACGCTCAAAGAAAATTCAAGCATAAGAAAAAAAAAGAAAATTCTAATATCGTGCTCGTTATAAAAATTAAATTTTAAGGACTAACAAAAATTACATTCCCTTCGTTACAAGGTCGACGTCCAAAAATTTTTCAAAACAAAAAAACGACAAATAAATTTTAAAAAACAATTACGAAAACAAAAATCAATGACGCTATTCGCAAAAAAAAGTTGATTAAAAAAAAACTCTCATTAATACCGCGTCGATAAAAATTCTTCTCACGCTCTCACGGCGGATTCATCCGTGAAAACAGTCGCGCAAACGTACAAACGCTCCCAAACATTTAAACAAAAAAGAAAAAAAAGCCGAAAAAAGAACACACCGCGCAAGAACACGCCGTTTTTCCGGACTCTCGGACCGAGTAAGAAACGTTCTCGCGATTCCGTATTCCGGTTTTGCGAGCGCGTTCGAGTTTTCAACGGGTTTCCTAGTTGTACCACGGTAGTTAATACCAGTACGTATCCGGGATGCACGTGTAAGCCTATGCACATAGTGCGAGGTATATAACGACTAGAGAATCTCGATATATATATATATATATATATATATATATATATATATATATATATATATATATATATATATATATATTAATACACGCACAGATATATATATATATAACGCTATGTACGTATATAGGAGGAAGGGAGATGGAGAAGAAGCGCGACAGGTTTCCGCGAGCACGTGGCATAGAGAGACCAGGGAGGGCAGTTCTCTCTCTCTCTCTCTCTCTCTCTTTCTCTCGCTCGTTGCAGCGTCGGCGTAGACTAAGGCGCTGAAGAGGGGGCGAGGGAAGAGGGAGAGAGAAGGGGGGGGGGAGTAGGAGGGAGAGAAGGGAGAGGGAATATGCGACCGTGCGGTTGGTAATGTGACGTTACCGGCATGCTGCTGCACAGGCCTATATATAGGACGGTGAGTTCTCGTTGCATATATGCAGCCGGCGAAACGAATTTTTGGTCGCACACGCGGTGTACTATACATACATACATACATGCACATATGTGTGTGTGTGTGTGTGTGTGTATGTGTGCATACAGTACCTCTCTCTGTACAGTGAGTACGTGCATTACGTGCATTACTCGCGGCCGAAATGCGGGGCGCACGCTGGAGCGAAGCACAAAAGGGGGAGAAATTCTGTGTGTATGTGTTTTTTTTTCTTCCTCTCTTTCTTTCTGTCTTGTTTTTTTGTTTTCTTTTTTTTTTATGGAGAAAAAATAAAAATAAAAAGAATCTCGTGGTCGATTGGCCCGAACGGTCCGAATGAACGACGGCGCGCTCTAGCACCGAGAGACAAAGCGAGAGGAGAACGTTTGTGTCTATGTATGAGTGTGTGCGTGTGTGTGTGTGTGTGTCTGTGCATATGTGTGTGTGTATGCCGTTGCCGCGAGTAGAAAGGGACGACGAGAAGAGGGCACAAAGAAGCAGCTATAGGACGTTTGTATGTGCTTACATATACATACATATATATATATATATATATATATATACATGTGTATATATATGTATATATGCATATGTATGTATAGATGGTATAAGCGCGACGGGGTAGCTGCAATGCTGTTGCATCGCCGTTCTTACGGAACTGCACTCACTCGAATCGATTCGTCCAACTACCCGTGTGTCCCACTCTACGTATATTTTCTTTCTTCCTTCCCCAATTTTTTTTCTTTTCTGTTTTTCTCTTTACCTCCTCTTTTTTGTCAACTTTTCTTTTCGAAACCCTCTCTGTCTCTCTCTCTCTCTCTTTCTCTTTTGTCCGCGTCTCGCGCTTTTTTTTTGTTCTTTTCGGCAATTTCGCCCATTATAACGAGCTAGCGCGACCGTGCCCCGGTCTTCTTGAAAATAAACGCGACGAACGATGCGGAAACGAGAAAAAAAGAAATCATATTTTGAAAATTTGCATTTTTTTTTCTTGCATTCTGTAAGTACCTTGACTAGGGAGTAATTATTGTCTCGTATTGCGCAAATTTTATAAACGTTCGCGAGATTATTGATAAAATAAATTAAAAAAAAAATACAGAAAAATATTCGAACGACGATAAACGAATTTCTTTCGATAAGAATGATAAGCGTAAATACAAATTATCATCATCGTTATTTCAAGAATTAAAACAAAAATAGAAATGTAATTTTGATTTTCCTTTTAGGGAAACGTTTCGTTGAAACTCGCAAAAGATTTGCGTGCAGATCCGATAAAAATGTAAAGTCGAACGGGAATAATACGTACGATTTGCAAAAACGTGGGAGAGCCAGGGGTTGATGGAGAGAAAGAGAGAGAGAGAGAGAGAGAACAACACTGGAATAGATATGAACGGGCCTGCAAAGCAATTAGCTGGTTACGAGTCACAGAGTTAATCGTCGCGATAATCAACGTCACTGCGACTTCACTCTCGCTCGTACACTACGTGTAGACCTCTCTCTCTTTCTCTCTCATCTCATTCTCTTTTCTCTATCCTCGTTATACGCGCCTCGACTCTCTAACGGCCATGGAACCAAGAAAGAGAGAGAGAGAGAGAGAGAGAGAGGTGGATAGGGGGGGGGGGGGGTAGAGAGAGTATAAATCATTCACAACTTTTTTTTCTCTCTCTCTCTCGCTCTCCTCTTTCTATCTCATTGTTTATTTTCATTAAGCCGTCTATTACACGTCGCTCTCCCGGCTATTTATCATTTTACTTCCACCGTGATGGATATATATCTAACAGTCCTGCGGAATTCTAACGCTCTTTAAACAAATTGAAATAACAAGATTTAATGAGAATTTAAAAAAAAGAGAGAGAGAGAAAGGACGAAAAAAGGCTGAATTTATTTTGAGAATATAAAAAGTTAGGAGAGAAATGAATCGCAAGATATTAATCGAATCAAACAAAAGAGGAATTATTTTATATTTTTGCTCAAAGGACGAAAAAAGGCTGAATTTATTTTGAGAATATAAAAAGGTATGAGAGAAATGAATCGCAAGATATTAATCGAATCAAACAAAAGAGGAATTATTTAATATTTTTGTTGTACTTAATTAAACAAAAATTGCAAATTTTTCCCTTCGTAAAATCCTACATCGACCAATCCCTTATAATTCCGTCCGTGTTAAATTTTCCTCCCAAAAAAAAAAAAACAAAAAGAAAGAAAAACCTGAAAAAAGAAACGAAAGAACGTTGCGTTAAATATATTTTTTCTTCTTCTTTTTATCGCGAAATATTCTAAGCGGAAACGTTTTTAAAGCCGGGGGACACTCGACGCGACGAACGAACGTGTCTGACTACTCGCTGGACCATTTTATAGCACGAGAAAAGAGATAGATAGAGAGAGAAAGAGTGAGAGAGATGGAGAGTCGTGCACTAAGTAGGCGAGAAAGAAAATTAATTGGTCCACTTCGCCGTTTCCTCTCCGGACTTCTCTACGGCACAGCAAGCGGGGCTCGTTTTACTCCCTTGCCACTATAGCCCTCAACCCCCTCCCCCCACCCCTCACACCACCCCTTTTCCGTCCCTGATGCAACAGGATTTTCAGGAAGTCGCTTATTTCATCGCGACTCTCGGCCGGCTTTTGCCATTGAACTCGTGCGAAAATTTTCTTTTCCTAACGGTAGAAACGCTTTTCTTTTTTTCTCTTCCCCGCGTTACAATTCAACATCGTCGAGGAAAAAAATTGCGCGATTAAGTGTGAAAATAATAATTAAAAAATAACAAACAAAAAAAAGAAGAACAACAACGAGAAATTAATTTTTCGATTAACAACCATTTTGTTTCGAGCTTATATATAAACTCGAATCGACAACGATTCTGATACGATTACGCGACGTTCGGTATCGCTTTTGAATCGCAAATGACGCGTCGAATTAAATCCCTTGCACGCAGGCACAATATCCCCGTGTAATTGTTTATTTCGTGTCGCGAAAAATAAAAGCGTATATATCGAATTTTCAACGGAATTTCAATATAAATATTTCCAACGCGACGTCCCAAAATCGTCCGTGGAAAATAATGAAATTAAATTTTTTATCAAAGCTTGTAACGTATCGACGAGTGTGTCCGTTACAAATCCACGCTCGCAATGACAATCGATTGGATTAATTAAACTTTGGGTAATTTTCAATTAATTTCATTCGTACGAACAAGGAATTCGAACAAATGAAATTAAATAAATAAAAATTTAATACAAAAAAAAACTTCCAACGAATTCCTCGTTCCATCGAGGATCGTGCAGCCGCAAATTAAATTCCCTCATCGTGCACCAAATCCTCGAATAATTGACGGCATTGTTTTTTTTTTGTTGCCAGCAAAGAATGAGGTTAGAACGTCGCTGAGACAATTTTTAATCGACCGTCCGTATTTTCAAAGCGAGAAACGAAGATCCGAGATTTTCTATCGTATAAATAATTCAATTATCGTGGAAATATTTTTATTTTTGAATTAAAAGTGAATAAAGTATTTTCTTAAATATCGTCCAATAAATACAAAATTAATTCTCAAGTTTGCACACAGATTTTCTAACGCTTCTTCTTTTCCTTCGCTGAAAAGTTTTCGGCAAATAATAATGGTAACTAGAATAAACGTTATTCTTTTAATGGAAGCGAAAAAAAATTCTAAGAAATCGCTCGTTGCCGTCCATGCGATCGATATCTTGTTTACCCTTTCTTTTATTTCCTTTTTCTACTCACAAGTATAAACGTCGCTCTTTTTTTCCTTCGTGCGCTCCGCCGGCACTTCAAAACGCCCTTCAAAGCACCTTGCGAGCCAGTCGCTTGGCTCTCCACGTTCTTCTCGGCCCTCGTGCTTTCTTCTCGCTCTCGACCGTTGTACCTCTCGTCATTTCTTCGCGACCGCGCGATAATTCGTCTCGCGAAGATGTTTCGGCAATAAAATTCAATTATCGAACGAAAACAAAGAAGGACAAAATTGTAATCTATCAACGTGGCCCACGTGTTTCTCAAACACAACAACTAATAAAACTCTCCGTCGAACAAAAACTCTTCCCGTGTCCAATGCTTCACACTGTACCTTGCGACACTCTGCGGTTAACTCGAGAACTAACAATCTAAACAAAACAAAAAAACCAACTTTAACCGTAACCTAAAAATTTGTATCGACCGTTTTGTGTAAAATTCGAAGGGACGAAAGAAAAGGGGAAAAAAAGAACGCGACCCGTGGACGCACTCGACGATGTTACACAATCCGGAACTCACAGATATCTTCGTCTCGCTCGCTTTTTATTATTTCCCGTACGCTTTTTTCTGTCTCTCCTACACAAGCTCCATGATCTTATTTTCTCGCTCGTCGTACGACCGCGTCTCATCAAGCAACGACGAACGAGCCACGCATACCTATCGACGAACGCATCGAAACTTCTTCTTCCTTCGCGTCAATCTCCGTGAATTCTTTTGTCGTACTTTGCCCCTTCCCCACGGCGCCACGAGCAACGTTTTATAAACGAGAGTCACACGCTTGTCTCGTAGCAAAACTCGATGATAATTCTCTCTCCTAACCTCACTTTGTCGCTTCTCGTTGATAAACCGTTTCGTCAACGAACGGAAAAACGTTCGTCTCTAAAGGTTTCCAAAGATTGTCCTTAGTCTCGTTTTTTACGACTCTGGATAAAGAAACAAAAGAACATTGAGGTTAGTTTCTTGACTTTTCCATGTTTTCTTTTCTAATTCTTGTTTCCGTTTGTTTTTTATTCTTTGGGTTATTGTCAGGCTCGTGGATTTCCTGAGCGTTATTCACACGTGAAGGGGGCGCGTCTCTTCGTTATACGAGATTTCTATCCGTTGCTTTACCGACGGGTGTTATTTTTGTTTGTTTGTTTTCGTTGTGGTCGCTCGCCGTCGGAACGAGGATTCGCCAACGTGGGATGAAGAGCGCGGCGCACACCGCGGCGCGGCGCTTTGGCACGACACACGCGAGAGAGAAGAAGCCCCGGCGTCGCGCGAACGACGAAAGTCCAGCGTGCTGGCACTTGCCGTGTATACACGCTCGAAGACCGATGTGTGTTATCCTACACGTAGCGGTTCGCTAAACTCTCGTAATGTTTTACACGACAGTAACGTTACGACCTCGCTCCACAATATCGAGCCTGTCGTGTCTCTTTGCACTTGTTGTAACACTCTCGGTCTCCGTCTCACTGTCCTTCTCTCCCGATATCGTTTTGACGAAAGTAGTCGCGCCACAAAGAAACACGGAGAAACGAGTATGGCGGTGTCGTCGTGTGGGGAGAGGGGAGAGAAGGGGGTAGTAGGAGAGGCGGAGCGGGGGAAAAAAGGTTAAACGAGAAAAATGTTCAGCCTAGCCACGGGAAATACTCACGAAAGAAAGATCGGTGAATTGTCGTTTCAAGATTTTTGGTACGGTGTCCGTCCGTCCGTCGTTGATTTATAGAGGGGGACGAGGCACGAGTAAAGTTTTGATCAATTTTCACGAACGTGAGCGAGATGGAGGAGAACACGGTCCACGAGTGAACAAGTGGCGAATCCCGCTCTCTCATCCGCACGTAGCGACACAAACGGACAAATTTCAAAAGTCCGGAAACAACCGAACATCGACGAGCATCACCGAACGTTTGAAAATATCTTGACGCTTGGTTGTTACGTTTTTATATTTTTGTTTTTCTTTTTTTCTTTCACTTTTCGTAAAACCTATGTAATGATTTTTGTTTTTTTTTTTCAGAATTTCACTATTTAAAATAAACACATAACTTTCCTCCACTTCCGCTGCATACTCTCTCTTCTCGCTCTCGTCTCGTCACTACTTTTCATCCCTTGTTATAAGCACATGTATGATTTATATACATATTATTTATGTAAAATGATAAACAATTCGTACAATTTAGCACTATCTAATACGAAAATTTGCACTTCAACTGCACTTTTGAAAATCCATTTTACTATCGTCACTCCCTCGTTGAGATATTATCCATTCTGTACTTTCGTTATTATCCTCTCGTTCATCACCGTCGGTACGTAATCTCAATGTATTTTTCGTAAAATTTAAATAATCTTGTTTTCCATCTATTTCGTTTGACGCGTCGTGCTTTATTTTCGCTATTCTTTTGTTCCGTCTTCGTAAAAATGTCGACACCCTCCGCGCGCGGCGTCGGCACTCGTTTGTCACTTCGATTCTTCGTGGTTATTTCTCTTCGTCGTTATTCCGTCGTTCTTTTTCTTTCTTTCTCGCTTTTTCCCCACCTTTGCGATTCTCTTAACCCTTCGATTGCATATTTTTCTTCTCTCTTTTATGTTCTCCCCTCTCACTTGCACACTCTCGCTCTCTCTCTCTGTCTATCTCTCTCTCCCCCCGTTTATTAATGTCGTCGATGCCTCCCCTGCGCGCGTGGTCTTCGTGTGAGCTGTACGAACGCGACGCGGTAGCGGTGGTGGCGTCGACGTCGTAGCGGGCAACGGAAGAGAGAAGCAGCACCCAGGGGTCTCTCTCGCGGCTGCTGCTCCGTCTGGGATATGCGTTTTGCGAGTTGCGTTGGGTCGCGCTGCGCTCCCGTAACTGCATCCGCGTCCGCCAGCGCGGCTTGCGCGCTAGGAGCGCCGCCATCCGAGCACCACCGACTCTCTCCCCACTACCAAGCTTTTCGTATTCTCCTTCTCCCTTGCTTTTTCCCTCTCCCTCGCACTCGCTCGCTCGTTCACTTCCAACTCCGCCACACCACCAACGTCGTCGCCACTAGTCGACGCTGTCACAGCAACCACTACCACCACCGCCGCCACCACCACACCACTGGTAGAACGTCCGCCGCGACCGCTACTATTACTACTACTACTGCTTACTATCGTACGACGAGAATACAACCTATACTATCCGATATGCACGTCGCACACAACCTTGTCTTTCCTCTGTCACTACTACGGGAGCCGACAGCCGGCACCCGGCAAGGCGTTCGACACGCTGCCACTAGTAGAGTGTACCCTTGTGTACGTCGTGTTTTGTAGAAACAAACCGACGGAGAAACGATGAAATACACTTTTTTTTCAAACAAAAGCATGACGTACCTATGCGGCTGACTACTTTTATTTCACGCACATGATAACGGGACTTTTGTGTTCTTTTTGTCTAAAGATTACGAAAGGATAGGTACAACCAAAAAAAATTACGTTTTGTCGATTTAATTTGAGAGAAATACACTTAACTAGTACACATTTTTGCTCCACGACGTCGTTTGATTTTGTCAATGCACAATATTAAAGATTCTAAAAAACGCGATTTTTTTCGTACGTACCAGTATCGAACTAGTGGAAAAAGTTTGGTTATGTTTCTCGGACCGGTTGAGACAGATTGTGATATTCGTGTTAAATTGAATGAGCGCGCTTTGTTTATCAAGAACCGTTGCACCGTAGCGCGCGAAATCGATGAGTATCGAAGACGCTAAGAAGCACAAATGAGGATATACGGAAGTACGTAATTAATAGATCAACAACTCTAAGTACAGCCAAAGTTGCTTGGAGAAGTTTGAAGTTTCCCAGGCACCCACGCGGAGCAGCACCGGCCAAGCGGTCGTCGTTCCAGGGATTGCCGATACGGACACGGGATTGGCCACCATAGACCAATAACATCGGCCGGTTCATCTAGGGACCCTGTCGTCTGGCCAATCCGCGTCTTAGAAGATGTTGGAGAACAAGTGAAGCGGAGGTGCGCGCGCACGTTGGCGCTTCACCGCCATTTTGTATGTGTGTTTTTTTTCCGAGACTATACAATATTTCACAGTCTCGTACTTTCAAGATCTGCGAAAAAACATTCCGGTAACAAACGAAAACAACTGTGTGATCAAATGAGACAAGCTGCCGATGCGAGAGTGACTAGTGAGTGAAGTATGGTAAAAGTAGCCGGAGTAGCTTTGCATGTGTAATACGAGCGCCGTGACACAGTGACTCGATGCCCGTTTTGTCAGCGCTGCAAAGTCAACAGGCAACGCTATTAATCGCATTTTTCGTTCGGTACTGTTGAAAATTTCGAACGAATCCATCCAGTAAATAAGACATACCCGACTATGCAAGAAAGAGGAAATGATACGTGGGCATCGCATCAACGTCCTCGTAAGAGAAAGACGGAGATACGCAAGCATCGCGTAAGCGTTCCCGCGAGTGACAACGTGTGTGTAAGAGAGAGAGCGATACACGGGCATCGCACTGCCGACCACGCAAGTGCGAGAGAGAGAGAGAGAGAGCGATACACGAGCGCAGCAACAAGGTCGCTAGGACGCTCGAAGTCGAAACTTCGCGAGCCCGGTAAATTTTTTTCGACAAAATAATTTTGGTTGTATGCTGCACTTAGTAATTCCCTCCTTTTTAAACGTTCCTCGTGCGATTTTTATTATTTTCTCCAAAATATCTGCACGTCCATTTACGAATAATAAACTTGGTAGTCGAAAATGTAAACTGTTCGTCGTATACAATGGTAAAAATAGGAGTTAGAATACAAAACGTTCGTTTTTCCTCGTTGACAAATTTCGTTCTTTTCAGGCTTTCGTCATTTGGTGGATCTTTTTGTTTTCTCGATCGCTTCTTACTGTGGAAATGGCAACTGGAGCGAGAACATTGTTGTTCGAAAGCGCAAGTCTTCTGTCTACTAGGATATACGGAATGTATATAGGATATAAATATATACGTGTATATAGATATACACAAAGACAAGCGACGGCGTAGCACGCGTAACATCGCAACTACAAACTGCTGCTGTTGGTGCTGTGTTGGCTGGCTGGCGGCTCGAAGGGAGCCTTTGATCCGAGGGTCCTTGGCACGGTGAATGGCTCCGGGATTTCCGTTGAGCTGCGGAGCGTAAGGCCTCGTGTATGTCTGCTGTACGTACACGAGCCAATGTGTAGTATTGTAGTAACGCGAGTAAGAAAACCTCGCTCTGTCGTTGCCGTCGCTTCGATGCAACTCGACTGCAGCTCTCGTGCTTGCAGTACCGAGACTATATGTACCGAGCTCAGAGTCTTCGGTTACGTACTATACGAGCACTTTCATATATATATATATATGGCTTATCAACATATGTATATTGTAGCAGTAGTTACAGTGCAGTAGTAACGGACAGAATGTCTCACAGGAGACAAATTATTCCTAAGAATAGGAATCGAAATTATTGTTGTTATTGATTTCAAATTAATCAACAAAATTTGCTCTACATTGAATCACGTCCTTGATCACTTTAATACAAAGAAACGGAAGTTTGTCCTGAATGTAAGTTAGCGACTGCAAACTTAAAACTGTAAATTTCAAGAGATTGTTTTTATAATGAAATTTTTTATCCGGAGAAAACCGTACGATCATTCGATTGGCTGTTTACAAATTTTATTTCAACTTCAACGTTTCGAAAGCGCGCTTTTTATTTCACGGTTGATTCTTTCGACACGCGGAAGCGTCTGGATATTTCTATCCTTTTTCTTATTATCGTTACTTACTTCGTCTTTCGATTCGTCCTCGTAAACTTTCAACCGAGCATCTCGGGATCTTCTTTTTATTTCTCGGTCCAGTGGTTCTTAGACCGATAGTTGGTAACATTTTACGAGAAAAAAAAACACGTCGTCGCGTCTTTTCACCGAGACATTAGAATATATTTCTTATTCTTACGTTCGCTCGAGCGTTCTCTCGCGAACGTCTCCTGCAACAGTCGGCCTAGCTCTCTCTCGGGTATAACGGCGTGGCCATGACACTTTTAATAGAAGACAATTCGATGCGTCAGGCTCGTCGGAGCTCCGCCGATATGAAATTTAAAAGCTAATATCGACAGGCTGCAATTTTTTCTTCTTCCCTCTCGCTCTTTCTCTCATTATACTTCTCATCTTTTATTGTCTATTTTTATTCCACCTCTCATACATTCATTTACAATTCTACATACGCTTTTGCACGATTCTTCATATTTTCTTTTAAATCCCCAACTGCTAATAATTTCCATCATCGACGAAAATCTTCGCGAACGAAATAATAAACAAACAAAATTCTCATCAAATTATCAATTCTCTCGTACAAATTTTCGTCCAATCTATTAGCCAACGTTCTCGCATTAACTAATTAATTATTCTCCGTCCCAAATTCCTCCCAACTAATTAATTAACGGTCCAGCCCGTCGATGATTTTTTTGTTATATTCCCTATCTCGTTCTTATCCGTCGATAACGACTTCCTCGTGCACTCGGCTTCACGAAGATAAGATTTCCCGCGAGATTCGTGCAAATTACATAGTTGTAGTCGCACCAAAAAAAAAACCCTGGAAAAAAAAGGAAGAAAAAACAAAAAATCGAGTCGCGCGATATTGACGAGAACGGAGCACGAGAGAGAGAGAGAGAGGAGACGTTGTCAGTCATCGTCAGTACGTGTAGGGGAGGCAGAGACTGAAGAGGGGCTGCACACGATGACAAAGACAAAGAGGCGCGGGAGGGGTGGAAGAGCGAAGGCTAGACAGGGTGGGACCGAACAGAGTGAACCGAGACACAAGGAAAAAAAACTGGGAAGGGGTCGGACGGACGAGAGACAAAAATTTCCGAGCTCTTAGTCATCGACCGTAGTCATGAGCCTGCTTTTCGGTGGAAGCTCTGCGACGATGGGGGGAAATGGAGGGCAGGAGGGAGGGAGGGGACTGAAACGCGCGAGAGGGGAAACTCGAGTACATGGAGAGAGGAACCACCTTGTATGCATATATATATATATATGGGTGTGTGTGTGTGTGTGTAAATATAAGCGTGTAGAGATTTTTTTTTCACGCGTTTATATATCTATATGTGTGTAACGTACCGTGCGCAATGCACGAGGTCTCGGGAACGTTACTGCGCGCCCACCCGGATCAGGTTGCAATTTCTCGAGACAAAAAGGACTGATTAATCATTGATTCATACATATTTACATTTCGTGATTGCGGGCTTTCCGACCTGTGAGTACGCGCGCGCACACTCGCTCGTTTATAATGACGGCTGCCTCGTAGCCCGAGTCTTGTCACTGAATTTTTATTCAGACCGCCAGTACGACGGAGGGATGAATATTCGCTCAAGTTTTTCAAATGCGCGAATTTGCAACGAGAGCTTTGTGCCGATGGGAAAATGCGAGGGGAGGAAACGGTTTCGAATTGAGGAAATATTGGGGAATGAGGAGATTTGTTGGGAATTGGGGGAGGTTCGAGGGAATGTTTTCTTTTTTAGAGTGGGATTTTTTTTGAAAGATTTGTAGGTAATTTATACAAATTCTTTTTCACGGGTGAACTAGTTTTGTAGCTTTTGAATTAGTTTTGATTTTGAGAATTTCTTGTTTGTGAAATTTGAGAAAATTGGAAATGTGAGAGGTGTGTGGAATTTTTGTTTGTAACTGTGAGGTGTTGTCGAATTAGGTAAGGAAAATTCGAGGAATTACTAGATTTGTTATGAATAGTGGGAGGTTAGAGGGAAATATTTTCTTTTTTATTATGGGATTGTTTATTTTTTTTGGAAGGAATTGTAGGTAATTTATAAAAATTCTTTTTCACGGATTTACTAGCTTTGTGATCTTACGAATTCATTGTTCGTGGAATTTGAGAAAATTGGGACGTTTCGAATCGATAGAAAATTTGATGAGTGGATTTTTTTGTTATTGTCACGCTTTTTATCAACAATTATTGTTAATTCGTAAATTGAACGCGATAAAAATTTTTGAACGATTGCATGACAATCGTGAAACCAAAAATTCCCTAAAAATTCAAATTTCTCTCATAACAAAAAATTCTCAAATAAATTAAACAAAATTTACGTATCCACTATAAAAAACAAAACTCGTCGAAAATATTCGCCGTCTCTCATCGCAATAAAGTCTGGAATGTACGATTAGATTTAAATACCGATAATTATAAGACGAAAAAAAAAAAAAAAATTGCACCTCATATTTCGACACGACCACGGGATATTTTTGCAAAAAGCTTTCGTAGTGTGAAAACGATAACTATACGGTTTCTGGAAATTAGTCGGAGATGATTAAGGAGTGGTGGAGGGAGAGGTTTCGTAGTCGTGGGGACCAGGCTCGGATTTCAAGATGGCGTCGGCGCGACCAAACGCTCGACCCACACAGAGAGAGAGAACGAAAGAGTGGACGACCACGAAGGGAAAGAGGAGGCATAGAGCAAAGCGCTGAAGAAAGAAGGACAGAGATAAAAAAAATACGAGACCGCGAGTGAGATAGAGATAGTACGAAGAGAACGTGAGATTAGATACGGTCCGAACGAGCGGCGCCTCCCGACGCCTCCGTCTCTCCCCCCCTCTCTCTTTCCCTCTCTCTCTCTCTCTCTCTCTCTCTCTCTCTCTCTCTCTCTCGCTCTCTCTCTCTTTCGCATTTCGTAGTCTCTTGCGCAACGACCATAGCCAAACGCGCGAAATTAATGTCTCCTCCAGACGCACGAATCTCCGCGCACGTATAATCTTCTAATCTATGCGCTTTACTCCATGCTCGAACTTCTCTTAATTTTCGCGTTTTTGTTTTTTTTTTCTTTAAATTTTTTTCCCCTCTTTTTCCACCATTTTCACGAACAGTACGAGTTTCAGTTTCTCGGTCGAGAAAAATCAGCAAATCTTAATTGACCACACAGATTTTCTTCCTCCATATAAGCGTCATTCTTCTCTACGTCGCATCTGTTTTGTTTTCTTCTTTTTTTCAATTTGTAACGATTAGAGCGAGATACGATTTTTGATCAGATGACAAAAAAAGTTTTCCTAAGGGAACGAAATGGCGATAGAAAATTTGAAATAAATATTTACATTCTTAAATATTAAAATCAAAATTGAATTTTTGTTAATCCATTCTAAAGTCTCGAATAAAAACTACAGCACGATATTAGAAAAGAGAAAACAATTTAATTGCAATATTGTCAAATTTCCAAAAAAAAAAATTTGCAATTTTATTTATTATCCAACGAAACATTTATGATTACGTAATACGTGCCCTCGCACAGCTTGCTATTTATCCACCTCGTTCGCTACGCACCATCGAGAAGATTAAATTTCATTTTACATAAAAAAAAAGAAAAAATCAATAAAAATCTAAAAAAAAATTCACGTTTTTTTTCTTCTCTTTCACATTACTCATAAATTTTTCTCTCGCGTATAGAAAATTCGTCGACCTACGGTATCCTCCGTACGTTTCGATCGAGGGGAAAGGCGCTCGTGTTGTGCTGCGCGTTCCACACAAACTCGAGTTTGAGAGACGTGAAAATTAATGTATTTTCCAGATGCTGAATACACTTTATAGGCACAGCTGTACCGTCGTAAATAGTCCTCCTGTATACACTATATACATATCTATATATCTACACATCGTCGATAATATGCCTGGTACGATATATACGCGCGCATTAGAAAAGCCAGGTTTGCGCGATTGGCGCATAAATGAGCGCGACCGCGCGAAACCGATTCCCTATACTTGACATTAAATTCCTTCGCGGCCTTCCTAAGCTCTCTCACTCTTCTTCTCCGATCGTCAACCACGTCGTCGAGTACAGAGTGAGAAAAAAAATGATGAAATAAATTGAAAAAAATTGATTTTTTTTTCTACTGTAAAAACAAACTCGTCGAAAATATTCGACGCCTGTCGTCGTAATAAGGAATGGAATGTACGATTAGATTTAAGTACCGGTAATTATAAAACGAAAAAAAAACTGAGCCTCGTATGTCGACACGACTGAAGGATATTTTTGCAAAAAGTTTTCGTAGTGCGAAAACGATAATTACTATACGGTTTCTGGAAATTAGTTGGAGATGAGGTTTTTTTATTTTTTCTTGAAAGAGGTGTAGGTAGGTAATTTATAAAAAAAATTGTTTGCGGGTTTATTAGTTTTGTGATTTTGTGAATTTATTATTTGCAAAATTTGAAAAGATTAGGAGCGTTTGGGATTTTTGTTTGTAACTGAAATTAAAAATAATAATTCGCTGGAGAGACGTTCAAAATAAGATTTGATGATTAGATTTTTTATTGCCGCGCTTTTTATCTACAATTATTGTTAATTCATAAATTGAACTCGATCAAAAATTTTCAAAGATTTGTAGCTAATTTATAAAAATTCTTTTTTGAGGGTTTATTAGTTTTGTGATTTTGTAAATTTATTGTTTGTGAAATTTGAGAAAATTAGGAGTGTTTGGAATTTTTGTTTGTAACTGAGATTAGAAATAATAATTCGCTGGAAGAGCGTTCGAAATAAGATTTGATGATTAGATTTTTTTATTGCCACGCTTTTTATTTACAATTATTGTTAATTCATAAATTGAACTCGATCAAAAATTTTCAAAGAATCGTAGATGATTGATAAAAATTCTTTTTCGAGGGTTTACTAGTTTTGAAATTTTGTAAATTTATTGTTTGTGAAATTTGAGAAAATTAGGAGTTTTTGGAATTTTTGTTTGTAACTAAGATTAAAAATAATAATTCGCTGGAAGAGCGTTGAAAATGAGATTTGATAATTAGATTTTGTATTGTCAAGCTTTTTATTTACAATTATCGTTAATTCATAAATTGAACTCGATCAAAAATTTTCAAAGAATCGTAGATGATTGATAAAAATTCTTTTTCGCGAATTTACTAATTTTATGGTTTTATTGCTTGTGAAATTTGAGAAAATTGGGACTGTAAGAGGTGTTTGGCAATGGCTATATACGCGCGCGCATTAGAAAAGCCAGTTTTGCGCGATTGGCGCATAAGTGAGCGCGACCGCGCGAAACCGATTCCCTATACTTGACATTAAATTCCTCCGCGGCCTTCTAAGCTCTCTCTCTCTCTTTTTCTCCGATCGTCATCGACATCGTCGAGTATAGAGTAATAATCCCGACTCCCCTTCCTCCTCCTCGCTCCCTTCTTTCCTCCTCGTACCGTTTCGCCCCCGCTCGCGCGACCGAGTGCTCGATCACGTCTCTCACGTTGTCCGGCTCCTCTCGCGAAGCCGGACTCTCTCACTCTCTGGATCTTTCTCGCATAAGCTCTAGGCAACGAGCAAATGCAAGCAATAGCGAACAGTCAGGCCAGCAGCCGGTCCGCAACCCGAGAACGCCGAACGTATAGACCGGTGCACCGTGCGCCTTTCTCTTCTCCACGCTCGTTACCCCGAGACGAGATCCCCGTGAGCCAATGCCTAAGCCACGTACCCGAAAAATGTCCGCCCACGCGGTGATCAACGGAGGTGCATTTCGAGGTCTTGACTCGGTTTTATTGCTCCTCGTGTCACACTCACATTATACTCGTTCGATTATATTTATTTATTCGTGTCAGCATAACAAGGGAATAAAGCCGATTAGACAATCTACGATAGAGCGAGACAGCGCGTTTTTCATGCTAATTGCTGGATATTACGATGGATTAAATTGTTTTCATAAATCGTGTCGATGATGCAAATTTTGACATATTTTTTTTATCTATCGTTCTAGCTTTGATTATTTACGATTTTCAGAATTGAGTCAAAATATTTTTTTAATTGGGTGGAATTTATTATTATTATTGTATTTTTTTAATTTACGTTTTATTATTGTTATTATTATTAAATATGTTAATGAATATCGAATAATATTAAAAATATTATTATTATTATTATTGTTATTGTCATGGAGGTTGGGATTGGGTTGAATTCTTTTCTATCCGGTCGAACGCGAGTTAGAACGCCGTCATGCGTAAGAGTATTGCAACGCGATAAGATCGATTGATAAAAGTGCGCAGCGCAGCGAAATATCAGATCGAGTTTGCTGTCTTGATGATTCTCGCGGACGTTTTTTTTATTTCCTTTTTTTATTCGGATTCCTTTGATATCGGTGACCCGGTTGCAACTTGGGTAAAAGTTTTCTCAGATAAAGAACGTCCGGTCGTCGATTAGAGTGACGACAGAGCTGCGGCTAAAATTAACTGTAATAAGCGTTTACGAAGATTGTTTGTTAAACAAAATTAGACATTTTTTAATCGAACTATTGGAAATTCAAATTTTCAATTCAAACAAATTTTCTCACAATTCGACGAATAAAACGTAACGATATTGTTCAATTTTTTTAATTACAGGTAATTCTTTTCTTTAAGGTAGTCGTATACACGTTACAGCGTTTCCGTTAGATTTCACTGAAAATTTGCAGAAACGTTCTTTAATGTCAAATGTACATGTGTGTAAAATTGCAGAGACCTTTACTGACTCAAAAATCACGATATTTATTCTTGAAAATCGTCATTTTTCGCAATCTCCCATAAGAGCTCGTGTTAAATACTCGCAACATTATACAACGAGTATCTCGATTATTTGGTCGATGAAGCTTGTTGAAATTATGCACACATTTTTATATGACATCAAAGAAGCTTCGATTAATTTTTATAACAAATCTTATGGAAACAAAATTCATGATTTTGTTTATTATATAACAAATAAACTTTCCGTAGGAACAATTTGAATTTTGAGTATGTTGTTCTTTAGTCGATTTGCAATAACTTTTCTTAATGCACTTTAACGCTTGGTCCACTTCCAATGTGAGAAAAAACGGGAATAAAATTTCAATCCCCTCCTACCAATACGACTACCTTAATTAAAAAATTTTGTTCCAGACGTGTACCCAGTTCAATGAAAAAAAAACAATTTGAACACACCGAATTTTGGAATAACAAATATTGTTTTGGTTCCCAGAAGCAACGCGGCCATCTTATTGTCAGTCTCGAAGTGCGGCAACGACTCGGCGCGTGAAAAAGTAAAAAGTGCCAATCACTGTGCTATTGACGACCGAGCGCTATTACGGCCAATTATATTCGTATACATAAGTAATTCTCGCTCGATCGAGTATAAAATGTAAAGCCGGGTAAAACACACATTAAGAAGCGGCATTCATCGAAATAACGTAACGCGGAAAGGTCTCTCTCTCTCTCGTTCACTCTCACATACACATAGTCACTGTGACGGTGGCCATGGATTTGCGAGTGTGGGTTCGCGCGTGTGAGAAAGAGCACGAGCGAGTCCCCCGTGTGTTCGAGCACATGTGTGCCATTCGATTGCTCGCTCGCGTGCGCGAGCGAGCGAGTAAGACCGACGCGAGAGAACGAGGGAGAGCGATAAGGACGGAGCAACGAGTAAAGAGACAGAGATAGAGCGTGACTTTGTATTCGTCAATGTGTGTGTGTATGTGTGTGCGAGAGAGAGAGAGAGTGCGTGCGTCGATGCCACGTGACGTCTAAATTCAGTCGGCCATTTTGGAGCATGATTCATTTGTTTAGAATGGCTCCGGGGGGGATAGGAGAATATAGGAGGCGGAGCCTCCTCGTGGCTACGGGCGAGCTCACAAAATCTTCCCGGACGCTTCAGATTCGCGACCGAAACGCGATATGAAATCCCCCCCTTTGCCTCTCCTCTCGCATCATCCACAAACGAGAATGTGTGTCTTTTATGATGGTTTCCCTGACTCCTCTATCTTCGTCTATCGTTCTGTCTATTTTTATTTTTTTTTTACTGGCCGCTTTTGTCGCCTCGTATTCTTTTCCGTTTGTCTTTCTATCTTCATGGATGGCTATCATTTTTTGTCTCGTGATTTAGTCGTGAATCTGGGTTTTAGAATCGTTTTGCAAGATTTTTGGGGAGGATTGGCTCGAGAACTTTTTTTTAATTTGATTTTTGGTTTTTATTAATTTTGAGGTTTTTGTGGAAATTTTCGAGGAAGAATGGGCAAGAGGTTATCAGACAGGATAGAAAAAATGTATTTTTTGTCACAATTTTTGAAATCAGAAAAGTTTTTGATGTTTTTCATTTCAAATTTGGAATTTTTTGGTAAAAAGTAAATTCTTACCCAATTTTTATCAATTTTATTCGAGCAAGTATCGCATATTTTTCTATAAAAAACAAGTAGTTCCAATAAAAAATATTGTCAACAAATAATTTACTATAATTCTTTTCTCCAAAATTATTACCCAATCTCTCTTTTTTCAAATCTCCAAATTTTCAATTTCTCTCGACCGAAACATCACATTTAACTTCTATGTCCCAAAAATTGATTTCCAATCCCGAATATTTTCATAAAACAGCATCGTACAATTATTTTTCATCGACGAACGATAAATTCCCGTTTAAAAAAAATTATTATTCATTAGATTCGCTCGTAAAACAAACTGTAAATACGTACGACCCTCGCCTCTCGGACAACGCTCATTTCGCGTTCGAGAATACACGCGTCCTTCCATTTTGCGTTTCGCGAATTGTCGCGAGAGTCAAAGTTTGGCCCATGGAGCAATAATCGTTCGATACGAAAAGAACAAATCCGCTCGCCTCCGCCATAAAAAAAATTCTCGTCGAAGTCGTCGTCTGCGTTCAAGGTCGAGTCATCGATGAGTTTTATATTCTCGTTGTCCCGCGAGCGTGTCCCTCGATATTATTCCCCACGTCGACGATACGAAAAGAGATCATGAATAATTGATTCCCGATCGAAACGCGAACGAAGATGAAAATCGCGAGAACAACAGCGTCGTAATAATCAAAGTTACGAACGACGGACCGCGATTGTTGCGAACAAAAAAAAACGAAAACAAAATCAGAACAAGCGGAATAAAAAGGGAGAAAGAAAAAAAAAACATTTCGCTTTCGAATCGACGCGAAACTAAGTAAAATGTTCAAACGAGCGCGCGACGATCGATTCGAAATTATGCGAATTAGATCGCGGAGAACTTTCCGCGCGAGCGGGGTCGTCGCGTGATTTTCACGTATTACGTAAAGTCGTGCGCGTTAATCGTCTTTGAATAACGCAAAGTATAAATTGTCGAATTTTTCTCTCTCAATTTCTTGCTTTTTATTTATTTATTTTCTTTTTTTAATATTTTTTCTTTACTCGATTCGCACTCGTCCGCGAGCGAGCACAGAGCTTGACCCTGCGCGAGTCCAGTTCTTCGTATCGCCAGTCTCGAAGCCAAGGTCGCGTCCACTGGGTCAGAGACGAAACTGCGACCGATTTTTTCATTTTTCCCTCTCTCTCTCTCTCTCTTCGTCCTCCCCACCTCTTCGCAATATCGTTCGCCATCGCGAATTCGCATGTTTGGCGAAACCGCGGACCTCGTCCGGTCGCCGCACATGAATTTGCCTCGTTCCGTCTCCCCGTGTACCCGAGTGTTACATAAACGTGTGTGTTGGCGAGTATGGATTCGCCGCTCGGAAGGATATTGCAGTCGAGATACGCGAAAGAGAACGAAAGTGAGACAAACGGTGGGGGAGGGAGCGGAGGGGAGGGGGAGGGTAGTAAATATAAAGCGAGAAACACGAGGAGGCACGCTGGCATTGTCTCGTGAAGCGCGTCGAATCGAGGTCGAACTTTTGCCGAATTCATGAGACTCGCCCTCGTATACGAGCCTCTCGCTCTCGTATCGAGACTCTTTTAAATTCATCCGGGGGAAAAAAAAACATTCCTTTCTTATCCAAAAATATTCATTCACGACGACGATCAATATTTATCAGTAAAAAAAAATTACGTTTTTGTGTACAAACAATATTTTTACTCTGTTTTTTTGTTCGCAGGTTTGGGAAGCTCTTTTTTGATCGATCACGATCGAATCGACTCCATACGAAGTAAAGAGTACAGTTTACCCAGAAGCCTTCTGATTGTGTACTGACTCATGCGATTCTCAACGTATTTTCTAGGATTGTGGCTTAACTCTTTGAGTTACACATTTTTTGTTTCATTGAATCATAACGAAATCCTGGTATATAAGCATTTTTGGAGTCGCGATACAGCCTCGGAGATAGGGTTAGTTAGTTAACGAATCTGTTTATTCAGCCAAAAACATAAAGAAGAATACAGTACAAGTAGAAGTGGTCAGTAAACAGAAGCTGACAAACTTATTAACTTTTGTTAAACAAATGGCTCTTTCTCGAGCTCTCGTTGTTATGTTCCGTGAAGCATTTTTTTTTTGTTTATGTGTGTAGTTACGTTTTCGTGTTTTGTGTGAAAAGCGACCTTAAGCCTAGATTTATACAGTGTTTTGTTATTTTTTTTAATGTACAGAAGGCTTCGAAAATTTTGCTTTTTTGGTCGAAAACTGTACCTTTTTGGTGCCTCGAAGATATTGGATTCGCATGAAAAGGAAGTTCCAAATTGAAAAGTTCATACATTATTAACCCTAAGAACACATTAATTATTGAAATACCTCAAAAACTAGAGCTTGAAGAGTTTTGTAGAACGTTTCGGTCAATTGAGCGTTTAAGGAAAAATATTTTTGTAGAAATGTCCATTTGGATCGATCATAGGGGATCCGCCATTATAAATTTCCAAAATCTGACCTTATATTCGGAATCAACGACCATTGCAACCCTTGGATATCAGTTTGCAACCAATTTGGTTGAATACAAGAAGTTTAAAGTGATAATTATTAAGGTGGGACTGTAGCAGTCCCGCTGTAACTGAAAAGGTTAAATAAACAGATTTTCAAATCAAAAAGAGCGATCGAATGGACGGTACGAAAATTGGTACATATTTCTAGAAAGAAAAACAAAACAGAATCAAAATGTAGAATAAAAATTTACGAAACGAAAAATCGTCGAAAATGCGTTAGAACTGTGCGAGCTCGTTGCAACGCGAGAGATGCACCGAGTGCATAAAATCCTGTCGACGCCACTGACGTCTCGACGCCGTTGCCTCGATTCGCGAGTGAGAGAGAGAGAGAGAGAGAGAGAAAGAGATAGCGAAATATAGAAAGAGAGAGAAAGATAGAACGAGCGAGAGGGAGGGAGGGAGGGAGGGGTAGAGAGAACGACGACGACGACGACGACGACGAAGTGGTGGTTGTGGCCCCGGCATTCTGCGGGTATCCAGCAGCGTGTCGGAAAGGGAACGGACGCCGGCTGCGACGAGGCTCTCGCTCGCGGCTCACGAGGCCTTGACCGTATCTCCGCTTATCGCATCAGCCGCGGCTGCACTTCCAACGTCACCGCACGTCACACGCCGCGAAGCGTCTCGGTGACGAATTAGTGAGAAAGAGAAAGAGAGAGAGAGAGAGCGCGCGAGAGGGGCAGAAAGGGGGACAAGGGGCTGAAGTTCTCTCCACGCAGAGTAAACGCAACTCGAGAATCGTTTTCTCGGACAGTTTCGGTTTCTCGAAAATAGTACGAGAAATTCGCGAACAGACAATCAAATAAGAACAAATAATTGTAGAGAGATGAAACAAAATGTCGAAATCGAATGAAATTTTCTTTTATTGTTTGTCTTTCACTCCTAAAAATTTTGAGAAAATTGTCCAACGATCGAACGAAAGATCGAGTAACGAATTCTTTAATTTTCTAGCGAACAAACTAACGAGTAGAAAAAAATCTTGTTTTTTTTTTTTTTTTCCGTCAAATCGACGCAGTTTGTACAAAAAAGGCGCTAATTGAAATAATTTTGTATTTTTTCATCGTACGAGGGATTACGCCGTACGAGTCTCGTCTCCCTTTTATCACCAATTAATCTCGCGTTTCCTTCATCCCCCCCCCCCCCGGGTCATTTCGTCGTTCGTTATTTTTTTTTATTATAATTTTTTTAACTCTCCCTCGAATCGTCTGCCGGCGGGGCGCGTTACGTTCGACCTCGTCACGTTTATTAACACGATGACCCGCGACCTCGAATTCAGGACGACGATGGACACGAGAGTATCAGAGAACCGGCGTCGGATCGTTCGTTCGCTCGGCGTTAGAGTATCCCCAGCAGGAAAACGTGCCAACTATCTCTTCATCTCTCTCTCTCTCTCTCTCTTGATCTCGATCTCGATGTCTCTTTCCCTCCCGATCTTTCTCTCTCTCTCTCGTGTGCGACCTTGCTAACTTTGACGAGCTTCGTATCTATACAGCCCTCTCGTATTTCGGCTTTATACACATATATAACTACTTGTTGCACGCAAAAGTCCATAATTTGCGCATGAAGCTCGCACACAAACATATACGCAGAGACACATACGCGTGCGCGAAAATCGAGATTTAATTCTTGCTCATTAGCGTGGCAAATCCACTCGGTAAATTGCGCGATTTCACGTGTGGTACGCACCGTACAATCTGCGAACTTACCATAATATTCCCAGAAATTAATGTGCGAATTAAATTAACCGAAATCGTTGAATTATTTATCGAAGTCGAATACGAAATTTGTGCCGATAAAATAGTACGTGCCTCGTAACTTTGAAACGTGACGGGCAGGAATATATATATATATATATATATATATATATATATATATATATATATATATATATATATATATATATATCTTCTTTCTGTTTTTTTCGTTCTGTGCGTTCAATCACTTGGACGTTCGTCTCGCGGAAACGCGCGAAAATATCATATGTAATCGTGTTGAGCGTTTCGTATTCAGCGCTTCGGTCCGAATTCGCGACCTAAATATTTGCGATGCATCATTTTTTTTTTCTTTTTTTTTTTTTTTTCGTCGAACGCCTCTCGTATCTCCGAATTATCTATCTCGCTCTGCTCGATGTCTGGCACGTGTAACGAATTATACTTTCAAAAAAGAGAAAAAATAAATTGTTCAGCATCAGAATTTTGCGATTTTGTTGTGAAATTTATCAAATTCCGTATATTAATAATATGAATATCGAATATAAATATATCTAAAAATGAAATAAAAAAATATAACAATCGAATATTAATCTATATATAAAAAAACGGCAATAAAAATGAAACCAATAATTTCATGCACTTCATCCGACAAATAAATAAATTAATAACCCCACGTAAAAATAAATTATTGTCTAAATAAATAACTAATAATATTTCCAGAAAACAAAAATTCCACCGCCGTATTACTTTTCGCACGAATTTCCATTTCTATATTCGCTCGTAAACGAAAATAATAATTTCGTACACTTCGATCATCCAACAAATAAATAAATTAATAACCCCACGTAAAAATAATTTACTGTCTAAATAAATAAAGAATAATATTTCCAGAAAACAAAAATTCAAGCGCCGTATTATTTTTCGCACGAATTTCCATTTCCATATTCGTTCGTAAATGTCATAAATATACATATATATATATATATATATTACGTTTCGTTATCGCACGAAACTCGGCGAGCAAACTATCCTCTCGACATTCGCCGCTATACATTCAAAATCTCGTTGTAGTTCGTTGAACACGCTCGCCCGATTCTCTGGACATATTTTGGGGGATACCTACTTGTTGCACACCGAAGAGAGGTTAGGTGGACAGTTTCTCCTATGTATTATATATATATATATATATGTAGGAACCATGTACTACAGTAACACTGCCTATGTGCTATGTATTTTATACATACACGTATATATATATATATATAACTTCGTACTGCAGCACGTGCATACAATGCTCGGCATGCACGTAACGTCGCTAGCGGACACTGTCTCTCTCCCACTCTCTTTCTCTCTCTCTCCGTGTGCCAACCTGGTAAATAGTTTGTACATAATGTACCGACAGCGAGAGAGAGAGAGAAAGAGAGAGAAGCAGAGAGGAAAGTCCATCGTCCTATGTGCGTACGTATAGTTTATACATAAACGAGCAGCAACAGGCCATACTCAGCACGTATAAAGGTATTTAAATATCGTACATATATGTGTATATATATGTATATAAGTGTAATGCGAACCAATCGAATGAACTCGAACGAACCACTTCCTCGTCCACCAAAATCCGTTTATTTATTCAATTCGACGTGATTTTGGTCATTGACTCGCTTTCGACTCGCTCGCCAATTCAACCCAATGCTCATTTCCCTCCGGTTTTCGGGATAACAACTTGTTGGATTTACTCGAGAGCTTCTATTTCAGTGTGAAACTCATTCTCTCTCTTCCTCTCGGTTTCTCTTGGTTTGACTCTCTCTCGCTCTCGCGCTCTTTCCATTCGTGCCACCACAGCCACCTGGAATAGAAACGCCCGGGTAGTTCTAGCCGTATTTTGGGATACCAACTTGTTGCGCTCGCACTAATCTTTTCAACCCCCCAAATTCCAAACCCCGTAAGTGATCTCGTGAATTTTATCATCGTACTGTGTAAAACGACTTTATGAAAATTTGACTATGATACTTTTGCAAAAACCGTTGTGACATTCTTTTTTTAATATTTTCCGACGAATAAATCGAACGAAATAACGTTTGTCTTTTGGACGACGGGTCGTATACAAATTCAATTACAAAATTTTCCATTCCAACATTAAACCACAAAAAAAAATTACAAAATTGACCGATAATAACACATTTCGTAAAATCCGATCTTTCTACAAAATTATATATTTTTTTCTAAATATCCACCTTACTTCGATCTCCCAAATCACAAATAAAACATGAAAAAAACTGTTTACCCTCATCCCCCATCCATAGAAAAACCTCGCCCCTCAAAATTTCCAAGAATACCATAGTAAAATAAGAAAATTGAAAAAAAAAAATCACTCGCAACACATTTTTCGCTCCGGTAGCGGATTTAGGAACAGAGATAAAAAAAACCCTCGCAAATTCGCAACGGTTAATAAAAATTGAATCCTAAATCGAAATCGAGCGTGGATATAGGGAAGCGAGGTGGGCAAATATTTTGGAAATGCCCACTTGTTGCGCTAGAGAAACTCCGGGTCGCACTACCGAGTGCACTCACGTATATAAATGTATACATATACCCCCCCCCCCCCCCTATACATATATATATATATATATATATATATATAATACATAGAAAGTACATGGATCATGTACAGTCGGTGAGCCTCGCTCCTGTATATAAATATGTATATATGAGAGTCGACGTTGCTCGTTGCATTCAGCGGTTGCAGTTACGGGCCAGCAACGGTGGCGCCAAAGGGGTGGTAGGAAGGGGGATGAGGGGTTGAATGTCTACGAAGCTTCGCTATAGTCATATATGGCGAAGAGCTTTATACATAAAATAGGTAGAGCATGGTGGTAGTGTGAAAGAGCTCGAGGTTGGCTCTGGGCCACTCGTGAAATTTCGGCTGTTCTCTCGCATCGTTTACCACGCTTTAAAACGTACCAAACAGCCCGTGCAGGCGCTCCATGAACCTCTCTCCCTCCCTCTCTCTCTCTCTCTCTCTCACTTTCTCTCTTCGCTTCTCTCTGTCACTCGTTCTATGTACGTACATAGAAGCCAAGCGCTATATCTATATAGAAACGTATTCGCGAAATAACACGCTCGGAAAATTTCGGCTAGAGGGCGAGACGCTAAATTGCAGCATGAATGGAGTCCTCGTGGATTATGCAAGCGCCATACCTTCCGCGTCGTTGATTCCGTCCCTGTCTTTGAAACCGAACAACAACAAACGAAAATTCGTCGACTTCTTTTTTTTTTTCGTTTACATTCGTTTTTCAAATATTTTTCGTGCTTTTTGACAAAGGAATTTTTGTTTTTTTTTCTTTTTATCCTTTTTTGTTTGTTTGTTTGTTCGTTCGTGTTCATTTGGTTTTAGTTTTATTTTGCTTCACTACGGAAAACGAGCGGGAGAAAAAGGCTCGAAGGAGAACTTGAAAAATTTCGGGGTTGCCTGAGCATGAATGGATCTCGAGATATCGAGGTAAGGGGTGAGTTAGCTTTTTTTTTTCTTTCTTCCTTTCTCTCGCCTCTCTCTCTTTGGCCCGTTTAATGCAGAATTCGCGCAAACACTCGAGTCTCTCTCTCTCTCTCTCTCTCTCTCTCTCTCTCTCTCTCTCTCTCTCTCTCTCTCTCTCTCTCTCCCTCTCGCTCTATCTCACTGGTATGTCGCTCGGAAAATTCCCTTCGTCGAACGCTCGTTCTCGTTTCTCCGTGAAATCTGACAAAAAAAAATAATAAAAAAAAGAAAACCATGAAAAATAAAAAATACAAATTTTGTTCGCACCTTCCCCAATTTCGGGGGAGAACAACCTGTTGCTCGCGTATCTCTGACTTGTTGAATTGTGTCTCTCGTTTCCTCCTCTCCCCTTCCGTTCGTCCCACTTTTCAATCGCGTCACATCCAATTTGGTAATTTTTTCGCGATTCATCGAATTCTCGCGTTCATTCGACAATAACAAAACAATAATAACGACAGATGCGAATACGAGGGATGAAGAGATTAAAGCAACGAAAGCCGAAGTTGGATACAATCGTCGCTATATAGACAATTCGTATCGTCGCTCGTATCTGAAAAATTCGTAAGACCACGAACGATTTTTATCTCTCGACGAAATGAAGAAGAGAAAGAAAAATTTCGTTATCAATTCTATCTTATCGTCTCGTCTCAAGAGACAATTCGCGAGATTATAAACGCGCGATTCAAGGTAACGGCATCAAACCTCAAGACGCTCTATCATTCCACCCTTCTCTCTCTCTCTCTCTCTCTCTCTCTCTCTCTCTCTCTCTCTCTCCTTCTTCAATTAATAAAAAAACATCAACAATATCAATCGTCTACAAGAAAAAAAAAGCAAAACACTGAGAGATAAATTTCACCATGCGACACCTGGCGGTAATTGCGCGAAGCAACATTGACTGACAAAATTCCTAGAAAATCGTGACGTCACACGCGTGCCAATCGGTTTCTCGATAATGGTTCGTGCGTGTGCCAATGAGAAAAAATGAAGATAAACTCGATCGAGTCTCGTCATAACGTGAAAATATAAATTAGTTCGAGCGCGTAGTAGGTGACGATGCGACTTTTCCTCTCTCGGGAAATTTCGGCCGGTAAACCCTAGAGATTGTCCTATGGGCGAATTGTATATCTCGGGGCCAGTCCGATATATCGAATTCTGTCGACGTGATGTGTGTATATGTGCGAGAAGGACTGTTTCCTCGCGGAAACAGCTGCGGGAGCTTCTGTGTGGCACACCGGTCGGTCTTTGCGCCCTCTTTCGTACCTATGCTCTCTCTCCCTCTCTCTCTTTCTCTCTCTCTCCATCTCTCTCCCTCTCTCTCTCTCTCTCTCTCTCTCTCTCTCTCTCTCTCTCTCTCTCTCTCTCTCTCTCTCTCTCTTTCTCTCTCTCTCTCTTTCTCTCTCTCTCTCTTTCTCTCTCTCTCCTTATATATATATATATATATATATATATATATATATATATAGAGAGAGAGAGGTATATATATATCTTACCTACCTATTATGTGTCTACCTTCAGCGTGTATATATAGATATATAAATGTATGGATAATGCCCAACTACTTGCATGACGTTCTCTCGGTACACACGATATGTTTGTAGTTCGTACATTGTGAATGGCTAGCACAGAAAGCGCGAAAGAGTCCCGGAGACACGAGATCAGGATATGTAGCTTCTCTATTCTAACCGTCAGTCTCACTCGTTTTCTATCTTGCTCTCTCTCTCTCTCTTTCTCTCTCTTGCTCGTTCTCTCTGGCAGCTTCTGTGCAGCACGTGCTTCTAGGTAGTCGCAAACTATGTGCACACGAGAAAATATATTACGTTGTACAGGCCATTTCAGATCCGGTGAACGTATATTGGCAAATTTTATAAGAAAAATACACAATTTGACAAGAATTGAAAGTTATTGTCGAGTGTGAGAAAGTCAATTTGGATTTTATCGAATTGGGAGCAACGGAATCGAGGAGCTTGCGATCTAAATGTTTATGTCGCTTGGAAAATGTTCCAGTGATTTTCTATTTGGAATTGTTTCGAGAATTTGTTGGACCGAAGGACAAATTGAAGAAAAAAACCATTATAACCGACGAATTCACCGATAAATCGAAATTATAATTAAAGATTTATCGAACTAGAAAAGAAACAAAAGTTTTTAACTTATTTCAATAATGAAACAAATAATAATTTCTTTATCGAGGAAAAATTGATAACTAACTATAAAAAAGTTAGAACTAATCTTCAAAGTACAATTTTGACGATAAGATTATTGTATTTTTATTTTTTTTTTAATTCGAAGGAAGATTTATTCAATTTTTATAATTTTCTATAGTGACAATTTTTTATAGTAAAAAAAAATAATGATTTCTTTATCGAGGAAAAATTAATAGCTAAATTTAAAAAGAATTAGAACGAACCTTCAAACTACAATATTGACGATAAGATGATCGTAACTTTAATTTTTTTTTTAAATTTGATGAAGGATTTATTGAAATTTTTTAAATTTTTATCGCGATTAGAAATTTTGCTGCAACCTGTACCTCTGTGTACCTGTGGTACATATGGCCCTGCTATGTACAAGCAACGATGTTTGTAGTGCCGTAGTCGAGTCTCGCGAGTTCACGTGTATGAAGTACATAGACGGTAGTGGTAGACACTCGTACACTTCTAATACACGGCACGCTTCCACCTTCCGTAGGAGGATGGTATTAGTGCCAGTAGTAGCAGTCTGTGTGTATGTGTGTGTGCCTAGCCGAGCTTCCAGGCTTCCATACGGATCGAGCGTCTGCTCTTCGAGCGCCGTTACTACTTGTTGCTCGCCAGAGAATCCACTATTCTCCATCCCTCTCTCTCTCTCTCTCTGTCTCTCTCGCTTCTCTCACTCTCTTCTTCCGAAGTGCTCACTGTTACCTAATTTCTCCACTCTTGTAGGAGTTGGTCGAACAATAATTTATAAAAAAACGCCTCCTTTTATTTATTTATTGAAATTAATTTTTTTTCCTGGTTTTTTTCAAAAAAATTTAAAAAAATGAGAAGATTTGAACATTTATCGTTATTTTTCCCAACATGGTTCAGCTTTTACCCAGTATTGGAAAATTATAAACGAAAGAGAGAAAAACGAATAAAATTGAATTCAGCGTGAAGCCTAACTTCTAGGCTGTGCACAGAATCGTAGCAGTCATTTATTGAAAATTACTTTGGTCTCAAAAAAAAAGAAATTAATACAATTACAATAGTACAAAAAAAACGCTTCCTTTTATTCATTTTTCAAAATTAACTTTTGTCCTATTTTTTGCCAAAAGATTAAAAAGAAACGAGAAGATTCGAAGATTTATCGTTACTTTTCCCACCATGGTTCAGCTTCTCCCGAGTCTTGAAAAATTATAAAACAAGAGAGAAAACGAATAAAATTGAATTCAGCGTGAAACCTTGTGTGGGTGTGAATAAAATCGCAGCATTTATAGAAAATGACTCCGATCTCAAAAAGGATGAAACAACTAAATTAATACAATCACAATAATACGAAAAAGAATAAAAATGACGACGTTAAAAAAATAAAATTGAAACGATGCCAAAGCGAAGGGCGCGCCGAAGCCTCGAACATTCATCGTTTATAAATCATTCCTTTTTTATTCCCCTCGGCGCCACCGTTATAAAAGCGATCGAATATACGCCGCTATAATTCCTCGTTGCGATCGAATTCGGAGCGAAAGTTCTGTCGATTTCGACGGGACCCCTCGATAAAAAAAACGAAAGGAATAAAAAAAAAAAATTCCCGCATATAAATGCTTCATACATACATCGTATAAATAAATGTGTATGTATATTTGGCACGGATCGTTTGCCGAAGTAAAACGTGTATAACGAACGGTGGAGGACCGCGTGTTCACCGCACACTGCACAGAGTGCACGGAGAGTCACTCAAAGTACCCCCACCCTTTTCCTTGAGCATTGGCTCTGCCTTCCCCCTCCATGCCTCCTCGCCTCCCCCCTGCCCTCTTTCTCTCTCTCTCTCTCTCACTCTCTCTCTTTCTATCTTTACATATGCAACTCTGTGTGTGTGTGTGTGTGTGTGTGTGTGTGTGTGTGTGTGTGTGTGTGTGTGCGAACGCACACTCGCGGTCTCGATGGGTCACTCTCACTCTCGCACCGGCCGAGAGGGAAATTTGGCAGCTGCTTTAAACTGCAGGCTAAACTGCAAGCGAAAGTGCAGCGTCGCTGTGGGCAACGGGCCGTCCTCCCTCTCTCTCTCTCTCTCTCTGTCTGTCTGTCTGCCTGCCTCTCTTTCGGCTCGAGTATGGCCCGTTCGTCCCACATACGCTTCTATAGCGCGAACCAAAATTCGTTGCACCGGTACAAATTCGTTATTACATTTTCTTTCTTTCATTTTAATCTTTCTCATTCGATTATGCAAATCGTTTCTTTTCATCACGGATTGTTTTCGTACAAATTATCGATACTTACTCGTTTCACAACTGGGATTGTTTATTGCTTATCTGTTGCTCGTTGGATTTGTTTTTTTTTGTTTTTTATTAATTTTTTCAAGGTGGAATTTTTGTTTGCGTCGTTCTGGGTTGGAACAAATATTGCAAGGGGGAAGAACGTTACTCCTGTTTGAGTTCACGGCGATATTCCTGCGTTTTCTTTGTTATTGCATTGTTTTTTTTTTCATTCAGATTTTTACTTTATTTTTTTAAAATACAATTTACTTTTTTCGTCGCCTTGCGAATCGCGCGACTCGAGACAGTAACCCGAGAGCTCGACAAGTTCGAATTTTGGACTCGGCCTTCGCGCCGTCTCGCTCGTTTCGTGCAAGCGCGCATACGTCTCTATACGTTTATCCGCGATACGCGTGCAATTTAACTTTTACGGGGTGGAACCGCCCACGGCCAAGTGCACAAACACGAGGATTGTTTATCGTGTCTGGTAGACTCACCGCTACACAACGCGAGTTTCATTCGAAACGTATTATATATCCCACATCGGTTTTAATTCGATCGGTCAAGGCGACGCCCGTAACTTTAAACGCGTAATAACGCGAACGATATACATCTCGTTGAATTCGCGGAGGTAACGATGCGACGTTTGAATCAAAATCGAACGATATCTCGCGCGGAATCGAGAATTTTCGAAACAAAATACGATCGGCGAGAGATTGATTGACCGATTGATTCATTTCTCATCTTCAGCAAGCTCTCGGGCAATTTCCGAATTACAATAACACGATTTAGAAAAATTACTGTCAACTGCATATTATAAATTCACCAAAAGTATAATAGTAAGATATAATTAATTGTTAACATTAGAATAAAATATAAATAATGCACCAATAATTTTACATGTACAAAACCATCCAGTCCCGAGAAAGAAGGCTCGCCCTATCGCTAATTGTCTTGGATCAAGCTGACTAACACAAGCTGATTAAGCTATTAATTTATCTGAGTCAGATCGTATCGAATCCTCGCCCAGGCAGAGTGATCTACGACGAGACATTATCTAATGAGTATGATGATTTGTTTTGCGAAGCTACGAGACGTTTGAGGGAGATAAAGTCGACGACAACGAGGGCGGGAGGGGGGGGGGGGGTAATCAAATGTTTATTTCCTCGAAGAATTATTTAATTTAATTTTAATTAATCTAATTTAATTATCCTTTTAAATGTTTTCGTTTCTATCATTATTTTTCTTTATTAATTAATTCCTCTCTGTTTTGTTTTATTTTTCTCTAATAAAATCTACGTGTACTTCGTTACATGTAATAATTCTCTTGTTTTTTTTTCTTCGTTTTTGCTCAATTTTCCATCGTTGTCTCTTCCACACGTTGTTCTCTCTTTTATCCCTCTCGGTTGGTCGTTTTCTTCTTTTTTTTTCCTACTCTTTCTTTCTTTTTTTCTCTCTCTCTTTTTTTTGACTCATTCTCCCCATTCGCCGGTTCACTCGGCCCGCGCACACTGACCTGGGTTAACGCGACGCGCGGTGCCGAATATAAAGCGGAGGACGGTTCCACTGACCCCCTTCCCACACCCTTCGCTTCGTTCCGCGTCCGCTCGCTCGCTCGCCGTGCAGAGGGCGCTCGGTGGAAGGAACGCGGGGGAGGGGGAAGCGGCGATCGACTCTCTCTCTCTCTCTCGCTCCTTTTCCCTCCACGCTCGACGAAATCTCCCCACTCACTCTCGCCTCGCCCTAACAGCCGTACCAGCTGACCGGCAACGGACCAACTTGAGCGTATACTTATGACTTATATATACATGCACATACACATACCCATATGGATGTATATATACATGTATATTAGCTGTATATTAAATGAACATACACGCTCGACTCCGCTCACGGACGAGCGAAGCTTTGCTCTCGGGCTCGCTCGTGAGCCATTGACTCGCCCGCGCGCACGATCGACAACGACCAACCGAGAATTCTACCGCGCTTCGTAAGCATTACGTACAGTACGTACCGTAAACACCGTTTACGAAACTCTCGCGCTCAAATACGCGTCGATTCATTTTCCGGCACACGCTTGGCACGGTAACACCGGCAATTCGTACGGCAATTACACCACGTTGAGTCACAGACGAAAGCTTCATAAATCTCGGAATTGTAATTGAAATGGTTTGATTATTTTTGGCAGGAGAGAAAAAGAAGATTCGATGCTGAGAATAATAGTTTGAGTGTTTTTTTCGGTTTAGTTTTCAGGATTTAAAATTGTTTGTTGAATTTGTGAAAAAGGGAGTTAGGAGGACGAGATAATTTATACTGAATTAATTATTTTAATTAATTATTTCATTACCTTGTCCGTGTTGTTGAATAAATGTTGTAATTTTTTTTTTTTTTCGTCGATTGTGCAAGCGTCAAATCTTTTAATTATAATCAAAATGTTCGATTATTTATAATAAAATAGAAAAAATCAATGTCGAGAATAATAGTTTGGGTTTTTTTTGCTCAATTCTCACGATTTGAGAAATTCTTTATTTCATTTGTAAAAAAAGAATGAGCCAATGAGACTTAAGAGGTGAATACAATTTGTACTGACTTAATTATTTCAATGAATTATTCCACCACCTTGCCCTTGTTATCGAATAAATTTTGCAATTTTTCTTTTTTTTTCGTCGTTCGTCCAAACGAGTAAAATTTCGTGAACGGATTGTACCGGTTGGTGCAGTCGTGCTGCCATTGACCAACACGAGGGAGTCTCATCGATATATAAATATCGCGGGCATGAACACAGCCACACAGACACAGTTGGGTTCTCACTCGAGGCCATGGCGAGAGTTTGGCGCATCGAACGAGCGAGCGACAGAGCCCGAGAGGGAGAGAGAGAATGGGAGAGAAAGAGAGGAGAGTGGCAGAGTGGCACAGTAACGAGAGTAAAATATACGAGGCGAGTAAGCGAGGGCAGGGCCACGGTCACCCGAAAATACGGGCCGCGCCTCTCCCTCTCTCTTGCATCCATTTTGGCCTCTCTCTCCCTCTGTCTCCCTCTATGTTTCACTCTTCGTCTCTCACTCTCACGTCATTCGCTTTCCGGCACGGTCTCACTCCATCTCCGTCGACTCGGTGAGTTTCAATGGCTCGATGCAACCGCGGCAACCCCCTCTCTCTCTCCCTCTCTCTCTCCCTCCCTCTCTCTTCCTCTCTCTCGTTGGTATTATACAGGCCGCTTCACGGACTATGATCACGACGCGCTGTTGCGTGGCTGCACCCCGAACGCGCCAGACGAACGAATTTTGCGAAAGAGGGAAAATGTGCGAGAAAGGGAGAGAAAGAGACGATACAACACCGGCTCGCACAGACTCGACATTGTTCCCCCGTCAATTTGTTTCTTTATACCACGAGAATGCTGTTATTTCGGGCTGTGGTCATTCGTACACGATATAAAATGTGCGTGCAAGAGAGAGAGAGAGAGAGAATAGAGGGCGGGCGAAGGGGGAGGGGGCTAGAGACAACGATATACAAGCCCGCGTATGAATATGAAGAGTTTTGAACATTCGCGGACGGTTGCCGAAACACGAAATCGAAAATGTCTCTCGATGATTTTTCATTGTCCTTCGCCAGTGAAAAGAGACGGTTTAATATCACCCCGTCCCTCTTCTCTTCTCTTTCCACGAATGGCAAAAGCGAAAATTTCATAAACGATAATAAAGTCCATTAGAGCGAAAGAACGATGAGTGTTTCGGCCAAATGAGCTTGGACGAAATGTCACTGTAGTTGGAAATACGGGACGCAATGAAAATTATTAATTCGACGAATATTTCGAAAATTGTATCGTCGATGGAAAAAAGAGAACAGAAATTTCAATTCGTGCGAGAAAATAATAATTTCGTTCCAGTCTTTTTATTATTGATAATAATAACGATAATATTAATTCGTTATTAATTACTTTATTAATTGATTTATGATTTATTATTATTGATTAGTAATTTTTGAAAAATCGATTATTCTTGAAATTATGGAAATATAAAAAAATAATTGAAAATTGGTTATTTTTCTTAACCCATCGACACTAACCATCGAAGCGCGGATTCGTCGTACAAAAAACAAACAAACCATTGACAGTACAAAAAAAAAAGAAAAATTTCAATTCATGCGAGAAAATAATAAACTTTTTCGAGTCTTCTTATTATTAATAATAATAACAATAACATTAGTTCGTTATTAATTACTTTATTAATTGATTTATGATTTATTATTATTGATTAGTAATTTTTGAAAAATCGATTATTCTTAAAATTATGGAAATATAAAAAAATAATTGAAAATTGATTATTTTTCTTGACCCGTCGACCCTAACCATCGAAGCGCGGATTTGTAGTACAAAAACAAACAAACCATTGATAGTACCAAAAAAGAAAAATTTCAATTCATGCGAGAAAATAATAAACTTTTTCCAGTCTTCTTATTAATAATAATAATAACAATAACATTAGTTCGTTATTAATTACTTTATTAATTAATTTATGATTTATTATCATTGATTATTAATTTTTGAAAAATCGATTATTCTTGAAATTATGGAAATCTAAAAAAATAATTGAAAATTGATAAATTTTTTCGACCATTCAGCTTCGACCATAGAACCGCGGATTGGTAGAGAAAGAATAAAAATTCGAATACGACCATTTTCTACGAGCTAGAGACGAAGCCCAAAGTAGATTCGGCCATTCAACGCGCGACGAGGAGAGCGCAGTAGAAACGGTTATACAGTCGCGACGATTCGGCCGTCATTGGACTGGCTGTTTCGCCGATTCCCCCTCCTCCTTTCTAAACCCGCGACAGAGGGTTCCCCGTCCACAGAAACCGTGGCTAGAGAAAGAGCCGTTTGTCCGTTCGGCGATTCGACTATTTTTCTTTCCTTTCTCCCCACCTACCCTAAATATACACGAGCCACGCCCACGCTCGAACTACTCGTAATATTAAATTTTGATTTTTTCTTTTATTTTTTTTATTTTTTCCTCTTTCACAAATATTCTTTCCAATTCTCGATATTTTTATCATTTCTAAAAAAATTTATTTTTTATCGAAATAAAGAGAAATAACATAATTTCGTAATTTTAAAAATAATATAAAATTCTCGAGACGTGAATCGTCGAGGAAAACAAAAAAGAAATAAAAAAAAAAACGCAAAAACAAGCAAATCCTCGCGCGACAAAAATCCTCGTTATATCTGCAACGAAGTCAAATTTATTCATGAAATCGTCGGTGACGCTTCGAAATTCGCGGCTAGATTGCGAATAACAAATGTGTCGGGTTTACCCATCGTTGATACGCACTCTCCGCGTGTTGTTCGGACGATCATCGGAGATATAGCTAGCAGGAGGCGCCGGTACGACGAGAGTTATCTCCCTCGAACTCTCTCGTCTCGTAGAAAAAAGAAAAAAAAAAAGAAAAGTTAAACAAAAATCCTTCAACCTCGCTCTCTCATCTCGCCTCGACGATTCGTCCAGTGGAAAAATTTCGATCATTTTTCTCAAGATCGTTACAACCTGTCACCTCTTCATTCTCTCCTCGATCACATGAATTTTACTATCTCAGTAAAAAAATCCAAATGCATAAGAAAAAAGAAAGAAAAATAAACAAAACAATACAAAATGTTATCTACTCACAGGAGGTAAACATATTTTTTTTTCGTTATTGATTCGAATTTATGATTTCCTTTTCATTGAACGCGTATCACATAGAGGTACGTGCGAGAATACGATCGAAAAACGCAGAATCCCATAGGAAAGTCGAGGGCAACGATATAGCTAAAGAAAGGCAAGTGGAGGAGAGGGTAGTGCGAGGGCGATGATTACGTGTGCTCCAAGCATTCTAGGAACAAAGCATCCTCTGTCCTCTATGCATCGAGTGAATGTTCTGCTCGCTTTCGTATACGAACTGAAGCCAATCCTCGTATATACCACGCATCTAGATGCGAAAGCTTCTCGATTCACGATTCATACCTGGGAAAACACTCGAGAAAACGTTCCGAAGTTCGGAAAATCGTTTAAGGCAAGTTACATATGTACGTAAATCATGGTAAAGCGATTCGACGTACTGAGATTTGGTAATATTTACAGGATGACGAGCTATAGCAAGCGGTCTGCGTCGGATAATCGTGGGTGGCAGCCAAGGATACCCAAAGTGGACAAAGAAGGACGAGAGAGAGAGAGAGAGAGAGAGGGAGGAGGAGAGAAGTAGGGAATCAAGAAAAATTATTTTTCCACGAAACGCAAACCTATCACTGATCGATCGATGCGTCATCATAAATATAACCAGCTTGAATCTATTTTTTCATAGCCAATTAGAAAAAACTCGTTAACGTCACCTGGAAGGTAATTTACTTTCTTTTTTGTTTCATTTCTTATTTTATTTTCATTTTTGGCTTTATAATCTTTCACTTTGTATTTTTCCCAGGAATCCACGAGAGTGAAACATCAAGGCGGTAATTAATCATTATGGGCAGTCGGCGATTACAAAGTGTGGATGTTAACGCGCGTCTCGTAGAAATCGTAAAAAAAAAAAGAGCGAAGAATCATCGTTCCTTTTTTACTAGCTATTTGCATACCGCTGTATAATAACGCTGCGGGTATTACGCGCGAAAGGAAAATACGAGCTCGTACTAGCGCGAAGGTATACTTAGGTAACGAAGGAACGGGGAAAATTCACCACGAATTTGCGAAGCTCCCTTTTACGCCTCGAGCCCCCTCTCTCTCTCTTCTCTGGATAATCGTGGCTCGGTGTTCTCCATACAAACGCCCCTAAGTATACACATTATACGTGTTTACGTGTATACATGTATATAGTTGTAAGTTTATTCGTGCATTTTCCATCGGTGTCGTACGGTTCGAAAATGGCAAAGCGAGAGACAGAGAGAGGCCTCCCTCCTATTTTTGTATACTGTGGCGAATCGATGGGGCACAGATAAATCACAAATATCGCGAGTGACGAGAACGAGAGTGGATGAGCGATTAAAAATCGCGCTCTAACGATGGGGAACACGTTGTTTTTTTTTTGTATTTCTCACAGCGTTTTCCTCCCCCCTTTCCTCCCCTTGAATCTCACGTTGGCGTTAAATTTTTGTTGGCAACTCGTTGCCCCCCTTCTTCGTTCGTTCGTTTAGTTTCTCACGAACAGAAACATGTAATGGCACTTTTGTGCTTTCGATATCGATCTCGTCGAAAATTCGTATCGATCCGCAGTTTTTGTTTCTCCTTCCTGCAAGCGAGATTATAAAATCGTTTCACGCGACTCTCGTTTCGAGACGACGATGAAAATTCAACGATAATATCATGAAATTTTCTCGTTCCACGAAAATCTCTTAGATTTACGACGCGATTATTAGCCACACCGTGATCTTCCATTTTGCTTTTCTTTTTTCGCGAACGATTATTTCGCGCATAGTCGCTCGTATCTTCGCGTATCCGGGTAAACATACGATAGGCACGTGTTATCGATAACGTTTTCGCCACGTAAATCACACGCGGTTCGTACAATCGACTCTCGTTCGGCTAAGACGAAAATTCACGATAAAATACAAACAAAAAAATCGTCTCATTGCACTCATGCGCATTGAACGAAACATTCCCTTCCAACTCGTCGTCTCGTTAGCAACTTTCGACTCGAACGAGCAAAATTGAAAAATTGAAATAAAAAAAAAAGATACAAATTTGTTTATTTCTCTCGTTATCATCGATAACCCAATCGGCTCTACGCAGTTGACAAATACAAATTTGGCGAAAAATTCAGTAAACATTACTCACCCGGCTTTTGTTCGTATACGAAAGACGAAGAAACTCGTAGACGAAAATTTTCCACTCAGCTGTCAAAGAAGATTACCCGCGACGGTGTATAAACCTTAGCACACGTATATATTTGACACACACGCACACACGTATATATTTATACATACATGTATATATATGTATACACACATATATATATATAAATATATATATATATATATATTTATAGTATATCCGAGTTTGTGAACGGTTGATCTTGCACTCGTGCACACTTCTGCGGACACTTCACTCTCTCAGTCGTGTCGCGGCTGTCGCGTATCAGAAATACACATGTCGCACTCGGGCCGTCGCTTAAGTTTCGCACACGCGCGTAAACGTATATATACGTTACAAGTACTTAACACATCGTCGAGGTAAGCGAAAGAAGTAACAAAAAAAGAAGAAAAAACAAAAAAACAAGACAAATGAAAAATTCTCCGTTTTGTTAACGCGACGAGAAAAATTTCTTCGCGTAAAAATCAAAATTTCTTTCGTTTTTATTTATTAATTATGTCACGATGATTGAAAATTTGTGAAATTTCGTACGTTTTCCGATCGTATTAACGATGCACTTTTGGGGAGAACGATAGGCGCGACAGGAACCGATTTGTGTATTCGTACTTATGCGCGAAATGTGTGTATGTTTGTGTGTGTTCGTGTGTCGGGCCCGAACGGGCGGATACGTTTTGTAAGCGGGTTCTTGCCACGTTCGTGAGTTTACGTCGCGCAACGAAGCCGCAAGACCGACGGAGAGTCACTCTTGAGTTTCGCTGACTCGGTCAACATGTTGTTCCGTACTGGCCGTCTGCACGTTCCGTGCATCCAGATAACGCAGCGCGCGAGAGAGAGAGACAGTGAGAAAAACGGAGAGAGAGTGAGACAGAGACACACACACAGCGAGAGACCGAGAGAAAGAGAGAGAGAGAGAGACCGTTCGCTCGCTCGCGGACTCCGCCGATTCACTAACCTACCTCACGCGCGCCGACGATATACAGGCCGTTACAAAAAAAGAAACAAAAAATCAACAGAAACAACGTATACGAGCTTTACCGCCACGTTGAACTTTTCGTCGTGCTTTACTTTACGTGCTTATACGTTCCTCTCCACGCTTGTCTCTTTTTTTTGTTTTAGTTTCGTTGCACACGAAACTCACCCGCGCTCTTCGCCAACCACTACTACACTTGCCTCGCTCGCCGTTACTACTACTGTAACGAAGACGCTCTCTGTTGCTATCCTTTCCGCCACGACTCCCTCTCCCCCCTCCCCGGGATACTCGATGTACCCCCCCCCCCCTCCACCTCCTCTTACCGCACATGACGCTTCGTCTTGCCTCTCCTCCACCCTCCCTCGCCCTCCGTTATAACACTGCACTACCACAGTAGTGTGCGTGTGCGTTTGCTTATATGTGTGTATGCGTATACACGTTGCAACGCTAAACTTGACGATACGAACACGCTCATGTATTTACGTCCGTATAAAAGGCCTGCGCCATCGTGCCCTCTCGTAGTGTATTTATATATATATATGGAGTTTATACGTACGTGCGTGAGAACTTTGTTGCAACCCCTCGATTTCGCGAGACCGAAACTTCCTTCGTCCGTTTTAGAGCGTCGTCGTTTGGATTTTTCTTTTGCTCGGTTTAAATTTTTTTAGCGTAGGTAGGGTACTGGATTTTTTGTTTCGAAGCTTGTGGTTAAGATAGTTTTTTTAGTTTGTTGTAGTACGAGTCTGTTTTCATCGATGTTTTAAGGTAGATCGATTTTGTTTTTATCGAAGTTGGATTATTCTTGTATTTCTTTTTGAGAAGAGAAATATTGTTTTTCTTCAAAATTGCGAATATCGGGAGTTTTTTTTCTTTCATCCCTCGTGGTTTGGGGTGTTTTTTTTTTGGTTTGTCGTAGCACGCGTCTCTTTCCATCGATGTTTAAGGGTAGATTAATATTGTTTTTATCAAAGCTTGGACTATTCTTCTTCTTCTTTTTGAGAAGAGAAACATTGTTTTTCTTAAAAATTGAGAATGTGAAGAATTGTAAAATTGAGAAAAAGATCATTGTTTTCACAGAAATGAGATTAAAATTCTACGTTTTCGTGGGAAATTTTCTGTACCACGTGGGAATCTTAGTGCGACGGTGTAACGAAAGAAATTAATAATCACGATTAACGATCAAATAACAAAACGTATTAAAATCTGCCAAAGGAAAACAAAATGTCGTATCGCGCATCGATCACGTGCGAAACGTAAGCATAGAAACGCGACGGAAGTGAGCAAGAAACGAAAGAAAAATAGAGCGTCGGAGATTGAAATTGGTGCAACGTCGAAGGGGGAAAAAAAAGAAGCGAGAATTGCATTATTTATCGTATTATCTCGGTCGATGCTACGCCGTTGCCAAAACACAGCTGCGGCTTTTCGCTAAGCTGCAATATATATACGCACAAGCTCGATGTAACTGTTCGAAGAAAAATATATATTGCCACCTCTCTCGCTCTTTCTCGCGCGTGTTCTTCAACACGCGGTCGTCGACGCGATAAGCGAGACTGCCGTATAATATTTCGGTAACGCCAATTCGTTCGTTGTATATTATCTCAGGGGACTGTTGCAACGAACGAGTCGAAGTATAGATCTTTTCTCGTTTTCTTTTTTTGGTTTCGAACCGCGCGAGAATACAGTCCAGCGTCGAGAGTTCGAGGACCGACGACGATAGGCCGATTAATGGAATTCCGTGGGAGATTGCAATTATATATACATATATTGTTTATTATTATTATTATTATTTATCATCATTATTAGCAATATTAACATTGTTATTATTATTATTGTTGTTGTTGTTGCACAGAAATCCTACATTAATAATTATATTAATGAACAAATGATTATTATTATTATTATTATTAATATTATTGTTATTATTATTATTATTATTGCACATAAATCCTACATTCGTCTTCACGCGCATTCGTACATGCGATCGTCGCTAGACGCGAATCGATGAATCGTGTCTCTCTCTCGCTGGGCGTCAATCCCTGCTTGCCCCTGTTACGACCTTATCGAGCTTGCAAAAAAGAAAAAAAATATTATTTCGGCTATCATAATTATTCTTATCCACATGCACATGTTTGTACGATAATTGCACTCTCGTACATTCCAAAGGAAATCCACATATGTGCATATGTGTGTGTGTGTGTATGTGTTTTTTACGAGGTTGAAAGAAAATGAGTGCAACGAGATTTATCGGTATTTATGGAAAATTAAAGTGTATTGTCGAGATTTATGAATAGATATAGGTAGTTCCATAGACGAATGGTTGGTTAATCCAGGCGAACGCGAATCCGATTGGCGTCCCACACACGTTTTCATAGATATATCGCAGCATTGCCAGTAATGTACAGTCGTTTAACCGTTACTCACGTTCACGCTCACCCACGCTAAAACATCGTCGTCCTCGTCGCGAAGGAGTCATTACGCTCGAAGCCCGAGAGCGTGCACTTTTTTTTTTACATTCGTATTCATTATATTAGCGGGATTAAATCGCGATATGCGCGAGGGAGTCGCATCGAGGCCCGAAACGAATCGCGCGGCCTCTTGTGTGCATCGAAGACGAGCGAGAAAAAAAAACTGCAAGAAAAAGAGAGAAAAAAACGCGTACGATTATCGTTATTATTCTTCTTGTGGGTTTTTTTTTGTTTGTTTCCTTTCTTTCTTTTCTCGTTTTACGTTCTTCGTTCCATCGTGACCGGTGACAATTAGGCGATAACGAAATCCGGCAGATAACGCGCCCCTGGCTAAACGTGAAAATCGAGAGAGATAAAGTCTTTTTTGTTTTAATTCGCAAATTTTGCGGATCGTATCTTGACAACGATAAGGAATATCGAGTCGGACGTTTTCTCTTTTCGGAGATTTATCGACGCGCATCTATTTTTATTCATTTTACGTTTGGTTTTTTTTTGTTTTTTTTGTTTTTTTTCAGGTTGTCATTACGTTTTGGTTTTTTTCGTTTTATTTTTTTCTGCCAGTCGATTAATGGTGAAACGACGAAATTGACCGATAACGCGGTAATAAACGCGCGAGTCGAACGGCTTTTTTTTCTTCATCTTTTTTGAATTTGTCGGAATCGCCGAATATCGCGGTTGCGAATTCTCGCCTCTTTTTCGGTCGATTTCGTTTCGGCGCTTTCTCGCGTCTCGCCCCACCCTGCTCGGTTGGTTCGTGACAATGGCAAAGTGCAGTCGGTGATAAGCGCGTCTTAAGAGCAAACACCGCGATGAACGCGCGTCTTTTGGACCTTTCTTGCGCGTATCTTGCAACGCTCTATCGCGCCTATGCGTTGCAGAAAGGAATTAATGAAAATCGCGGTATCGAAATTCCGACAATTATTAAAATTATTTATAAGAAGAAAAAAAAAGAAAATTGTAATTTACCGCGATCGCAAGAAAATTGTTCAATAATCAAGCAACGTTGCTGCCCCGTGTTTAAAAAATACAAGCTATATAAAAAGTATACGTCAGTTGTATCGCGAGATAGGAATTAACATTTTTCTTCCACATATGAAAAAAAATATATATAGAAAATGTTTTTAAATTAAGTCGCAGGTGCGCGTATTTACGTAAAGTTGTCGAATGCGTAATGGAATCGCGATTATAATAATGGTCGAATCGTGGATAAATATCCACGTAGCTCGGAATCGATTCGAATCGGTCGACGCTTATATCTCCACCTGGCTCTCGTCTACGACTCGAGTTTCTTCGCTTTTTCCAGGATAATTGTCGAGTTTTAGTTTTCGATCTCGCTTAGAGTGTATAAAAAAAAAGACGCAATGTATATGGATGAAAACGTGTATTATTCGTATTATCCGCGCTTCGCGCTAAACCGTCCAACTTGTCCGAACGTAGAATTATCGTCGAGCTATGTCCGACCGATGCGTGCTTCTCTCTAAAGTTCCAAAGGGGGACGATTTAACTTTAAAACTCACGATTTTTCTAGTTTTTTTTTGCATTTATCTTCTTCTTTTTCTCTATACTTTATAATCCCGGAGTAATTTTCTATGCGCGATTGTAAATCGAGCGTATTTACCGTCAACGAAAAATACCGAGTTATCCGATATACACATATCGTCATTATGCATTCATTGCGCGCATGCGTACTTATTTTTTTATTTATATCCCTTGATGAATAACATTCTCGTCGAGCTGTAACGCGCTCCGCGATTTACACCGTCGCGTAGCTTTGTTTGACCGAAGGGTCAACGAACTCGTAACGCGAGGATTATCGACGTGCGTTCTTTATCTTACGAGACTGTCGCTTTTATCTCGCGGCAACTCGATATTAACGACAGTTTTTTCACCTCTGTGTACAATGCACGAATATCAAATTAATCCTTTTCTCGATAATAATGTTCAATTTTTTGATATCGAATATTGACGATATAAACGCATTTTGTTTAAATTTCGCAAAGTTACGTGGGACGATGACGCCTGTCTTCATTCAAGGTGAATCTGCGGCAAGAAGATTGAGAAAGTCGAATCTGACGAATTTCAACACTTTTTTATGTTTCTGAGCAATCCATGAAGCACGTTTGAGAATCGATCTGCGCGACGATAATATCATTTTCCTCCTAACATAGCGAATGAATTACACGACGTGCACTCTCCATCAACCAAATCGCACAGCCAGATCTAAAGTGGGCTAGCTCGAAATTGTAATTTTTGAGCTAGCCTACCTACAGGCTAACTGCAAAATCGCAATTTTTGAGTTAAACTCAGTTAGACTCAAACTTGAGTTAGACTCAAAAATTGCGATTTTGCAGTTAGCCTGTAGGTAAGCTAACTCAAAAATCGCAATTTCGAGTTAGCCCCCTTTAGATCAGGGTTTGCGAAATTATAAATTAATCCGCTCTCGATGCATTCGATCATTCCCGTGATCCATTTTTTGTTATCAATTGCCTCCAATCTCCGATACAACTATTTAATCGATTCTCCAAAAACTAGTTATCTTTTTGTCCACCAGATGGACCTACGTGTCTATCTATACATCCATGTACGCACCACTTATCGTCGCTCATTAAATCTTTTCTCTTGCGTACGTGAATGCTCGGCGAATCCTTTCGACAAGGGTGAAACTTTCTCTCTCTCTCTCTCTCTTGCTCTCTCACTCCTTCGCTCACTCCTCGTGCTAGAATCTCGTCAATTGACGACTGTCGGCTAATCCACACATCAACGTGAGCGTGCGCAGCGTGTGATATGCCCGGTAAACGTGCATGCCGTCTGCACGGCATCGAACTCCTCTCGACACACATATGTACAATTTACGTGTATGCGCGTCCGTGTGCGCAACTACGTTTTTGTGTATATACGACTCTCTCGAATCTCTCGATAGTCCAGCGTGAGTTTTAGAAGCCAAACTCTCATGGATCCGTACGATCGATCGATTATACATCTATATTGCACACGTTTCCAATGGCCACAAAGTGCTGATGTGTGCCGTTGCTGATTGGCCTGTTCGAGGAGCCCTGCAGATCCAGCCAACACACAGCTGGAGGAACGAGAGTCTCCCCGCGGTCATTCAGGTTAACGTGTCACGGGTATTCCATTGGCTTGGCGCACGAAACGTGATTTTCCTTTTTCTCTTTCTATCTTTCTATCTCTCGTTTTCTCTCTTTCTCTTCAACATTCCCGACAACTACACTGTAACGATACTCGTTAATTATACCATGCCACAGCAGCCAAGCTCCTACGGCAATCGCGTTATTGGATCCCCGCTGCACTCCGGCTCGATCTCTATGCGGTCCTACTTTTCTCTCTCTTTTTCTTTTTTTCGTACGTTTTTTCTTCCCCTCTTTTTTCGTCCTTTTTCTTTTTCCCTATTCCGTTTCTGTCTCTGTCGATCCCCGGCGCGATTCTCTCTCGTCTCCATTAATAATAATCCCTCGATAACCATCGGCCTGCTCTCCACTCTCGAGATATTGCCGAGCTATAGTTATACGCTCGTTGATTTTCTTCGAATATTTAGGATAATAAATAAATATATCTATATATATGTATACGTTTATTTCTCATTAAACTTCGTTGCAGTTTTGCCTTCATTATATTCCTGCCAGGTCTAACTCCCGTGATAAATTTAGTTACCACTTCGAAGATTGATCGCTCACGAATTGACCAATGCACACGCCGCCAGCGAGAGTCTCGTATTCACGAATTTGCGCGCTACGCGCATTAGGACGCTGATGCGATTATGTAATTTTGTTTTGACGCAATATCATCTCGATGCTGATCGATGAATAAATGAGATATTTTCTTATTATTCTTAATTTAAATTTTGAAAAAAAAAACAAGGAAGAATAAAAAATATTCGTACATATATATTTCTTACCTATCCATTTTCGATCGCACGAGGAGATCGTTGCACACATTGCCCGGACTGGATAAATAATGATCGACGATCGTAGATCTGTCGCGAGTTCCATATTTATTTTTTTGTTTTTATATATATCGCAATTCCGAGCTCGCTCGCCGAATCGATTCCATCTAATTACAATAAAACCAGCTTTTACCCATAAATTTCCCCTTTTTACCTGTCTCTCTTACACGAAATCAACTTCGGTAGAATTTTTCTTCGAATCCTTAAATAAAAATAAATGAAAACAAAAAAAAAGAAGAAATTCATTTTCACCCAACGGTAGAATCGAGGATTTCCATTCGAACTTAATGAAATATTTGGAAGATTTGTTGATCAACGGTGAGAGAGAGAGAGAGATCTCCCTTAGCCATTCCCAAGAGAAGAATTTATCGCGATCGCGAGTTCGCGAACCGCGAGAAGTATCGTCGGATAACCGGAATACAGGTTTTCCGCGGAGATAGAGCCGTGCCCGTGTCGCGACGATATTTGCTGCAAGGGAGGTGAGAGGGGGCAGCCTAGCTATTGCACGACAACGGTGACAACGCGCGGTATATAAGACGCTATGTACAACGATGGTAAAGTAGTAGGGGGTATACCGGTAGAGATGCTAATGCCGGCCTTGTGCCACATAGCCGCGTTGCTCCTGGGTGCCGGAGACAGCGTCCGCCTCTATCCTTTGGTACTCTTGTAATACCTACGTACGGCATCGACTAACGTACAGTGACGTGTGTGTACGTTTAATGTACGAATATTCCTCTAATGCACACACGCGTGTTCATTCGTAATTTACTCGCGACTATATATATATGTATATATTTATGCAATTGTACAGTGGGAGAAAAATGAAGTACTCGAGGAAAATAAATAAGTTCAATGGACACTTCTTTTGGGGTTTTAATGGTTACTTTAGGCAAAATCTTGATAACGAGGGAGTTGGAATGAAAATAAAGAATTCAGTCCAGTCAATTTTGGGTTTAATATTGTGTGGAAGTAAATATACTTAAAATATCGTAATTGGGAAGAATGTTATGTAAAAATTGATTAGTGGAAAAAAATGTAGGTATTTGTTATATGAAAAAATGTAGAAATAGTTGAAGATTTGAATTTGAGGAGAAGACATTTTTTTGATTCTTTTCTCAGCAATATTTCTTTCATAGTTTCAACAGTTACGTTAGGCTAAATCTTGATAACGAGCGAATTTGAAAGAAAAATAAAATTCGTTTCAATCAATACAGAGACATAAAAAGTTTTGTGTTTAATAGTTGGTTTTTTTTTAATAAATGGTTTCTTTTTATTTGAAAAAAATGTATAAATAGTTAAAGATTTGAATTTGCGAAGAAGACAATTTGTTTTCTTCCTAGCGATAAGGAACTTCCGTCACAGTCGAAACTTCGTTAACGTCCGATCTCAATGGGTTGAGGAGAAGCGAGTCGAAAATAATTTCTATAATTCGTGAACGTACGAGCAAAGTCCAAGTTTCACATATGTCCGACGTCACCTCTACGAGCATGCACTGTTTCTTCGTAGCACGACGGTAAATTATAGTTTGGTAAAGTTTATATTACCGGTATATATACCATGGTACATATATATGTGACTAATGGTATAGCGAAGTTCGCGACGATCAAACTGGCGCAAGAAAGAAGGTTAGGTGATTTACGGAGGTAAAGAGGGGAGGGAGACAAGTTGAAGCTGGGTGGGTTAGAATATCTCGTCGTGGAGCTCTCTTGTAACGTGGAGAGGCCCGCGGAGTGCCCGCGGCCAAACAAACGCCCGGTGCGCACATACACTTGTCCGTAGATCGACTCACACACACCGTCTTGTACGCGCGGTATATATCTCGCGAAAATGCGTGAAAAAGTGGCTGTCCTAGAAACGTAATGGCCTGCTACTCAGTGGCACAAACTCCGCGCTCTCCGGCCGGCCGGACGCGATTTGTAGACGAACGAAGTCGCGTGAAGCGGACGACATGCGCTAGAGGAAGACTGGTCGTATAGATTTTTATTGCAAAATGGACAGGAAGAGAAAGATCGCGATATATAGATTTTTTTAAATATAGATTTATATAAATAAATACGTTTTTATTATTTTATTTTATTAATTGTGTATTTAGTTGTTTTTTTAGGTTTGTTTTGCACTAATTTTTCATAGTTGCAAAATGCCACTCTAAGTTTTCCGATAAATTTATATAAATAAATAAATTTGTATTTATTTATTGTCTTCTTTCCGATATATATATATATATATATATATATATATATATAGTATATATATTATATATATTAATATATATTATAATAATTATATAATATATATATATATATACATATATATATATATACATATAAAAATATATATAGATAAATATATATGCGATATATAGATCAAAAATATATATTTATATAAATAAATACATTTCTACTATTTTATTTAATTAATTGTATATTTAGTTATATTTTTACCTTTGCTTGGCACTAATTTTTCCTATAGTTGCAAAATCTCACTCTAAATTTTCCGATAAATTTGTATAAATAAATAAATTTGTATTTGTTTATTATTTTTGTTGCTATTCGTCTTGCAAATATTTTGCGTAGTTACAATTTGTCGCGTCGTATTTTCCGTCCACTATCGGCGTATTTTTACTTTTCTCTTCGTTCTATCGCTCGATACAAATTTTTCCGCTCGTTTAACCCTCCGAAGGCTGATGATGTCGCCATTTTGGTGAATGCATAGGAGCGCACGAGCCTTGAGTCGGTTAGTCGTGAAGCGGCTTTCTAATGGTGGTTGAAGTGTGGCTATACATTTCATTGGACCCCTCGTACACGGTGAAGTGCCAACGCGTTTCCCGTCACGTGTCCCGTCGAATCAATATATCGCGCTCGTTCGATGAATATCGTATTGAGAAGATATAAATCGATAAAGACAAATGGCAAGAATGATATATACGTAGCGGTGAAACTCGGCGGATGAACGTCGTGGCGGCGATCTATCGGAATAATAATTCCTCGTTGAGCTCGTAGTGGACGAAAATAAAAATAAAGAAAACCAATATCGACGGACTCGACGTGTCCCGGAACTTATTTTCGACTTCTCGATTAAGAATTTAGTTTTTCAACGGTAGCTCCACGTTTCCTTGAAATTAATTAAATTTCGTCTCGATGAGACAGAAAAAAAAACGATTTTTCACTCAATTTAGCCGATGTCTCAAGATTTCTAGGAGAAAAACGCAAAAAATCCGAAATAACGATTTATCGGCATAAGGTCGATAAAATCTGAAAATTCCAAAACGAAACTAAGATTTTCTTGTTTTACGGAAAATTTGCAATCGACATAGGTTCTTAGAGCTTCGGAAAGGATTAAAATTCACCGGAATTCAATATAGCCAATTTCGATGAAAATCGCGAAACCTTGAAAAATCGACTTTTCCCGAGGTTGTATCTCCGTTCCCGTTGGTCTGACGGAAAATTGCATGAATGACTTTTTGAAGAGTTTGCCGCTTACTCGACAACGAGCCAAGGATCGCCCAGATACCTCAATTTTTCTGCCCGTGGGGAGACTTTGAAAATCGCGATTTTTCGGACCCACAGGAAGGGACCTGCAAAAAATCGCCTTGATGATGAGGTCAAAATTTGTTTGTCCCCAAAACTCGTTTATTTCATCATATTCGTGTTACGCGGGAAATTTCCGATTCCGAAATGATGCTACAAAGTCTTTTTGGACGAAAGAAAATGTTGACCCCTCCGGACCCCCCAAAGTATCGAAAGTAATTTACGTCAACTATTGGCACCTGCCGAGAGCCAAAATTTTTTTTCGTCCAAAAAGTCTTCAATTGGAGGTTACGGAATCGGAAATTTCCCGCGCAACACGAATATCACCATTATAATCGCGATATATCGCAATTTACGAAAATATTTAGTATTTCGACCTTTCCACCGCTGCGAACATTTCACTCGAATTTTCGAGCTCCGTTAAAGTAGCTCCAAAAACTATCCAAGTTATTCGTAATGTCAATGTAACCCTGTTTTACGGTATTCAATACAGAAACCGATTTCTACTTCCCTCAGGAAAAATGATTTCGCGATTGAAAAGCAATTTTTCCAATCCCGCAAAAGCAAAAACGATCGAGCAGGCTTGCGTTATATTTATCCGGCGTTTGAGAAAACGCTGAATGATCAACGTTCGCGTTTCCCGTCCCGCGTGTTTCTTAGTACCTAGTACACGCCGAGAGGAAATTGCGACTTAAAACGTAATAACGCGTGTGCTGTGTCGAAAGAAAGATTCATTTGACAACAAAGATCGAAAAAATTCGTATCGCATATAGATTTGTAAATGGGAAGTTGAGTAAAGAAAAATAAAACAGAACAAAAAGATACGTGCGGAGGATGAATAGCGGACACGATTCAGTGTGAGGTTGTACGATAAATTAAGCCCGAGGCACGTTCGCAACCTTCGATCGTTGCAGATTTTCATCACCTTCTTTTTTCCCCTCTGTCACGTTGTCCCTCTCTCCCTCCTTCTTACACTCTGAAAAATAAGGCATACCCGCGTCTCGCTTCCTCTCAAACTATTTATCTCCGATTCGCGAATCGCGGCGCGAGCGCGTATGCGGCATTCGTTTCGAGTCTCTCTCTCTCTCTCTCTTTTTCGATCTTCGTCTCTCTCGCACGTTCGATAATTCTATCGTCGATCTCGACGCGATTTATAAACGATGTAAGACACGTTGGTGTATGGTTCTTAATGCCTGGTGTGCATTCGTATTTTATATATATATATATATATAGATATAAATGACCGGAGTTAAAACAGTGTATAGAGTCACACGCGATTATTATGGATGCCTGAGGATCACGAGGCTGTGCACTCGCTAAGTAATAATCTTTGAGCGTTCTAATGCGACTTGGAACCGGGCGGCCTCCAAGTTGAAATAACTCGCGGTTCCCCCCTTCCTTCTTCCCTTACCGGCCCACCTCCCTCTTCCTCTCGTTTACGTTCCAGGACACCCGGCAGTATGCCTCTCGTCTCTCATTCTCCGAGTCCTATTTCCACGGCTCTTTCAGATAACTCGCGCGGCTTCGAGTGGGCCTTAATGGCGGATCTTGAGGAAAAAAAACCCCCCTCGTTCGAACTCGTTGCGCATCCGCTTTTTCTGTTTTTTTGTTTTTTTCACGCGCAATGGTGTTCTAGGTACTTGATAACGTTATTAATGTCTCGTGGGACACGGATAAAACATAGTCGCTTGTCGATTTTTTGGAATTGGGTAATTGCTAGATAGACAAAGAGGAAAAACATCGCTTTTTTTCGGGTTTCTTTATCTCTTATTGTTGAAAATTTGTGGATTTAACTGATTTATTCGTATTGGAATAAATCAGGGGAAATTCCCGATTTAACAAAACCCTGATAACATTTCTTGGACGATAAGGAGAATATTGGTAGTTGTTAATTGTGGAAGATCTTCATTCTTAATTTAATTCCGAAACTTCGGGTCAACTGAAAATTGAAATTTGATTTTCATTGGAAAAAGCTTTGTAAAGAGATATGACATTCTCCTTTTTGATTTTCAACAATTTATCGGTCAAAAGTGGATAAAAACTACGTTAAATGCATATAACCCTTATATTTGAATTGAAAACAGCTCGCTATACTATCGTGACCGATGTCACCGCGATCGGTAACTCGGTATTTTGTCACGCACCTTCTCAAGACCCTCGGTTGAATTTTAAAAAACTACAAGACCTCGTCGATTTTCTATTACATTCGATAAATCGATAAATAACATCGCATTTCTCCATTTTCTCGAACCGATTCGTGCGTTCTCGCCTGCCGGTCTCTCATCCCGTTCCGCCTTTACGTTCCTCCAGTGAAAATAAATTCGTGCTACAATTGCATCGTGACAAGAATATAATCGCAAAACGTTCTCATCACTCTTCAATCTCTCCAGAATTCCCAAAAAAAACAACCCATCAACAATTAATTTCAACCGTCCAATAACTAAAAATAATTTTTTTACCGATTTTTTACCGATTTTCGCTATGGAAAAATCGAATTCCGACGTAATTTCGATTTTTTTTTAAATTTCGATCGAGTGCGAACTCGTCGCGAATCGCGTTGAATAAAGAGAACGTGACGAAAGAGAGGAGCGAGTGAGAGAGAGAGAGAGAGAGGGACAGATAAATAACTGTAGATAGGGGAAAACCTTCGAATCGTTGGTCGACGTTGGCGAAACTGTTCACAGTTGCGGCAAACGCGCAATGGCGATGCCGTAAGTTTTTTTTTCACAGTCTCTCCTCTCTCTCTCTCTCTATCTCTCTTTCGCACGGACTATCCGTCCGTCTAATGTTACTGGTTCTCTCTAACGATCGTGCGGAGTCTCTCTCGCGGCGACGACCCCAAGGACGCGCGATCGTTGCAAACAGCCCGCGAGATCCGATCGCTAATAGCCCGTTGCTCTTTTGCCGGTGCCCCCCGCCACCCCACCCCCTCTCTTCCCCTCCCCACCCCTTCATCACCGAAGTTGCAGTCGCAACCGCAACGAGGCGCACCGCGGTGTTACTGTTACATTCCATTTTTCGATCCCAACCCTCCCCCCACCCACTTCCCACCCTCTCACATTTTTATTCATCATTATTATTTCTCCATTTACTTAAAATTTTCTCGACCAATTTTTTTGCACTCGGCGCCCCGATAACGATCCGGGACGATCGTTATTAACGGATAAACGTCTGCCGATGCGTTTTACCTTTTTTTTTATTATCGTAGCCTAATCATTCGCACGGTACGTCGCTCTTTACATCTTCGAGGACGAGGAAATGGAAAGAAAAAAGACAAAATGAGAATAAAAAATTAAAAGTACACGTGACTGGCGTTTTTATTCGCGAAGAATTGAAAGTGGGAGGGGAAGGGTGGGATTGAAACGATGACGAGAAAGAGAGAAAAACGAGCCGAGTGGACTTCGGACGACCACTGACAAAATCGATTATTCGTCTGACATCGGAAAAATACTCGTGCCGTTTACGTTCGTCCACTTTTTATTTTGTGTACACGCGCGTGTGCGTATCTTCCGTTTTGTCTTTCCGTCCCGCGTGTGTTTGCTCGGTTTCGATCATTTCGCTTCTCTCTCTCTCTCTCTCTATCTCTCACTCTTCCACTCACCTCTTTCCTTTCTTCCGTTTTATATTTCGAATGGCCGACGACAATGACCTCTCTCTCTCCCTTCCTTCCTTCCTCTCTTTCTCTCTCTCTCTCTCTCTCTCTCTCTCTCTCTGGGTGTCTCTGAGTTCGTATAGGAAAAATTCCCTCGAGATTGGACTGCGCAGCTCTCGTTTCACGCTCTCGCGTTCTTCTCTATCTACTCCCGTTATTTTTTTCCCTCCCGTTTCACGTTTTTTTGTTCCCGCATTTATTTTTCATTTTTTAATCTTCGCTTCATCGTTGTATTCGTCGTCGTCGTCGTGTCGCGATGCGACGTTACCGATAGAGCGAGAAAGACAAATTCTTCATCTCTCCCTCTCGCGCTCTCTTCGTTCTTCTATCGTCGAGGCGCGTTGTCAGCGCGATATTTGCAAATATCGATTCTGAAAAGCGCCCGAACAATGGGCTTAGTTTTTGTTATCGATAGCAATCCTCTCCCCCTCCACCCCCCCCCCTTCCCCCTCTACCCATCTTCATCCCCTCGCCGTCCCTTTTCCCATTGTCGAGGAAACGTTTCGCGCGTGTGTGCGACGATCCATTACACGCGTCCCTCGTCAACAACGTTGTCGCTCGTATCGCGCGTTAATACACCGTCAGCCTGATGTGTGTAGTGGGAGACTTCGTCCTCCGTGCATTACACTTCAGACCCGATGTCTGTCCACGGGAACCGCGAATATCCTCGTAGGACTCTCGTTCAACGGTAACGAGAGAAATTTTGCAAAAAAAAAAGAATGGAAATTACGCGCGTTTTGAAAATTGACCGAATAACGACGTTTTACGATGAGGAATCTTTTGGTGAATTGTCGTAGTTATGCACAGACATGGAATTTTGTCGGTAGGTATTTAATCGAACACAATCAATTGCGCATAGGGGCATAGAAAATATTACGATCGAACGAAATTTTTTCATTCTACGAGTTTACAAGTTTGTCAAAGGAAAGAAATATAAATTTTCTTCCTATTCAAATTTTAATTAGAATTCAATTATTCAATAATAACGATATTATCGAAATTATGGATTATTATTGAATGGATTTTTTCAATTATTGAATGGAAAGTAAATAAAATTTTGTTAATTCGAATTATTCTGATTACAATGCAATTATTCAATGATATCAAAATTAACGAGCAAAGTAAAAGAAAAAAAATTCTTCTCGTTAAATTTTGAATTAAAATTTAATTATTCAGTAATATCGAAATTATCAACATTATGGATTATTATGGAATATATTTATTAAATTAATGAACAGAAAAACAAAATTTCTTCAATTCGAATTCCGATTAAAATGCAATTATTCAACGCTATCAAAATTATCCAGGATACGCGTCAAATTGTTTAACTACTCATAACAATATAAAAACGATGAAAAAATAGGTGAATTCTCATTCCAAAAAGTTGAAACAATTATTGTAATTCGGTGATCGTCGAGTCTCCGAGTCTTCCCGAACGAGAAGCCTTCCCTTCTAATTCGAACGGTATAAAGAAGCGAGAGAAGGAAGAGCGAGCGAGAGGGGGTTACCGTCACAGTTTGCAAACGCACAAGCTTCGAGTGTGTTCTCGCGTATTCCACACACACACAAACACATACACACATACACAGAAACGTAAACGTCCACACAACTACACGACAGAACTGTACGAAGTGAAAGTGCAGTTTTGCAGTGCAACGTATACTGCAAAAGATAGAAGAAGGGTATCGGGGGGAGGAGGGTACGTAAGAGGAACAGAGAAGTACAGAATCGTGGAAGGCAGAAGAAAGAGCGAGAGAGAGGTAAGTTGGAACTCGAGGTGGTTCGAAGTGCACCGGTGTGTGCCACGTTCAGCAGTGAGTGCATACACACACGTAACGTAGTCTCTCGGTGGTTTATCTCGGTGAACACGCTGTGGGGGTCTGGCTATCTCGCATTGCCGCGCGGCGTTCACGGGAACGCGCGCGCAGAGGCCTCTGACCTTGTCCCAAATACTGGAACTCGACTCGCTTCGTGGTGGCTGGACGGTTCGCTGGTTCGTTGGCTCGTTGCTTCGGTCGTCTGTTTCATACAGTGTGCATTTCATCTCTCTCTCTCTCTCTCTTGCGAAGAGAGAGAAACATAGAAAGAGAGAGAAAGAGAGAGAGAGGGAGAATGAACGATGAAAAGGAGAAAAAAAGACATAGTTAAGAAAGAACCAATGAGACCGAGAAAGAATCATGCAATGCTCACCTCTCTCGTTCTCTCCTGGCTCTCCTCACGCTCGTCGTCGTTGTCGTCGTCTTCGTGGCACTCTCTGTCTCTCTCTTTGTCTCGACTAAGTTTTGTACGTTCGGCAAACGAACCAAGGGGCCGTGAGACTCTCGCCAAAGAATAAAAAGCCATTGTTCGTCGCTGTACACAACATTGGTGTCTTTTCTAACATTTGAAAAAAAAAAAGAAATAGAAAGAAAAAAACGAGAGGAAAAAGGAACAATCGACCATTTTACAAGAAATTCGTTTCCACAAATTTGTAACAAATATAATTTTCATCTAAAATTCGAATCTCAAAGGGACGAAAAAATGTTTTCTTTTTTCGCACATCGTGAAAAAAAAGCCAACGAGCATCAGAGATGTTAAAGCAGAGGTGAGAATTATGGACGCGTATGATGAAATTTTCCATTTTCTCGTCTCCCAGCGCGTATTTCAAGCTTCCGTCCTTTTTCTGTCTCGCGGAAAAGTTTTCCCAAGAAGCACGGAACGGGCACGAAAAAGGACACATCTCGTACGAGAGAAAGAGGGAAGAATCGGTGGAGCGAGCGCATCGTAACCATGAGGAAGAGGATGAGGAAGGGGATACAGGGTGCTGGTGTTACCTTGTTGCAACGAACAAAAAAAAAGACGGGTGCGCCAAGGATCGATAGATTCAATTTTTTTTTACGAGCTTTAACGCCAACTCCGTGGAATTTTAACGGCGTTGCAACCTCTTCCATCCCCGTTGGCAAGCTACAGATATATATTCGTAGGACGTTGCGCGAAACGACTCTCCCTCTCCCCCTTCGATTTGACGATATTCCGCGCTTCGTTCTCTGACGCGAACCGGCTTGTTGGACGAGGGGTGAGGGAGGAAGGTCTCGTGGTGAAGTTATAGTACCAATGTATAGCGATAGCTCAATCCTGCAATGCTGTAGCTCTCTCTCTCTCTCTCTCTCTCTCTCTCTCTCTCTCTCTCTCTCTCTCTCTCTCTCTCTCTCTCTCTCTCTCTCTCTCTGTCTCTCTCTCTCTGTCTTTCTCCTGGGCCACGCAGCCCGTCAAACCTTTTCCAGGGTGCGTTCAGCCAAAGGGCGGTGAGGGGGAAAGGGCGCAGTGCCCGGGACGACATAGGGCATGAGGAAAAAACACAGTATCTACATATATATACAGAGCCCGTTGGGTAACTCTTGGGCTTTCCGGAAAGTCGTACATTTACACTCACCGCGCGCGGCCTGCCCATCATAAAAATCGCAACGGAGTTCTCCTCTATACATATATGGGTGTACGGGCAACGCTTGGAAGGGGGAGGGGTGAGAGGGCTCTAGATTCTCTCGCGAAATGGATTTTCATTTCGAGCCCGGCCGTATTGGATGAAAACTCACGCATGCTGGCGCTACCTCGTACCGGAGATCGTAGATTTCTTGGGCATTAAATCGGGAACATTATTCTCAAGGAATATAAAAAGAATCGTTCGATCATACTTATTTTCGACATTTCTTTTTTTATTTTTTTGACTAAAATAATAGCCTCCCTTTTTTATATTACAATAATATTAATTATTTTATTTGATATAGGTATTTATATATTAATTATATTATTTTAGATTATATTATAATAATATTAATATTATAATAATATTATATATTAATATTACAATAATATAATATATTAATATTATAATAATATTATATATTAATATTATAATAATATAATATATTAATATTATAATAATATAATATATTAATATTATAATAATATTATATATTAATATCATAATAATATTAATATTATTATAATAAATTAGATAAGATAATTAATATTCAAGTAATATTCAAGTATCAATATGTTTTTACTAATTTAATATATTCTAATAATATTAATATTATAATATGAATATTAAAATATAAATTAGTAAAAACATATTGATATTACTTGAATATTAATATTATAATACTGATAATATTATAATAATATTAATATTATAATGATATTAATATTATAATAATATAAATATTAAAATATAAATTAGTAAAAACATATCGATATAGAATAGAATCGAAATAGAAAAATCAAATTCCAAAAATATCGAAGAGGCGCAAAATACTTCGAAAATTCATATTTACGATAAGTGTCAATTTACTGTCCTAATAATTGTCAAAGTTCGTATCCAGCAGATTGCAAAGTTTTATCACAACGTTGAAGAGAGAATCATCTGGACATTATTCTAGAAGTTCACCCGTAGAAAAGCAGCGACTCCGTGGAAGAGTGTGTAAGACCGTGAAATAAGTAGGCAGTTCTATGTGGCACTGTACCGAGCGAACGTACGGTGGTCGGTACACACGATCCATAGTGGAACTACCGTGTGACACTCCGATCTTTACTCGGTGTATATCTATATATATATATATATATATATATTCGCACACGTATACGTAACTCTTCTTAACTCGGTATTAATGTGCAGCTATACAACACACGAAGACGTAGCAGAGTCGGTGCATCGAAGCATGCACATGCACATGCACATTCGTCTCCGATGCCAATAGCCACCACGGCGACGACAACGACGACGACGACGCCAGTGCTGCCGCCGCGGGCAATTAAGAACCGGTGCATTCGTATCGATCTTTGTCTCCTAGAATCGATGTAATTAAATCAGATATTTCAGGCGGTACCATTTAGTGCTCTTCGACGAGAGAATTCCGCGAAACGGTGAGTTGGAGACCGAAGAGTGGGAGAGAGATAGAGTGCGAGAGGTTGAGAGGAAGAAGGGGGAAGAGAGACTGGTCTCTCGCTCATTCGCGATCGTCCCGAGGTCCACGAGAGCAGAAGAACCTGCCACCTTCTTCGTCTCTCTTCCTCTCATCGTCGTCTCCGTTGCTTATTCCTCCTCCTGTTCCTCCTCTCTGCGCAAACGTTCTTTCTTTCTCAGATTGGGTTTCTCGTCTCTTTCGATCTCTCGCTATCTCTCTTTCTCTCTTGTTCTCTTTCTCTTTTCCTCTCTCGTTCTTCGCCTTCTCGCATCTTTTTCATTCTAGTCTCGAGTCTCTCTTTTTCCAACGCCGCGTTTTATATCTTCCTCTTTGTTGCTTAAATTCTTCCAGCTACAATACTCCGTCTCGTTCCAACACCTTCGATATATTTACCCTTTGACTCTCGATCCTTGTTCATTCAATCGGTCCATCTTTTTCTTCGCTGTGTATTTATCTCTCTCTCTCTCTTCCTCTCTTTCCCCCCCCCCTCTCTCTCTCTCTCTCTCTCTCTTTATCGTCCTTTTTTTCTTGGATTTTTCTATTTTATTTTTATTTTTCTTCACGGTAGTTGTCCGCCAATCAGGCTTCATCGTATGTCCTCTCTCTTCTCTCTTTCTCTCTGCCTCGCACATACGCCAACAAGATTTGTGACTGTCGCCTTTTGAATCACGACTTCTAATCTCGTGGCATCTTTTTCTTTCTCGGGCTATATCCACCATGTCCGTCCCCGTGTATCTAGCCCCGTCTGTTTTATCGATGTGCGCGCGCGCACATACACACGTGACATCCTCGCGTATCATCCATTATACGTGTGTACCATTGACCCTTGACATTTGAATTGTAAATCATTTGTCTTTTCGTATATGTTTGAAGAAATTTTCTTTACACTCTTTGCCTCGTTCCCAATTGCCTGCGACATTATTACTATTTTTATTATTATTAGGAATTATTATTGTAAATGTAATTATTATCATTATTATCGAATCTGAGACATTAAAACTTCTCATAAAATACGCGAGAGGAGAAACTATTTCATCAATTTTTTAAAAATACGATCAAATACAAAATTGGAGTTGAGCAACATTTGTCGTGTTCAAAGTTCGAACGAACAACATTGTATGAAATGTTTCATAATTTTCAAAAACAAAACTAGATTTGAACAATATTCGTCGTGTTCAAAGCTTGAAGGAACAAAATTGTGAGAAATTTTTCATTGTGTTCAAAAACAAAACTGGAGTTGAGCAACATTTGTCGTGTTCAAAGCTCGAACGAACAACATTGTATGAAATGTTTCATAATTTTCAAAAACAAAACTAGATTTGAACAATATTCGTCGTGTTCAAAGCTTGAAGGAACAAAATTGTGAGAAATTTTTCATTGTGTTCAAAAACAAAACTGGAGTTGAGCAACATTTGTCGTGTTCAAAGCTCGAACGAACAACATTGTATGAAATGTTTCATAATTTTCAAAAACAAAACTAGAGTTGAACAATATTCGTCGTGTTCAAAGCTCGAAGGAAAAAAATTGTGAGACATTTTTCATTATGTTCAAAAACAAAACTGGAGTTGAGCAACATTTGTCGTGTTCAAAGTTCGAACGAACAACATTGTATGAAATATTTCATAATTTTCAAAAACAAAACTAGAGTTGAACAATATTCGTCGTGTTCAAAGCTCGAAGGAACAAAATTGTGAGAAATTTTTCATTATGTTCAAAAACAAAATTAGAGGTGAGCAACACTTCCCGTGTTCAAAGCTCGAAGGAACAAAATTGTATGAAATGTTTCATGATTTTCAAAAACAAAACTAGAGTTGAACAATATTCGTCGTGTTCAAAGCTCGAAGGAACAAAATTATGAGAAACTTTTCATTATGTTCAAAAACAAAACTGGAGTTGAGCAACATTTGTCGTGTTCAAAGCTCGAACGAACAACATTGTATGAAATATTTCATAATTTTCAAAAACAAAACTAGAGTTGAACAATATTCGTCGTGTTCAACCCTCGAAGGAACAAAATTGTGAGAAATTTTTCATTATGTTCAAAAACAAAACTGGAATTGAGCAACATTTGTCGTGTTCAAAGCTCGAACGAACAACATTGTATGAAATGTTTCATAATTTTCAAAAACAAAACTAGAGTTGAACAATATTCGTCGTGTTCAAAGCTCGAAGGAACAAAATTATGAGAAATTTTTCATTATGTTCACAAACAAAACTAGAGATGAGCAACACTTCCCGTGTTCAAAGCTCGAAGGAACAAATTTGTGAGAAGTTTTTCATTATTTCTGTTTAAGGAGGCTCATTGCCGCGCGAGTGATTCGCAGTCTACGAGTGTAAAAGTGTTGTTCAAGAAGGTTCCGGGCGTTGATGACGGCCGTGGGTGCGGACTCCGACGGATTCCCCGAAGTCATTACAAAGAAGAAGTGAGTACCTACCTAAGTGTACAGTCCGACCACCAGTTTCGACATATTTCAAGAAACGCGATACAGGTATTCGTCTAACGTTCGCCCAATCCCCGCAACGTTACGTTGATTAAATCTTAAAAAAAAAGTGGTTTTTCGTTCGAATCAACGATATTCGAGAAATCAAGTTATCACGCTCTAGACGCGTGATAATAAATTATCCGGTAAACCATCGACGTGAAAGATTTACTGGATTTTCCCGAACCCGTGTTAATTGGTCAAGGAGGAAAAACGTAAAGATCGTAGTCGAGAGAGAAACAGAAAGACAGACGTTGGTAAAAAGTTGTTTGTCGAACCATCGCGCAAGATCTTCATGCAGATGTCCAATATACATATTAGATATGGCCGACTAGTTGCATAGGCGGTTATAAAGGAACGAATGAAAAAAAAAAAGATTGATCCAATCATTTGGCCAGGGAGCAAGACGTTCCCGACACGATTATTGGCACGACTTACACGCGTTTAATTTTCGTCCTCGTTGACCGCACGTATACACTTTGACCAATCTCTGTGTTCCGGCCAATCATCGAACCGATAAAAATTCTATCGATTTATAATCACCGCGTGTGTAAGATTCGATCATGCTGATCAATAATGCGACAAAGCCGAACGGACGAAACTTATTTCGAACTGCGAACGCGCCGTTGCACGCTGCACCGTGCGCGGTGCATCTCTCGATGCACCACGTATACGGTTCTTCTCTTGGTATGGAAGCGAGCTGTGCAGCGGCAGCGAGCAGCACGCTATGAATACAAGTTATCGAGCCTACATCGCCACTTATAATCGGTAATCACGCGTAAGACCGCGCTCCATGAGAATCTTCGGGGCGTATGTTATTAGCCTCCTAATCAGATTTGCCTAGATACCTATCCCCCCTCTCTTAACTCCTCTCGCTCTCTCTCTCTCTCTCTCTCTCTCTCTCTCTCTCATCCTCTCTTCGTCGATGGTTCAACACATTTTCCGTGCCCACTTCAATTCTCCCTCGTACGCGGATAAATTTTTTTTTCTTTTTCTTTTCGTCTCGGTTCCCTTGCTCCTATCCCATCGGTAAATGGATATTTGCAAATTTTATTCCGATAATCACGTTCGAATAATATACTCGGAAAGCCTTTCATAAATAATTAATTTCGATGAAAAGTCGAGTGTTACGATTCAATCAACGATCGGAGTAAACATTCATTAGAACGATCATTAAACGAGCATTAGCCATTATCGTTGAATCGTTTCGTTTCTATCCCTCCACTCCACCTCATCCTCGTCTCTTAAAATATATCGCGTATCAATTAAAATTGATTCGAGTATCACCGCGGCGATTACTTTGATTTCAATTATTCCATGGTTTTACGAGCTTAACAATTACTATCGAATTTCATCTTTTTTTCTCGTTTCATCGCTATTACGTAATTTCCCTTTTTTATTTTCGACCGATGGTTTGAAAGACGCAAAAAACAAATTCTATTGAAATTAAAACATTTTCGTATGATTTTTCGTTCTTTGTAAATATTTCGCTCGTTTACCTCCAATGACAAAAAAAAATCATCGCGATAATTATTTAATATAAACCCGAAAGTGGTCTCGAATAAAAGAGAATAAATATTGAAATTCGTGGGTTTAAAATTTACCAACGTTTTCACCGACCGACTACGCCGCAAACAAAAACAAATTAAAAAAAAAACATCAAAATATCAAATCCTCGAGTACGAGTTTTATTCTCTCTCGAGCAGAATGTTATACCACTCAAAATGCTACGATACATTATAATAGTTTCTAAATGTGTCGTAACACACGTCGTTGCGCACAAACTCCGACTCCCATTAGCATATGTGCGTCCCTCTCCGTAATGAATAATAGATTAACGGTCGCTTATTAGGCGAGAGTGGAGGTCTCTCCGGCTCGCTCGCACGAATCTCTCGGTTGTATTTAATTTTTGCACGCGTATATAAATCGTTCTTTCTCTCTCTGTCGTACGTTAGCGTACGACTAGTGCAACAAGCGCGGTTTGCAATTTGCGGGGCGGGTGAGGAAGGTGGCGATGGAGGAGGAAGAGGGAGGGGAGGGGGGGAGGGGCAGACAAACACAACGACGACCGTCGAACGTTCGTCGGAACGTTCTAAAATGGCTGCTACAACGGCGAAGGCCAAGCCGGATCGCCCGGCGACTTGCTTTACTTTTTTTTTGTTTCTTCTCTGTCGTTTTTTTTTCCTTTTTCTCTCTTTTTTTTTTGTTCTTTTTTTTCCTTCATCTTTCGTCCGCGCCGATCGGCCACTCGTCGGTCGGTCCGCAACCTCTACGACCGGTTTAGAAGCCGAGAAGGAACACGCCGGCCGAGACTGCATCACCGCGACGCGTTACACGGACGGAGAAGGAACTTGAGCTTCGTGTGTCTCAAATATCAAATAGTTAATCCATCTATCAAACGCGCATGCGTATATATACGTATGTATTTGCGTCGATCCGAAAGATCGTTCGACGGGCGAAAGGACGTTCGATTTTAACTCGCTCTAGCGACTCGTTCGATCGTCACTTCTTTTTTTATCATCGCGCGATTATGCGAAATGAATTAAGTTGGAAACTTTCCGGAATTATTTTCTATGATTAGTAAGCAAAAAAATTTGTTTTTTATTAAGAAAAATCGATACATGTTCGCTTGGCCAAAAAGTAATTGCGCTTTTAATGCATGAACGTATACTTGGGTCTAATGGGAAAAAACGCGATTACTTTTTGGCCAGGCTGATAGAATAGAATATAGCCAAAGACCTTGGACGCAGCAATGTGTTTTATACGAATATTGTAAAATCCATGGCGAACGAAGTATCGAACTATTTATTGCTTGATCGACTCGTTACATCGTCATTTCTTTTTCTATCATCGCACGATTATCCCAAATGGCCAAAGTTGGAAAATTTCCGGGATTAATTTGTATGATTATTAAACAAACAAAAAAATTGTTTTTTATTAAGAAAAATCGATACATATTCGCTTGGCCAAATAGTAATTGCGTTTTTAATGCACGAAGATTGATAATGGAAAAAAAACGCGATTACTTTTTGGGCAAGCCATTAGGCTAGAATATAGTCAAAGACCTTGGAGGCAGCAATGTGTTTTATACGAATATTGTAAAATCCATGATGAACAAAGTATCGAACTATTTATTGCTCGATCGACTCGTTACATCGTCACATTTTTAATCATCGCACGATTATACCAAACGAGCAAACCACATACCAATTAAAGAAAACACAAATCTTTTTTATTAAGAAAAATCGATATTCGTTTGGCCAAAAAGTAATTGCGTTTTTAATGCACGTACGTATACTTGGGTCTAATGGGAAAAAAACGCGATTACTTTTTGGCCAGGTTGATAGACTAGAATATATCAAAGACCTTGGAGGCAGCAATATGTTTTATACGAACATTGTAAAATCCATGGCGAACGAAGTATCGAAGTATTTATTGCTCGATCGACTCGTTACATCGTCACATTTTTAATCATCGCACGATTATACCAAACGAGCAAACCACATACCAATTAAAGAAAACACAAATCTTTTTTATTAAGAAAAATCGATACATATTCGTTTGGCCAAAAAGTAATTGCGTTTTTAATGCACGAACGTATACTTGGGTCTAATGGGAAAAAAACGCGATTACTTTTTAGCCAGGTTGATAGACTAGAATATAGTCAAAGACCTTGGAGGCAGCAATATGTTTTATACGAACATTGTAAAATCCATGGCGAACGAAGTATCGAAGTATTTATTTCTCGATCGAATCGACACCGGGAGACACGTATAAGCGAGATACGCGCGTAGTTTTATACATATATACACACGCGCGAGAGTTCCGTTATACTTGAAGTTTTCAAACAAAGACGCGCGAAAGAGCGAGCGAGATAACGAGAGTGTTTCGTCGGTTTCTCTCGGCGAGACTTGGTACAGCGCAAATCTCGAATACGTCCAGCAACTGTTCTCCCCCTGTGCTCTAAAGTGAGAGAGGATGATCTATCATCGTCATCTTTCTCTTTCTCTTTCTCTCGCTTTCTCTCTCTCTCTCTCTCTCTCTCTCTGTCTCTCCTTCGCGGTCGTGCGATTATAGACGAGACCGTGATTAGCGCCAACGGCAATGAGCGTCAGGTGCAAAGTCGATAGAACTCGTCTTTGCAATTGCGCTGTATATATGTATAGATATTCTTTTTTACATAAATATCCGAGGTTCACAGGCCGTTTCCATTTCTGCAAAAATAAAAGAAAAATTACTACGATTGCATAATAACAATAATAATAACAACAATGATATAAATTCTAATGTTCCAACTCGATAAATTCTAAGCTGATACCGATAATTTCTCACACTCATTTCAGGACCGATTGAGCAATATATTCAAAAAAAGTTCTACGTCTTTACAACGACGTTTTACAATTTTATTAATTTCATCAGAAATCTTGATAAAACATTAATTTTTGTTTCTGTCATTAGAATCGATCGGTGCTCGCGGTATGATTTGTCATTTGCGAAATATTGAATGAAAATAGAACGAAAATTGCGAAATAACGCGTACACATGTGTCAGTGTGTTTGTGTCTGTGTTCTCGATGCAAGACGTATATATTTTTAAATAACTTTGATTGCAAGCGTGTAATGATTAGTTAGCGCTTAGGTAATACAGATTTTTCCGATTCTCGTCATGGGAACCGGCACACGGCTACGTGTTCCAAGTTCGAGAACGGCGAAGCGATAAAGAGAGAGATAGGGAGAGAGAGAGAGAGAGAAAGACGAGGAGAGATAGAGCGAGAGAGAGAAGGATAGAGAGAGATACGACTATACTATCTCGATTCGTGGAGGTCTCTCAGTCTTTCGCAGCGGGTTTAGCGGGTACGGCAGCTCTGTGGCCTCGGCTTCCGCGCTGGCAGGTCGGTGACGTCATGCCCTTCTAAACAGGAGGGGCCCACAGACCAACTAAACATGGCCGTGGATTTAGGCGGCCAATGGGCGAGCTAGAACGGACCCCCCTTTCTATGAGAGATCTTGCCTCTCTCTCTTTCTCACTCACTCTCTCTCGCTCTCTTCTCTCTCTTTTCCATGTTCCATGGCCTCGAAGCGACGATCACGCGTGGGCCTCGACAGCGTCCGATTAGAATATTTGGATGGCCGCTCCCTCCGCATATTCCAAATCAATAATAATCCTACATATTTCAATCCAGTCGTTCCCTCGATTATTCCACTCTGATGGAGCAATTGTGTTGTTTTTTATTGCGAGGAATTTCTCTCCTTTGCAAATCGAAAAGATTTTTTTATCATTCTCTTGTTTTTAGTATTTTTAGGTAAGGAGAATGTTTTTTTTTTAAATGTTTTGTAGATCGCAATTTTCGAAGAAAGATAAACTGATTGGTAAGTTATTTATCGGTTGAATGATAGGAATTTCTTATTTCGTGTAAAGGAAATTAATTGAGCGCGGGGTTCTTGTGAATTAGTATTTTTTTTTATCGTGATCGACCATTTTGTGTCCTAAACGGGTCTATAAGTAAAAATGGAGGAACTAATTTCGAACCGGCCAATGAGGAGAGAGCCTGAGATTTGCCCCACGCACTTTCGGTTAACTCCCCCAACTCAAACGAGGGAACCGGAACACCGGGACCGATTAGAATATTTTTGGGTGTTGCTCGCCATTGGACACAGCCTCTTCGAAAGAATCGATGGTGGGGATAACCGGCTCTTTATGGTCCGATGTCTTGTTCAAAATTAAAATGGGGTTTAGACGAATCACATTCATGACGAAATGGCTGTTTACGTATCGATCGTACGATAATAAAAATTTGTTCTTTCAATAAATTTATGAAAAAATAAAATCTTGAGGTGAAATGTCAATTTTTAATTACAATCTCGATCATGTATTTTACGGTAATTTTTGATAAGCGATCATTATTTATGTAGGAAAGTACATTCTTCCTAACAAAAATCTCTCTCTTACCTTGAGGGATAAATATAAATATATAATTAAGTTTTTAGTGTTTTTAATTGATAAAAGTTGGAATTTAACGATTAAATTTTTTTTTTAATTGTAATTTCGATTATCATTTATACAAATTTGATCGATCGATAATTATCATACCTTAAACAATAAAGAGAAATATATAATTAAGTTTTTAGTGTTTTTAATTAATAAAAAATAGATTTTAACGCTTCGAGATAATGTTTTTAATTATAATCTCGATTATCATTTATACAAAATTGATCAATCGATAATTATCGAACCTCAAACAAAAAAGATAAGTAAATAATTAAGTTTTCAGTGTTTTTAATTGACAAAAATTGGATTTTAATGATTCAAGATAACGTTTTTAATTATAATCTCGATTACCATTTGTACAAAATCGATCAATCCATAATTATTATACCTCAAACAATAAATATAAATACATAATTAAGTTTTTAGTATTTTTAATTAATAAAAATTAGATTTTAATGATTAAAACTCATTTTTTTAATTATAATTTCGATTTCCATTTGCACAAGATCGATCAATCGATAATTATCATACCTCAAACAATAAATATAAATCTATAATTAAGTTTTTAGTATTTGTAATTGATAAAAATTGCATTTTAATGATTAAAACTCATTTTTAAAATTATAATCTCGATTAGCATTTATACAAAATCGATCGATCGATAATAGCCGGTCGACCCGCTCGAATATCGCGTTAACTAAAACGTACGAAAGTGCATTCCCCGTGTCGACGCTATCTCGCCTGTACTTCGAGCAATAAATAAACATATACATATATATTTAACATCGCTAATACACGTTCTCTCAGTTCGTCAGTCGTCTTCGCGATAAAGGTGAACGTTGGAAAAAGTCTTCGACGTGATGAAATAATCTCCGATGTTATTGCAAAATATGTATTTATCGTAAATTAAACCGATATTTTTACATCGTCGCCAGCGAAGAACGTAGGTACTCACCGCGCGTATAAATACAATTTTTTCATCGAATATCCCGGATCCACGTGTATCGCGTGGTTAATATAGCGTTGAATAAGCTCGTCTCGTTAAATCTCGGAATCCTTCGTGTCTGTGTGCGCGCGAACGCCGATAATAATTATTTCGAGTTCAGCGATGAACCAACTGTTTTACAGGAGACGTAGGGAAGTAATCGCAAAATAAAACCGCGAAATATATTTGTGGAATATTCGATACGCTTTATATAACTCCTTAACGAATACAATTAAATATGCAACAAAAATATAATAATGTAACGACGAGTTTCGTGTCTTTCGTACTCGTTTTAATTCTCGTAGAGTTTCGCGGTCTACGAAACTATTCGCATTTTCCATCGACGAGGCAAGATATATATCGTGTGCGAGGCCGACGATCCCCCTGGTCTCGTTTGGTATCTCTGGTTGGTACAGAGAGTGAGAGAGAGAAAAAGAAAGAAAAAGAGAGAGAGAGAGAGAGAAATAGTTCTCTCGCGGTCGAGACTTCGCGATCGCTCTCGGTGCGTGCACTCCTGGTTTTTGTTGACGCGTTAACCAGTCGGCCAGTAACCCAACCTATACATCTCCCATGATGCACCAGTCCGAGAAAGATCAGCGGGACCCCGCATGCGTGCGCCGACTCCGTGCGTGCATCGCGATCGTGCCCCGATACCTGCGAGGCCCTCTAGCCTCCATTTTTGTCATTAATGGGCATTATTTCACGTCTTCCACCAAACAAAAAAAAACAAAACAAAACAAAAACAAAAGCGATTCCTCGATACGAACATAAAAAAAGTAACACGCCTCGAATCCAAAAAACGCAATCCGTACTCTCGACCGAACCCCTAGAAAAGAAAAAAAATACGGAAAAGAGAAAATCACGTTTTCAAAATAAAATAAATGAAAAAAAGAAGAAAATATCGAGTTAATAATAGTAATAACAGCGTGGCCGAGAATCACGAAGAAAGAGAAGAAATTCGATGCGGCATAAGGTATATCGAATGTTGTGGACGAGCAGGAAGAGCGGCGCAACAAGGAGGGAGAGAAAGAGAGAGAGCGATGAGAGACGAAGTAGGAGGTGGGGGAATTTAGAGAGAAAGGGATAGAAAAATGGCGTTTGGATTCAGCCATTCTTGTAGCGCATCCGGTGCGTGCGCGTTCGCATTTTCTGGAGGCTGCTACCGACGCTCGCCTGGCCTGCTTGCGCGTTCTCACAAATATAGCGCGCGCGCAAGTATATACGCGCACTTATACACGTGAACGCGTTACGCACGCCATGTATCTACCCATATCAACGCACCAACGTGTATTTATCGTTGGTTTGACTCGCGTAAGGGCGTATCTCGAATAATTCGACGATTCTAAGTACGTATGAGATACGTCCTTTTGACCTTCAGAATTTTCTAGGTAGGTATATACAGACGAATTGTACGATGGTCTATGAGAAAAGCCCGGAGTCCAGCGTCTCTATGTACGCGGTGGCCAGTCTCGTTCCATCTTTTGCCCTCTCGCTTCCCTTCTTCCTCCTCCTCCTTCTCCTCTTCTTCTTCTTCTTATAACTTCTACTTCTCTTATTTTACACAGCATCTCTTTGCGCTTCTGCTCCGACGAAAGATCCGTGGCTTTCTCCCCCCACCCCTCCAATCGCTCCTCTATTCCCCTCTCCCTCTACCTTCCCAATCCATCTCTCTCTTTCTGTCTCTCTCTCTCTCTCTCTCTTCGTCTTTCTTACGGGAGTGCTCATACAGCGGCACTTGGTGGCCGAGCGCGTTGGTCATGGTTTGAGAGCTCACCGAACCGTCCGACCGACCGACCAACCCGGTCATCCCCGCGACCGACCAAACTGGTTTTTCGCGGTCGTTTCTGATGCCCCTCGTATATATACCTACCCACAATTTGATAGATTTCTGCTTTATCCCCGATCTCTCTCTCTCCCTCTCTCTCTCTCTCTGTGTGTTTCTCTCTTTCTCTCGTTCTCTCTCTCCCTCTCTTTGTGGCCCCGCGGGTATAGCGAAGAGTGATGGGAAGGGGCGGATGGCGAGAGGGGTGAGGTATGTGCAACGAGAGATGCATCAACGCCGAGGTCCACACGGCAACCACCTTCTTTTTTTCTCGATGAAGCTCTCTCTCTCTCTTTCTCTCTCTTTCTCTTTCTTGGAGCATTTGCGCGTGTGCGTGTGTATTCTCGATCGACGAACTCGAGCGCCGGAAGACTCACGATATATAACTACGCAGGTGGACGAGTTGACCACACGCTCGAGTTCTCGATAAAATTAACGTGGAAAGAAAATAGCGAAATCTTGACACGACTGGGAACAATTTTGTTTCCAAAATAAACAAATTTTGGTAAAAAAAAAACAAATTTATTTCGCATCTACATCGAACATTTATCAATTTTTAATACGAAAAAATTAACGAAAAAAATAATTTTTCTTTTTATTACAATAAATCATCACTTTTTTTTCAATCCCTCCATAAAGATCGAATTTCATAAATTTCGTGGAGTTGGAACAATTTCACACAATTCGTATTCGATACGAGGATCGTTGTCGCATAAGTCAAGGATCGATTTCCGATAAAACAGCGAGATATCGTTACAATTATTTCAATTTCCGATTGAAACGTTAACTCTCGTTCTATAGAACGGGGCGATTTCCGATCTCGGCGGAGAGCTCGGTGCGATCGAGACGTACCGTATCGGTCTGCGCGTTTACGTGCGTGCGCTATCGTCGGACGTTGGAGAACGCAAACATACACACGATACATTTACACGCATATACAAGCTAATGTACACACAGACACACTCATACACATGCATGCACACGAACACATCCTTGGCGCGCCGGTGTCCTACAGGTGGACGAGAGTCGAGGAGCAAGCGCGATCGGGAGCTCGCGACGATAGATACCAAGAAACTTTATGCGCGCATACCCGCGGTTACCCACAGAGGTTCTCAATCCCCGTCCGACAAATATCCCCCGCCATTCGCAAATATACCTCAAAACGTCCGACAGGGTTTAATTTCTTTCTCTACAATTAATTCCTCTCAAAAAAAAGAATCTGTATGTGACATCGATCTCGGTTAAAAAAGAAAATAAAAAAGCAAAGCCCGATACAAACAACGACACCGATTGAACCTCCTCCTACCTCTTGTCTCCCAAAAAGCCCCGAGAGAAAGAAGAAAATCATCGTCATCATTTATTTCCCATTCCGTTTCCTTCCCTTTTTTTCTTTGTTTTCATTTTTTTGTTGTTGTTTTGTTTCGTTTGTTTTGTTGTTTCCTTCTTTTTGTCATAATCCAAGCTCCCTTGGGCTGACAGACCAAAGGATAAACCCCCGGAGGACAACGAGGAGTTGCAAGGGGGTTGAGTTTACATGAAACGCGCATCTCTTCGCGCATTTCTTCCGACGTCTGTTTATACGTACACACGAGTCTGACGTTAATTGAAACGTGTAGGGGGTTGTGCAACTTGCCTCCCTGGTCCACGGGAGGACTCTCCCGGTTTCGCTTACATGTCATCGAAGAAAGCATCTCTCTCTTACATAAGCGTGAGCGAGATGGATAGAGGGAACGTTGACGTTCATCAGTCATTCCCGTGGACACTCCCGCGTTGCGGGAATCATCGCGAGGTTTTGCATAGTACGAATATGCCGAGATAGAGGATATCACGTATCTCTCGTGTACGCAGTTTTTTTTTCTTCTCCTTTCCCTTCATCCCCCAAACCTAAACCCCCCTGACGTTTGTACACGACGAAGAGTAAAATGACGTTCGAGAGAGAGAGAGAGAGAGAGAGAGAGAGAGAGAGAGAGAGAGAGAGAGAGAGAGAGAGAGACGCGTTACACACACATACACACACACACGCGCGTAGGGAGAACAGCTAGAAGTAAAATGCGCACTGAGAGATGATGCGCGGGAATCATCCTCTCTTTCTTTCCGTGGTTGACTCGATGAGCGAAAAAAAAGGGCAAAAAATATCCATATACACGCGCGTACGAGCGCGCCAGTATGCAAATCCGAGTGAAACGAACACGTTTTTCTGTTTGTCTTTTTTTTTCTCTTTTTCTTCTTTTTTTCGCTTTTCTTCTATCTTTTCTACGGTTTTATGGGTGGAAGTGCATGCACGTATAGGAGAACGTGGGGTAGGTCGTGATTGCTCGGCGATACAAAGGGTGGACACGAAACCCCCTTGGGCACCCTTCGCCATTATGCACGGGCAGTTCCCGCGGCTTTTCTACCTCCCTCCCCTCCCACCAGCTACGGTCCGCCGAGATACGGAAACCGAGATGGGGCGAATTGTGTATATATTTTTTATACATATAGCAAACGGTATGTATATATATGTATTGCACAATATATATGTATATGTATTTTTTTTAATATGTATGTGGCGGTTACTGTTTGTAGATGGTCGTATATCGGGCCGTACAAATATATCAGTCCTGGTATATATATAAATATATATATATATATAGGTATGTGCGTATCTGTGCAACTATTCAGATGGAAGAGTGACTGACACGGAGCGCCTAGCGGTTCGCGTTTGATACGCGCATAATATAAGCCAACGTCGAGTGGGGAAGAATGAAAATATAATGAAGGGACGAAAAGGTACGCTCGTGGATGACGCGTGTTCGGTTTTGTACATTGCGAAGAGCGTATAACGAGGCATGACGAACGCGAGCGAGAGAGGTCCAGGGTAAAAGTGAAGATCGTCGTTAGAGATTGCTAAAATACAAAGTTTTGCACAACTTTTTTTGTCAATTCTGCGATCGCAAATTTTTTATTCGTTTCAGGGGATAAAGAAATATTTGAAAATTCAATTTTTATCGAGATTAATTTTTAGTTAGTTTTTCACAATTTGGGTCTGTTTTTTCATTTTTTTTTATTTTATTGACATTAAGAATTCTCTTCTCGAGATGGAGAAGGAAATGAACCAAGCGTATTTGAACGAAGTTTGCCGAGTTGGTGAATGGAACTTTTTTGTCAATTCTGCGATCGCAAATTTTTTATTCGTTTCAGGGGAAAAAGAAATATTTGAAAATTCAATTTTTATCGAGATTAATATTTAATTAGTTTTTTACAATTTGCGTCTGTTTTTTCATTTTTTTTTTATTTTATTGACATTAAGAATTCTCTTTTCGAGATGGACAAGGAAATGAACCAAGCGTATTTGAACGAAGTTTGGCGAGTTGGTGAATGGAAAATTGAAGGAACGATTCGAAATGAGAGAAAGGAGGTGGAAAAGTTTGACGAAAGAATTCGATTTTCGTAAAGAATTGATTAATTTACGTTTTGAAAGACGCGTTAAGGTTTGAAGAATAAAATTCATATTCGTTTTTTTTTCTATAAATAAATAAATTCATTTCTGTCGACAGTAACGCGTCGAAAATTTTCGTGGCGAAACGATAGTCGCGTGGAAAGTGCTCTTGGGTCTTGCTCGCTGTATTCGCACACATATACACATACATATATACGCATATAAACGTGTAGCAGTGTGTAAAGTCTCTTTCGTTTTTTATGACGAAAAAAGACAAGACGCGTTCGAGAGTGTTGCGCTCGTGTGGGACTGGTGCTTCGATAAGGAATTTTTCCTTCGGTCCCGATGGTTGGAAAGTGTAAAAGATTAAAGTTTGTTGAAAACAAGCCTTATCTTTCGGCTATTTACCGCGACGAGGGGTAAGACGCGACTTTTTTTTCGTTTCGTTTATTCCTTTTTTTTGCTTCTCGCACTGTCTCCCCGTTATCACGGACGTGCGAGCGAAATATATATATCTTTACAATTGTGAAAATAACGTTATAGAGTGGTTATCCGATTTTTCTATTTGACGATTACGCGCGAACGCTCGCTAAATTGACTTGGCGGTCGAACTTTGAGCGATCGGCAAATAAATAAAGGAAAAGAAAACGAATTCACGCTCAAAGTTTGTCGAAACGAATTTTTCTCTCGGGCGTTCTCGCAAACGCGAGTTCCCGAACGATTATATCGCTTTATCGCTTCTGCGATCCACCGGACGAACGATTTTTTTTCACTTCTCGTTTCTTTTTTATTTTTTGTTCGGTTTTTCTCAGTTCTTTTTTTCTGTTAATAATTACACGCGAGCTCGAATTTGCTTGAGGAAATCCCTCGTGGCTTGATATTCCTAGTTGACGATGTTTTCAAGAGGAATATTTCATTATTTCTTTTATCAAGCTCGAAATCGAGCGAGAATTAGCAAAAAATAAAAAATCGTCGGAAAAATAGCGAAAAATGATGAAAATTGAGATAAATTGCAAGATCGAAGGTGACGTTCGATATCGACTATCGATAGTTCGTGATTTGTTATCGATGTGACGAAAAAAAACACCAAAATTTGCAATTTTTCACGAAATTTTGAAACTTTTGGCGATAGAGCGTAGATTTTTCATCGGAATTTTCGCGGCGTTCGGTTCGTTTGACCGTGGTCACGCGAGATAGTTCAGTACGAGGGAGGAAGAGAACGGAGTGGGCAACATCAAAATACGATGTATCAGAGTCAAAAGCAGCGGCGAGGAGAGGTGAGGGAGAGGTGAAGAATCACGCGCGCGGGGAACGAACGGGGGGCTTATGCGGTGGCCACTCTTGCATCGCACGGTCAAAGTTTTCCGACGACCCCAGACCTGCCCCCCTCCCTCTCAGCTTCCCCGTCCACCATTCACCCCGGGCCGGGTCAAAGACTCGCTCCTCGAGATTGCGTCTCGGTTGGTCGTATCCCGCGAACTTTATTGTGCGTTTATGAATTCGGTGCGACGGGCTCGAGTGTCACCTCGAGAAAATGGAAAAGTGACGTAACTTCTCGTGGTCGAACAAAAAAAAAAATTTTTTGAAAAAAAAAGATAACCGTTATCGTATTTCGCGGTTTAAAATTCCTAGCGATTTCCGTAGGAGAACAGGCGATCGATAGGCGATAAGTCGCGATTCGTCGTTCGATCAATCCGTAACGGATTTTCTTGTTTCGTTTTTTTTTTTCGAATCTTCCGATAAAATAATGTTTTTTTGTTTGTTTTTCAAATAGCGCTCGTTATCCGAAGTAATTTTAAAAGTGCGATCGTGATTTGAGCTCGAATGCGCTTCTTTTTCTCTTGGCGCTATTGTCGACCTTCGCGCGTCTAATATTTACATCATCGAGTCGCGTAATCACAAAATGGCACGACAATTATCGCGTTTCGTTCACTAAAAGTGTTCGTTGACGTTCGTGAGCGTCAAAGTGCTATCGCGTCGGAGATAAATCGCGCTGTGGATTTCTGAGACTATCGCGATATATGTCGTTTTTTTCGTTCTTTTTTCTTCTTCGTTAGAAGATGTCTTATCTTCGCAAATAATCAATCGGGGATTAGAGAGATATGGAAAAATTCGATCGGACGATCCGACGAAAATGACAATTCGCGAGCTTTTCGCGCGTCCTTGAGAAAAACGCTAAAGTCATCGATCGCGCACTCGTCGCGAGAAATCCTCTCGAGATATACGAGGAAGTGGATATCGAACGGCCGGTTAGTCCCCCGATCTATTTTCTTCGATTTTTGTGCGTGTGCGTTTATGTGTTTTTTGTCTTCGACGTCTTATCAATATTATCGTCCTCGAAAGCGAGTAGCAGTTGAAAGGAGAAAAATCTAACGAAATAAAAAAAACGATCAAAAATATCGATATAAAAAAAAAAGTACGATACGAAACGATTCGTAAGAGATTTAACGGATTTCCCTATTTCGTTCATTCCTTGCACGATCAGCCACAAAAATCAACGAATTCCATCCAAAATATAAATTTTATTCGCGCGCGAAACTTTTTTCCTCGACGCGACGCGCCCAATTCATTTTTTTTCGTTAACTTTTGTCATTTTTTATTTTCCTTTCTTTCTTTTTGATTATTATTTATTCATTTTCCCACGAATGACAGACAAAATAATCAAAAGTATCGATATAAAAAAAATACGATACGAAACGATTCGTAAGACATTTAAACTGCAAAACGCATTTCGCCATTTCGTTCATTCATTCCACGATCAGCCACAAAAATGAATGAATTCCATCCAAAATATAAATTTTATTCGCGCGCGAAACTTTTTCCCTCGACGCGACGTGCCGAATTCGTTTTTTTTTCGTTAACTTTTGTCATTTTTTATTTTCCCTTCTTTCTTTTTTTTTTATTTTTTATTATTTACTCATTCTCCCATGAATGACAGAGTAGACAAAAAAAATTGACGGAGACTCGCAACACGTGTACGGAGGGATAAAACGAAAACGCGAACAAATAATTAAAAGTAGTTTTTGAGAGCGCCACCTGGAAATGTCAGTCACGAAGCGAGAGGAGGAGGACGATGAGGAGGGGGAGGAGACCGAAACGTAATGTCGTATTAACAATGTGTCAGTCGCTCTCGTGTGTGTGTGTGATAAGCGTGTATGGAGGATGAAACGCGCGTGTGATACGCGTACTACTTGCCGCATTACCGTCCACACACACACACACACACACAAATATTACACGCACGCGCCGACACATTCGTAAAAGAGACAGACGGCACGACGATAACTCAATAACAGCAAACTTCTTGCTCGGCGTGACAGAAAAGGGAGGAAATATTTTCCGGCAGAGCCACCAGGCGGGCTTGTCGTTCACCAACTCGCACAAATGTTATCCCCGGGTAGAATATTTCGCGTGTTTAATACCCGCGTATACACATAGTTCGTCCCCGTTATACATTTTTCGCAAACAGATGGGCGTTCAACTATCGTCGTTTTCCTTTTCATTTTTTTTTTGTTTTTTTTTTGGCACGAACGTATAAAATTAATTCGTAAAATTCTCAAAAACAAAATTTCAAAACATAAATAACAAGAGGGAAATATTGAATGTTTTTTTTTGTTGTTTGTAATTCGAGAAATAATAACAACGACACGTTGCGTCTATTAAAACGCGAGCGTCGAGGTAGAGAAAAAGAAGTAAATAAAAAGTTAATTTTAATGGGTAATAAATGAAAAGAAAACTAGAAATATAGCTCGTACGAGGAAGAACGGAGTGCATGAGAATCCACGAAGAAAAACAGGAACGTCGAGGCCCTCTGCCATGTACCGACTTTTACTCGAGCACATGCTGAGATCGAAACGAGCGAGCGAGAACGAGAATCGCGACCCGAGCACATGGAACGCCAGATGGTACGCACACGCGTTATTCAACACGTACACAACGATACGTGTACACGCTTACTGTGGAAAAAGGAGAAAAGAAAAAATGAGAAGAGAAAAAAAAAATTGAAAAAATTGAACGAAGCTTGTGTGAGTCGCAAAAATGATCCCGTTCTTATAAACATACGTACCTACCGTTTATATACGACTTTCATGAACTCGAGTACACTCGCCGATTTCCTCGAGAAAGCCCGGTTATCCCTTCGGCTCTCGCGTATATGGCAAATTCGCATAAATATATATAACCGGCAAATGCCTCGACGAAACATCTCGGGAGAAAAGATTTAATTAATTCGATTAATCGAAACGCTGGATAAGAAAATTTAATTTTTATCGAAATTTTTTTTTATAAATTTTGTTTACTTAGAGAATAAATTTTGATGATGTTTGTTCGAGGTTAATTTCAATTAATTAAATCGATTGGAATATTTATCAATTAGATTTTGTTATCTTAGGGATTTTAAATTGAAGATTTATCAAGAATTATCGATTGAATTTCATTCGATGTGATTGGAATTGGGATAATTTTTTTACAAATTTGACATTTTCGTTTTATTTGTTTCACAAAAATGCATTTTATCAATGTCACTCGATTACGGCAAAAATTGGAGAATCTCGAGTACATAATCGAGTGTGAGATAACTATGAGGAATAAACCGACGGTTCCTTTCATTTTCATTTTCATTTATTTTCTTGCGTTCGAATACACGAAGAAAAGCTTTAATTAATTCGATTAATCGAAACGCTGGATAAGAAAATTTAATTTTTATCGAAACTTTTTTTACAATTTTTGTTTACTTATTGTTAGTTAGAGAATAAATTTCGATGATGTTTGTTCGAGGTTAATTTCAATTAATTAAATCGATTAGAATATTTATCAATTATATTTTGTTATCTTAGGGATTTTAAATTGAAGATTTATCAAGAATTATCGATTGAATTTCATTCGATGTGATTGAAATTTGGATAATTTTTTTGAAAATTTGACATTTTCGCTTTATTTGGTTTACAAAAATTCATTTTACCAATGTCATTCGATTATGACCAAAGTTAGAGAATCTCGAGTACATAATCGAGTGTGCGATAACTATGAGGGATAAACCGACGATTCCTTTCATTTTTATTTTCATTTATTTTCTCTCGTTCGAATACGAAGAAAAGTCAACGAGTGATCATCCAGTCGATTATCCGCGATTCAGTCGAGTATAACAACTGTAGTACTACCGTGTCTGTATGTACAGAGTACACGCAGTGGCAGTGACTGCTGGAGCTAATTTTCTCTGTCGTTCTCCGGCGTAGCGTGAATCTCGTTGGCGAGAGAGGCAACTCTATACGCTCGACGGTTGCTTGGTGAATGGAAACGTGAATGGGTTGCGCGCGCGCGCGCGCTCGTTCTCTATCTTTCTCTTTCTCTCTCTGTCTCTTTCTCTCTCTCCCTCGCTGGCAAGTACCGCAGAGACTCTCTCGTTTCTGATGGGTATATATCGGAACAAAAGTAAGAGGCGCAATGCGATTGTCACCGAGAAGCAAAATACCAGCATGTCGAAACTGACAACGTTAATTTGAAAAAATTATCAATATTTCGAAATAAAATCTTGATATCCAATCACAAATTTAACTGGCTAAATCCTTGTCCAATGGACAAAAATTAAATTCAATTAAATTTTGAAGGAAATTATTTTTTTTCGATATAATTCTACAATATTAAAAATCGTAAAATATTTTTTTTGTGCACAACAAAAGTAAGAGGCGCAATGCGATTGTCACCGAGAAGCAAAATACCACCGTGTCGAAACTGACAACGTTAATTTGAAAAAATTATCAATATTTAGATATAAAATCTTGATTTTCAATCAAAAATTGAACTAGCTAACTCCTTGTCCAATGGACAAAAATTAAATTCAATTAAATTGTAAATTCCTATATAATTCCAAAACATAAAAAATCGAGAAATATTTGTTTATCTTATTTTTTTAAATTTTAATTTTACAGATTTAGAAATATTAAATTTTATCGTAAAATACCTGAATTAAAATAATTCTTCGAGTACAGTCGGGCCAACAATGAAGAATTCTTTTTCATGAAAATATTATCATCGTTCCGCGGTGAACATCAAAGCTTTAGCCACGAACGTGAAATATCGTAGTCCCTCGAGCATTTCCCTCCCGACGAATAAATACGACGTACCAAAAAGCAATAATACATTTCATAAATTTTATACCTCGATCCATAAATAAATATTCAAGTACTCGAATTCGTTTCTCCCTCTCTCTCTCTCTCTCTCTCTCTCTTTCTCTCGCTTCCATCGTCAGACCAAACAGAAGTCTAACAGAAGATCTTAATATGATTTTCTCCTTTATATAAAATACACAGTCGAAGGGAAATAGGCGTAGCCAGTTTTACGTGTGTAGAAAAGGAGAGGGGGATGACGCAGGGTCGAAGAGATAAATAGATTGGCTAGATTGATCGTCCAACTGTGACGCTGAAACGAGAGTAAATCGTGAAAAGAATAAAACCGTCCCTATTAAAAGAAAGAAAAAACGCAAACAGCGTCTACAGGAGAAAAGATAGTTTAATGCGCCTGAAACTAAGGCCAATGGGAGAGTGAAAAAACAAAAGCAATGCTTAACAAACAGAAAAAAAGTCAACGAGTAAAAACAATTCTATCTCCTTCCTTTTCTATTCATCCACTCCGATCTCCATGAATTTATTCAGCGTCTCATTCTTGCTTTACTCAATGTCTCTCGATGCAATTTCACCCGCCTCCCTGCTCCTCTCTCTCTCTATCTCGCTCTCTTTCTCTCATCACATTATATATCTCCGTCCCTCGTTCTCTTACCATTGAGGTCCGACTGAGGTATTTATTCGCGACGTCGCGGTATATAAACGTCGAAGGGGCTCCCACGATCGGTTCATGGTCTCGGCTCTCGTGGGCTCCAAGAGAGAGAGAGAGAGACAGTTGAGCGGTGAACAAGGAGAGGGGTTGAGGAGGGGGCGGGTTGCAACGTCGATCGGCCGGACACGTTGGGCTCTCTTTGTGCCATTATTAGTGTTACCGCTATATTGCTATATTGGCAATCCCTGGTCCACATATAGGCGACTTATACATGTGGGGACCCATATATGTGTCCATGTGTGTGTGTGTGTGTGTGTGTGTGAGCATAAGCTTGGTAAAAAAAACACGGAACATAAGATCCATGCTATACACCCTTACTTTACCATGCCATTATGTTGTATGCATCGTCGTTGGTGCTCGTAGTGTTATATAGTTGTATAGCTCAATATTCAGCTAACACACATACACACGCGAACACGTACTTAGAGCGCCGAGTTCCAAGAGCGTGGAGATCCCAGCTCCAGCAGCTGGCCTTGCCGCGTGAAAGGCACACGGAAACCCGGCCCGTCCATCTTGTTACGTAAAACCTCCCGAGTTTTCATGAGATCTGTACTGTGTCCGAACGGGCGACCGAGAAACGTTAGCGAAATAAGCGCGAGAGTGAGATAGAAGATAGCGAAAAAGCGTACATTGCAATTGCACATTAATGATCGAAAGTGAATACACCCGGGAAAAAAAATCGAGGAAGAAGAGAAGAGAGGGGTGGAATATCGCGAGGCTATATTCGTCGTGTATACTTGGGATTGAACGTGTTATTAGTTTTGTAGGATTTCAATTATTGAGAGACTGGGAAATAACAAATTTGCAAACGAAGGATGCGTGATCGATTTGTTTTTTTTTTCGAGAATTTAATCGAGATGCAATATACACGAGGATGTTTGATTATTACTTTAATTTAACTGTTATTTATTAATTTATGAATTAATTGAATTTTTTTTATATTGTGATATATTAATATAGAATTAATGGTGTTTTTTTATTTATTGAAATATTAGTTAATTAGTTAATTTTAGAAAATATTATTTAATTTTAGAAAAATCTTAGTTAAATTTTAGAAAATATTATTTAATTTTAGAAAAAATTTAGTTAAATTTTAGAAAATATTAGTTAATTTTAGAAAAATCCTAGTTAAATTTTAGAAAATTTTAGTTAATTTTAGAAAATATTAGTTAATTTTAGAAAATATTAGTTAATTTTAGAAAATATTAGTTAATTTTAGAAAATTTTTATTTAAATATTAGAAAATATTATTTAATTTTAGAAAATTAGTATTCGATGCACAATTCGACGAATAATTTAAGATACGTTTACCTGTCGAAAATCTAGAGTCGTTTCAAATAACTCTCAGTCACGAGGTTTAAGTGAAATATAATGTATCGCGTGATAAAGATTGTCGAAACGAACGAATGTTGCGAAAAAACGTTCATTTAGCATCGTTCAACTCGGGAGGTGCAACAGCCTCTTGCGAAAATTGCAGTTGGTATGGCCTGAAAAAATAAAGCCCCTTTGCTCGCATCCGCGATAGCCGTGTGGTGTGTCTTGATATGATAAACGTGTACGGTACACGTTCGTTGCATACTCTCTCTCTCTCTCTCTCTCTCTCTCTTTCTTTCTGACACAAGTATATACATTTTATCGTGTTTGCACCGGGGCGATAAGCGATGCGCAAAAAATGAGGTTGAAATTGCAAAACTTTGGCGCGAGGCAGACCGAGGCGTTTTGATAAAGTTCGACGAACAATAAGTCCCGAGTAAGTGAGAAAGGAGGAAGAGAGAAAGAGAGAAGAAAAGTCGAAGGATATGATTCAACGTTACATACTCTCTTCTGCCTTCCTACATATCTCATCGAAGGAAGGAAGGAACCGAGCAACGAAGAAAACACCAGCTAAATCATATTAAAAAATGATTCAAATATCGCGCGCATCGATAAACATGTCCGAAACTTACTGCTGCGAAAACTTATCTTTATCACAACCGCAATGTGGAGTAGATTAAACAGAAGAAAAAGGAAAGAAATAAAGAAAGGAAGAGAGAAAAAGTGTGCCGTGAACTGGATATTGAGATATCTAAATGGATCGCTCGAGATTAAAGAAGACACGTTTTTGTCGATAAAGGGCGACGATGAGGAATGTAGAGAAAAAAAAATTGCAAAATCGTATGTTAGAGAGCGAGAGAAAGAAGTAACGGAGAATGAGACAAAGAGGGCGAACGATATTGAGAACGATAGAAATTAATCGGATGAGTGGCGCGCGGTGAGAGGGCTTGCAATTCGTTGCAATAGCGACGTTGCAAAAACGGAGTGGGGATCCCAGTCGAGGGCACCCAATGTAATCTACGGGGCTTATAAACCTGTATCCGGGGACCGATTGATAACGCTCCTATCGTCGATTCGTATACGAACGTCAATGTTCGTTTTTTCAAACTCTCCCCACTCTCCATTAGTTTCGAGGTCCGAGCGATTGCAACGTCTGCAAATTATCGTTTTAGTTTCTGTTTTTTTTTCTTTCGCGTAATCGCGAGTTTCGAGTATCTTCGTAATCAGGATTGTGAAAAATATTTTTACAATCCCGAACTGCATTTATTTTCTCAGATATGAAACGAAAATAATAATAACAGCGCGTAAATTCAGATCTGCGCAGTGGATTTATTGTCGTTTTAGTATTATAATTCTCGTGGATTTGCAAAACAGGGAAATTATTGAAAAATTTGTAAATAGGACAACAAAATTTGGAGATTTGTAATTGCGGTGATGATTTTTTGGAGAGTTGAACAAATTTGTCTGAAAATTTGGAATTTCATCAAATCTGTAAAATTTGATAAAGTCTATCGATTTTAATGAAACTACGACTCGTGACAGTAATTTTACTTCCAAAAGTTTACGAAATTAGCTCGAAACTAATATTTTTGTTTTTAAAACGATTTTTCGACGATTTTCCAACGTTGATACAATTTTTGAACATTTTGGATTTTGGATCTTGAATAAACTTATTTTTAGCGATAAAGTAAGAAAATTAATTGTTATTATAATTAGAAGTGCGTTCGATGATTACGTATATAACGAAGATGAAAATTTGTTATCGCTAAGAATAGAACGACCCTCGCTAAAAAAGAGGGCGTTTGATTTCGACGATTTTTTCGAGAGTTGAACAAATTTGTCTGAAAATTTGGAATTTCATCAAATCTGTAAAATTTGATAAAGTCTATCGATTTTAATGAAACTACGACTCGTGACAGTAATTTTACTTCCAAAAATTTACGAAATTAGCTCGAAACTAATATTTTTGTTTCAAAAACGATTTTTCGACGATTTTCCAACGTTGACATAATTTTTGAACATTTTGGATTTTGGATCTTGAATAAACATATTTTTAGCGATAAAGTAACAAAATTAATTGTTAATATAATTAGAAGTACGGTCGAGTGTTACGAATATAGGGAAGATGAAAATTTGCTATCGTCAAGAATAGAACGAGCCTCGATAAAGAAGAGGGCGTTTGATTTTGCCCGACGATTCTCTCTTTCGTTGATTGATCGAGATCGTCCTCCTTCAATGTTATATACACACGTATAATGTTGCACGCTCGTCGCGAAGCTGCTATACTCGTGCTTTCATTGAGGGTGCCCGACGACGGTGCAATGACCGCTACTGTACATACCATACTCTCTCACTTCGTTGATTCGTCGAGCGGGCCCGAGCGATGACGCACGCACCAACCGTCCTCGAAACAACAAAAATTTATTTAACAAACAGCGCGAGAGAGAGAGAGAGCGAGTCGCGAGGGACCGGTCTATATAGCACGTCGGTCCGACGGTCGTATCGTCACCGTCGCCCACCGTCGGTTTGCTCAGACAAAATTTCACTTATTTATTCACAAAAAAAACGAGAACGATATCGTGTAATACAAAATACCTCGTGTGATTTTATCATAAATATTTGAATTAACGAAAAAACAAAATCAACAAACGCACGCGCGCTTTTGTTTTCTTTTTATTTTATATTATTATTTTGTGACAAAATGGAGTTTGGAAAATATTAACGAAAAATATTGCGACCGAGATACGGAAATTTCGACAGAGTTGTTGATAGTTTGTTCTTGGATTGTTATTTTTGGGTTTATTTGTCTCTGTTTGCGCGCGAAGTGCCGAAGTACAGGTGCGTCGCTCGTTTAATTATTGATATTCGGAGAATTCGACGCGACGTGAAATAAATATTGTAATCACCTTTTGTAGCGTCTATTAAACTCGAGAGAGAGAGAGAGAGAAAAGATAAGCGGGACATTCGGGGGAATGAGTAATAAGCCATTTTCGTCGAGAGATGAACGAACTGCCAATGCACTCTCTCTCGTGGTTCTCCGCTTGTCAAGGACGTACCGCTCGATTCGACGGTCCCTGACAAGATGCAAAGACGAAAGAATTTTTTTTCCTCGCTCGAACGCATTTTTTTCTACCATGGTCGTTTAATTTTTTTGGAAATTCGACGCATTTTTCACCTCGTCTAACGTTTTATTATGAACGAAAATCGATGCCGTTGTCTTGCTAACAGAAAGTCTCGAAAAACTTTTATTGACTTCGCACGAATCGAAGCGGAGAGATAACACTTTAGCACTTATCAGTTCACTGAACCTCCGCTACTTGCGCAATTTCAGTGACAATAAAACTCTCTTTTCCCAATCCCTCTCTCTCTCTCTCTCTTTCTTTCTTTTTCTCGTAAATATTCGATCAATCGTAATGCGACAAATTTGGGATAAGCGTTGAAAAAAGGAAACAGAACATAAATATGTACTTAAATATATTTGTGGCACGAGCGAGACGGACAGTGGCTAATGAAATTTGATTTAATTAAAAACAAAGTCAGTTACCCAGCAGAAAGAAATATTTTTTTTCAGATAAGAAATTATAGTTTGACCGCAAACGCATTAGAGAATTAATAAAAAATATCATTGTTCAAATAGATTTTCCCTCGAGAATACTTCGAAAATGTTCAATTCCATGAACGACAATTCGATCAACTACCGAATAACACCGAGTGGTATACGCCAGTGGCAATCGACGATGACAAAAGTTGATCTAAGGACGATTGCTCACCAGTCTCAAGGAGAAGGTATCAAATTTACTCTCGTATTTTCTCATCCACTTTCCAGCGGATAAAAAGCTTTATTTATAGAATTTGTAAATTTTATTATTATTTATTATTATCTATTATTGAATTATTAGATTAATTTATTATTATTAAGCTAAATATATATTTACCGTAATAATAATAATAATAATAATAATTTTATCATTATTTATCACTATAATAATAAATCAATTGAATAATTCAATAATATAGAAATATAGAATAAACGAGAAATATGGAAATTTATAGAATTTGGAAATTTTATAATCATTTATTATCTATTATTGAATTATTAAATTGATTTATTATTATTAATATTATTAATACATAATGACAAATAATAATAAAATTTCGAAATTTTATAAATTTTCATATTTCTCGTTAAATAAATAATTCCTGTAAAATAAATTTATACCTAAATATAGTGCAACGGATTAAGAGTCGTATTATACGTGCAAGACGCGTCTCGCATACGAGTCCAATCTGCAAAAAACCGACGGCTTCTTCCTCCGTAATTCGCGGAGGTGCGCAAACTCGAAGGCGAATGTCGAGTGTCCATAAATGGCCGGGTAACCTCGAGAAAGGTCGGTTCCATCGACGCTCTCCCGAATGCAAGGGGCCCGTTTCGTTCAAATTATATATCTGTATATCGAAATAAAACCGAGGAACCGCCGGGCCTCCATGCCGCGAGGCTTCGTGGCATCGCGTCGAGGCCGTTCTCCCTTTTGGCCAACCTGAACCAAGGTCGGGGGCGGGCTACTCTCTCCGCCGTTTTCTTTTTTCTCTCGTCGCTCTCTTTGCTCTCTTCGTTTCGCGGCTCGGTGCATTCGGTGCTCTGTACACTGAACTACCTATATATATATATGCAAGTGTACCGTGAACAACTCCAAGCCCCGTCAGACGTGCACCGACCTCGAAGCGTCCAAGGACCCTTCCCGACCAACTTTTTGCACGCCAGTCTTCTCGGCCACGATGTGCAACATTTCGCGTACAGGACTTCCAAAAAGTTCCTCGCTCCTTACCATTTATCGCAGCTGCTCCGACCCTCGTTGCACGATTACCAAAAATTACCGTCTGACCTTGAAAAATAATTCCAACGTTCGGACGAATTTCTTTTTCTTCTCATTTTTATGATAATTGCATTTTTCTCCGTACGAGGAAATGAGACCAGTAGCGAATGAGCATCGCGACTTTTATCTCCTTCGTCCTTTCGACTCTTTTGTTTTCAAAGGAATTGAAATAAATTGTATTTTCGTCCTTTTCAAAAATAAGCCGGATAAGCTTTTCCCTGAATTTATTATCTCCTCGAACCCACGCAAGATCATGTGATAGTTAATATTCACGAGTGAATCGAATTCGGTATTAACTTTATTTCATTTGTCAATTCAAATTTCCAAGAATCGTTGTAATCTCTCTTGATAAACAAAATTTCATCTTTCCCCAAGTGTTCCCTGATATTTTCATAAAAACTTTTGTGAACTTTAAATTGAAATAAAAACAACTTTTTCAACCCTTATTTTCATCATCCCTCCGGACATTCTTTCTTCCCAACCAGTTTGTAAAATTGTTTATTTTCCTTCCATTTACAAATTACCAATAACATTCCTCCCCAATTTTTTCCGCGTCTATGTCCCCTCGCAAGTTTCTCCAAAAAGCGAATATTCACAATCGAATAAAGCGCGATATCAATTTTATTTCATTCGCGAAACGAAAGTTGCACAAGAGGGGTAAAATAAACGGCGGTGTCGAGAGGCTCTCTAATGTATTCGTTTCGCATTCTCGCGTGTGGCTCGACAATGGACGAAGCCCGGGGCATAATAGAAACCGAATCCTATTGCGAGTTACGTACAAGCGCGTTATACGATAATACGATTTGGCGCCCCTCTTCGTCCTTTTTCCCTCGGTATCTAAACTTTATTTCGGAAGTCATTGTACACCGCGAACGATAAATCCTCGTGCTCGCCGAGTGGTTGGTAACGCAACCGCGAGAAGCGAGCGACAAAACGGCCATTGTGTTTTGAATTTTCATCCTCGAATCTACCTCCGTGTATTTTCCCCTGTGCTTTCGGTTGTTGCTTTCAGCGAATGCAACGAGAGGAAGACCGCGAATGGACGAAGAGACTCGAGTTTTAACAAGAATGAACCAAAATCGTTGGAGCTAGTTTTCGTTTCGCACGCGTGTACTCTCCACACTCGTTGGTCTATGAATGTACCTGAAACGTACGTTTTTCACCCCCTGACTCCTCTTGCTTTCCCCCTCTCTCACCCCTTGGCAACACTCGCGGATTAACGCACGCTACGGTATGCACTTTTGCCCGACCAATATAACGTTGCGGTGTGGGTTGCATTTTTTTTTCTTCTTCTCTCTCTCTCTCTCGTTCGTTTCGCTTTTACCACAGTCGGTACACACCGTTCTCTCTCACTCTCTCTCTCTCTCTCCCTCTGTTACTATGTCGCGTCTAGTCGGGCAGATATTCTATTCTCTCTTTCTCTCGTTTCGTACGTATCGAGCACGTGTGTACGTGGAACGTGGGCGAGAATCGCTCGTGCAGTAGAGACAATGCGAGAACGAAAGCTTGGTAGGTGAGGATAAAGAGTGAGAGGGGGTTGAACTCGAGGAAGGGATGCGAGGGAGATGGAGGAGGAGGGGCGAGTCGAAGTAAGAGTGAAAGAGGTAAAGCTGTTTGGTGCTCGATGCTTCGGGTATTATCGAAGTAATTGCAATTTCCTATTTCCTTTATAAGCCCGAGCTACGATGCAGTGCTTAATATCAAGATGGCGATACGATAACGCACGCTCTCCAATAAAGGATCGACTCTATTTATCGCTTTTCTGCCGTATCGGTGATAAAATAAATCCTGGCGAATTCACGGATTTTATTTTGGAATCGAGAGTGAGAATTTTACAATCGTGGTAGATTCAATGATTTGGGGAAAAGATCGATCGTTAATTCGATCGATATAAATCGATAAGTCGAACGATTTCTTCATTTCGACATTTGTTTTTTTTACTCGTTTTTTTTTTATAATTTCCCGACGATTCGTCGTATCCGATTGCAATGTGAAAAGGTACGTTTGAATTTGATTAAATTTGTAAAATTATTACAGCGTGGAATCGGGGGAGATGAATAAAAAGAAAAGAGATTTTCATGGTTGAGAATTTTTATTTCGAGACGGGCCGGCGAATGAATAATGAATTAGAGGGGAAAACGCGGACGTTGGGACGCCTATACTATGTTTCGTGTGATTTCACGCGGTTAATCGATGCAGCTAGTTGTGTTTTTAGCATTTCGCATACCTAGCAGGAAACCCGGGTACGTGAATCTCTCTCTCTCTCTCTCTTTCTCTTTATTTCTCTCTTTCTCTCTTTCTCTTTGGTTTCTGTATATCGCACTCGAGTCTCGCCGGACGTAGCGGCTACCGCGTATACGTGTACACGCGACTCTCACGGCGAATGCTTGGACAAATAAAGAAATGTAAAGTCTGGCACGGACGGTTGCGCCGGTGTTCGCCACGCTCTTTCACGAGCGTGACCCTCTTTCGTAATTTTTTCTTTTTTTCTTCTTTTTATTTCTTCCTTCTTCATTTTATCGCGAACCCCATTTTTATTAATTGCTTTCAATGTGTTTATTTTTTTTCTCGTTTACTTCATTGTTAATACGAGATAATATTTGTTTTTAAGTAATTGAAAAACCGGGAACGTTTTAACTCGATGCAATTTTTTTTAACAACTGCATTTCTTTTCTCCCTTTCTTTCTAGTATTTATTGTTAATTTCTTTCGTTCCATATCTTTCAGTTTTATCGAGATCTTAGTCATTCTCGAGTCTGCGAGTGTAAAGAACTGGGCGAATGAGGATCGAAGTGAATCTTGTGTGAAATGAAAGAGAAATTGACGAAGGAAGGAAAATGTAGAAGAGAGAGAGAGAGAGAGAGAGAGAGAGAGTGGGTGCACCAACCGCACTCGCCCACCACCACTTCGGAATGATTTATTTATCATGGCCTACCTACTGCGCCAGTTACCGCACTTATAGTCACCGAGCTCTCGAAACACGACAAATAAAACTGAGCCTCCAACACCAACGAATCATCGGCCGATCGTACGTAGACTTTCGTCCAAGAATCTCCGTCACGATGAGAAGTGGAAGAAGGAAAAAGAACGCGTTTCTCGTTCCTTTCCTCTCGCCATTTCCTCCCTCCTCGACGATTTGTTTCACGTAGGCCGATATAGGCGGGATTGTTGATTCACGACATTCGTACAACGCGTTCTCCACCACGATTTGTATACATACCTGTTATATCGACTTGTAATAGTGGCTTGGTTCGAATTCTCTAATTGTTTCACTAGAATATTCATAATTTCGAAAATTTCAATTTCTGGTATAGCTATCCGTCTCGCAATAACAAATATTTAATATTTAATTCGTAACTTTAAATTTATATTATTTAAATATATACCTATATATAATATAATAACATAATATAATATAATAATAATAATAATATAATAATATAATAATATAATAATAATAATAATAATAATATAATAATAATATAATAATATAATATAATAATAATAATAATAATATAATAATATAATAATATAATAATATAATAATATAATAATATAATAATATAATAATATAATAATAATAATATAATAATAATAATAATAATAATATAATAATAATATAATAATATAATATAATAATAATAATAATATAATAATATAATAATATAATAATATAATAATATAATAATATAATAATATAATAATATAATAATATAATAATATAATAATATAATAATATAATAATATAATAATATATAATAATAATATAATAATATAATATAATAATATAATATAATAATATTTATAATTATTATAATATAATTATAATAATTATTATTATAATGATAATATAATATAATATTATAAATATTCGCATGAAAATTTGTATCTAAATTAAAAAATGTATAATTCATCAAGGAACGAAGAGAGATCGACGAGTTCCGTAATTCGTGAAGATTCGAGGGTGAAAATCCGACGGAGCAACAGGTTGTCCCAAAAGTGTCTCGCCGCCGGCACGAAAACAATGTTGACCCACGAACCAAATGTTGCCAGTTGGCACGGATGTCCTCTTCACCTACGGCATTCGTACCAGCTAGAACATAGTAACGATACAGACGAGCATTGTGCGCTCGGTCAGGCGTTGGCCTACACGAAATACGTTGCGAGCAAACGAGCAGCGGGGTCGACGAACCCTTTATTCCACTCGGTCAAATGCGGGCTCTGTGTGCGCGCTTCGTTCGTTCGGCTCATGCCACGAACGTGCGTTCGAGCACGCTGTAAGTATATACGCGAGTGCCACGACGAAAGAACACACGCTATGACTGTGTACGCGATTGAGATATCGGGTCCTCCTCAGCTATGGGTCACACTCGAAGATAATAATAGCTAATTGCTCGAATAGAATGGCTTTTTATCTCGTGGCACGCACGAGCCTACCATGTATATTATTATGCACTTCGAACCAACGTATATTTCCCGTACATCGGTTCCCAACTCAATGCTCAACGGTTTCTTCTTCATTCTACGATAAAAAATATTATGACAATTTTTTTCCTAACGGCCCGACATTCGTCGCAGTTATTAGTTTATTGGCTCATTATCGAGTACTCGGCGAGCTCTTCAAAAAGTCATTCATGTAATTTTCTGTCGGACGAACGGGAACAGAGATACAGCCTCGGGAAAAGTCGATTTTTTGAGGTTTCGCGATTTCATCGAAATTTGGCCATATTAAATTCCGGTTAATTTTAATCCTTTTTCAAGCTCTAAGAGCCCATGCCGATCGCAAATTTTCCTTAGAACACGAAAATCATGGTTCGGTTTTCGGTTTTTAAGATTTTATAAACCTTAAGTAGGTAAATCTTTATTTCGGAGTTTGTGCGTTTTTCTCCGAAAGTTTTTGAGATATTGCCCAAAATAACATCAGATTCTTCATCAGCGACAAATTTCCGATTCCGTAACCACCGTACAAAGTCTTTTCGGACGAAAACAAATTTTGACCCTCGGCAGGTGGCGATGGTCAACATTCAAATTTTAGTTTCCCGACTTTGGGGAGTCCGGAGAAGTCAAATATTTTTTTCGTCCAAAAAGACTTTGTAGCATCAGTTGAGAATCGGAAATTTCCCATACAACACGAACATCGCATCCTCCTTTTCGCTGGGCCAAAATTTATCTCTCAAGAACTGGAAAATTGTATAAATTGACACTATATTAACATCCAACTGTACATACGCGCACGTCCGTATGATCCTCGTCGACCCAAGCGACGTAAGCAATATAGACAAGCGAGTGTGTAGCATGGCATCGCGTACGAGCTTCGAGTTTTGTGGCGAACTCGCTGAGAGAACGACCGTCGAGACGGCAACGACGACGATGAAGCGCGAAAAGTTCCGTCGCTTATTCGTCTATAGTGGCGCAACTATACGACCCACTAAAACGTGTATGTCTCCTCGGGCTTGCATAATCGGCCAGTCACTCATCGGGGTCGGACTGTGCGAGCGTAAAAAGCACCATGAGGATTCTCGCCGTCTGCGCTCACACAACATACACACATATATACATAAAAGCGCTTTAAACATACCACACAAGAGCGATTGGCTCGAAAGAGGAGAGACTGAGAAAGAGAGAGGGAGCTTTGTCTATTCGGCACGAGGTGGTGAACCGAGCCCGAGTCGTGCGAAAGCGCGTGGGTGCAACCACGAAGAGAGACACATACGGCCACCTTTGAGAATCCGAGACTGTGTGCGAGTCCCACGATTTGCAGCGAAGGTCCCCACAGTCACCATATATTATTACTTCACTGATATGGATTATACATACATGTGTAGACGTACAAACCTGCTATAGGATAAAGTTGGCTAATATGAACCACCAGCGTTTTTGTTCGACATCAAGACTTGCTATACAAATTAAAGATTTCATTTGTCTTTCCTTCGATCACACCACCATTAAGAAAACAGCCTCTTCTTTCAACCCTCTTGAAATTTTCAATTATTTCAAATATTCAAAATATTCCGAAATTTCCTAAATCTCAATTATCCTTTTCGCCAGGAAACAGTAAATGCTGCATCGATATTGCAAAGGAAAGAAGAATCATTGAATCGTAAAAAAGAAATGACAATCCTCGATGGAATATCAACCTTAAAATCTCGCAGTGAAAAATGCCCTCCAATTTTCGTCGGTGCGACGACTCTTCATGGTCGTTCCTGGATGACCTCGCTCGCACCTGTTTTCGTCTCTGATCCCCACCGTTTCATTTTTTCTCTCGCCTCTTCTCCGTAACACGAAAAATTTCATCTTCGCACGAAACATTCCTCTTCACGTTCCATCGCGTTGAGGAAAACGAAAAAAAAAACCAATGGCTCTTTTTCCCGGGAGTATTGGTCGTTACGAATAAACAGCCGGGTAAATACCGGGTCGAGTTATAGGAGAGGGTACTGTAGTCAACACCAATCGTCGTGCGATCGCAGCATGGTGCAATAGCCAGCGAATTCTTCGTTGACTTTTGGCGAACAGTGTACGAAGGGGGTCCCGGGCTGAGTTGCCTCGACGACGAGACTGGAGGGTCAGGAGAGCGAGGAAGGGCGGTGTAGCGACGTCTGAGGGGAGGGGGATTAGCGAACAAGCTACGAGTGGTGGGGGAAGAGCGGGGCCCTCTCTCACTAACGCGCCAGTTGGGTGAGGTCAGTGTCGAGCGTTCGCGGGTTGGACCGGGCCCCGAAGCTCTTCGAGCGTTGGACTTCTTTCCCCTCCCCTCTCCTTCTCGCTCTTTCTCTATCCATCCCCCGACCTCCCCACCCTCGTAGCGATTCTTCGGCGTATAAAACCATGTACGTGCAACGCTCGTGCACGAACCTTCTTTCTACGTGTGAGTTGGACCGGTGCGGTGCCTGCTGCTATACCCCTATGGTATAAAAAAAATCCCCCACCCCTCTCGCTCTCTTTGCCAAAGCCCCCCTCCCCCTTACTCCCTCCTCTCTCGTTTCTTTCCTTCCTTCCTCAAACGCTTGGCGAATACGTCGAGTCTTCCTTCTCTCTCTCTTTCGTTTTCATGCATGTGTGTGTGTGTGTCTGTGTTCGTTTGCGTGAGTTATGTATATGCTCTAGCCTATGAGCGATGCGTTTCACGGTGCAACGTGCGTGTGCATCTGCGCGCGAAGCCAACATCCACGAATGACGAAGAATCGACGCGGACGAATGTATATATATATTTTTATATGTGTTGGTGTATACAGGAGGGCACACTACGACCAAGTGTGTGATACGAGGCTTATGCGTTTTGGTACGCGTGCCTATGTGTGTGTGTTACACACCGAGACATCGCATGATCGGCCTCTGGTGTGTGCAAGTTCTAGGTTCTTGCAACCGAATGCATGGGTGCAAAGGGGAAAATAATGGATGAGAAATGGTTTCTCTGAAATCGAGCCTCTTGCCTCTCTCTCTCTCTTTCTCTCTGTCTCTCTTCGTTGCTCTCGGTCTCGCTAGATTTTTAGTTTACGAACCGTATATTCGTTTTATCATATTTCGCGGGCGACTTTCTCGATGAAAAATGAAACGAATTACAAATTCTGGTTCGAGATACTGGAAAACAATAATAATAATCATTCTAAAAATTGCAATAGCAATTTTAATTCGATCGAATTTTTGAACGATCGATTCAAAATCGATCGAAACGATCTCGAATCATGCATCATCGTATTGTTTTCTTAATATTGGAAAATAACAAATTCGTACAATCCCAACAATTTTTTTACTACAAAAGCGCATTTTTATACCTCCGTGCGTCTGCCACGTTACAGAAAAGAATTTTCGCTTCAACCTGTGTGTGTGTGTGTGTGTGCGTTTTTGTGTTTGTATGCGTTCGTTGCAGTTTGCGAGAGCGCGGACGGGCACTCGGTCCCGGTTTCGCAGTGTTCGCCAAGAGGTGCATCGCCCTCCGTCGCTGCGTCAAGGCCAGCGAAAATACTCGCTCGCTCTCGGCTCACTCGCTCAGTCACTCTACTAACCGCCGAAAGCCTCTTCCACCACACCGTACCAACGAGTGTGAGAGAGAGAGAGTCTCCTCTCTGTACCCTATACCTTCTCTTCATTCCTCTTTGCTGCGCCTGCCAGCGCGTACCTCCCCCTTCCCTCCCTCCTCTCCAACATCGTCTACTTCTCACTCGTTCCTCCACGATATATATTTCTCCTCTCTGTCTCCCCTATCGTCCCTCGCTTCCCTCTTTCGCGTTGCACTGTCGCCGCGGTTCTTCGCGGTTTTTTTCCTCCTCCGTCGCGCGTCCCGTGCTCTTGTACTCTCTCCCCTGAGCTCAGTACCTCTCTCTCTCTCTCTCTCTCTCTCTCTTTCTTTCGTTCGTTCTCTCTCGACTGTTCCCCCCTGGCATTACCTCTCTCGACCGGGCTCTCTTTCGCCTGCTGCACTTTACCGTCCCGTGCTGCGCTCGAGATGCAACGTGCGTTTTCTTCACCTTCTTCTTCTTCTCGTTCGTCCAACTACCAACGTGAAATTGGAATGTACGAAAATTTTTTAGACAATCGACCTCTCAACACAAGCTTCGTGGAATAATAACTTGTTGTTAATTCATTTCGTTCCATTGGTTTGAATCTGAATTTGTTCAGAATTTTACAACAGGGAAAAAAAAGAGAATTGATTTTTTGTCGAGTTTTAATGAAAACATTTTTTTGGGGAAGTTATTGTTATTTATGGTTTTTATTACTTTTCAATATAGGAATCACTGGATATTTTGTCATGAACAAAACATTGACAAGCTGTCGTAAAACTCGGTGCAAAGAAGTGTTTTTCTTTTTTCATGCGGTTGAAAAATATTGAAATCCTGTAACATTTTCCGACCGTCGTCATTTTCCTTAGACTATCGTACCGCCCTCTGAATTCTCCCATTAATTCATCGCCAATTCCCAGGCTGCGGTCGCGAGGCTTTTGAAATACAAATTCACTTGAGAAATCATGGGCGAGTTGTGCGAAGGCATTATAAAATGGAGAATTCTCGGCATGGGGCTGATGGCGAACAGGTCGAAATGAGGGGAACGAGGTGGTTGGTGTGGCAGCGGCGCTGTAGCTACGGGACTCATGAGACGTTCCCTGGCGATAGAAAGGAACGAGAGACGAGAATGGCGAGTGGCGAATAGAGAGAGAATGAGAGAGAGAGAGAGAGAAGGGTCGTTTGGTCTTCGAGAGAAGTGTATGGCTCGAAAGTGGGGGTGAGAGGGGTCCGCGCGAGACTGGCGCGTTTTCGGCCTGCGGGAATGTTGGGGTCCGCTCAACCGAAGGAACGAAGGGATAGGTCGGGACTTGCTTTGCAGGGCACCCCCCCACTTTCTCTGTGTGAGGCCCGGGCGAACCGTTCTCTCTGTCTTCTTCTTCTTCTTCTTCTTATTTCTTTCTCTCCCTCTCTTCCTCCTCTTCTCTCTCATTCCATTCTCGTCCTTCTCGTCGGGCCCTCGTTCCTTTTTGTTATCGCTCGCCCGAGGGCCTCGGCGTTCCTTCTGGGCCTGGCAACTCCCACTTCTCTCTTCCTCTCTCATCTTCCTTCTCTCTTTCATACTTCTTCCATCCTCTTGGTCGTCTCGATCGTCTCGTATACGCGTTGCACTCTCCCTATGTATTTTCCTCTCTCGCTTCGTATCTGCGTGTGCGCGCGTATACATATATTTATATCCGACTGGTGGTTCGTCGAACGTCCCGGAGAAGAGAACTCTCTCGCTATATACACGATAGGGAAGATTGGCCGGTGCGACTGTGAGGAGAGAAAATCCCTCTCTCTTTCTCTCTCGTCGCAACACGAGAGCTCGACTGTGGCGACTCTTGCTTCTGCTGCTGCTGCTGTTCCTGCCGTTGCTTCTTCTGCTTTTGCGGCCGGTGCAACGTGTGGTGTCCCTTCTCTCTCTCTCTTATATCCCAATGAAGATGTTGCTCGGCCAACCTCGGTCCCGAGAATCTTGTCCGACGTTCCCCCACTCCTCCACACACTCGCCATTTTTCTAGCTCACAAACTATTTTAGTCACAAAATAATTCTCATTGATCTTTTATTTCATCGTAAAATAAATTTATCCAATTTTCGCTTTTCAATAACGGCCAAAAACAAAATTCAATCTTTCGAATAAAAAATCACCCCTTGCAATTTTCGTCATGCTCGACAATAATAATAATAATTTTATACTACAATAATTTATATTATTATTTGTATTATTAATAATTTTATATATTAATAATTAATATTATTATTAATAATAATAATTATATATATTAATAATAATTATTATTATTATTAATATTATTATTTTACTTATTTATTATTATACTTTATTATTATTATTATTATTATTACTAATTATATTATTATTATATTTATTATCATTATTATCATAACTGTAGAAATATTTATTATAGTGAGAATGTAAAAAAAAATCTAATTAACGTCAAAATTAATAAATATGAAAAATTTACGATTCGTTAGATTTCCCCGAAGATTATGAAATCGCGGCAAGCTCGAGAGGCGTCACGTAGTTCCTGGCGCTATCACCGATAGCCTAGTCTAACTCTCTAGATAGAGAGTCTCGTGTCCCGCGGTGTCGAAGTCAACCATTTCGTACTTTAGTACCAACCGCCACTGTATGCTCGGCAAGTATCCAGGAAGAAGGACCCCAATTTGCTCTCGTGTACCGTTATACCCGCGGTGTGGCGCGAGTTAGCGTGCGTGCGCGCGCGCGCGTTGTTCGAAAATTTAAGGGTCTACGAAGCGTGAAAGGTGCCCCAGGGGGAGTCTCGTACGTCGTATAACGTGTCCGTGCGGTAGTGGAAACAGATATCGGTCCGGGGCTAAAGCGCGACGGCCTCCCCGCACGCGCGAGCCTACGGTACGGTACAAACGCCGAGACGAGAAACTCCCCGCAGGATCCGCGCTGCGAACTCGCGTCGCGTCTCGCTTCCTCTCGCTTCGACTCGAAGCTTAGGTATATAACGTTTATACAGAATCTACCACGGTATATATAAACGTATGTGCTTGTGTGTATATAAGCCGTGCCGAGGTATACGCATCGTTACGTGTCGGTTACGTGGAAGAGACGGCGGTACGGTGATGCTGATGCCACGGTGCGTTCTATACTATATGTATGTATTTATTTCTATACAGCGCACGCCTCCACTCGCCTCGTAAGAAGCCATGAGGCCGATGCGTAATGTCCAACGTAACTTTACGAGGCGTTAGCGATGCGGCGAAGAGGCGTAGACGAGAGAGAGGGTGAGAAAGAGAGAGTGAGAGAGAGAGAGAGAGAGAGGTAATGGCAGGGAGTAGGGAAGAGAAAGGCTAAGAATGTATTACGAACAGGCGTAATAAGGAACGTGGTTAAGGTTAAGGTTAAGAAAACGAAAATAAATCATTAGCGAAGTGAAAATATATTGCGTTTAAAAACTTCTTTTTTGCCTTTTTTTAATTTTTGTTTCACTATGGACAATGTGTAATTTCAGACGATAGACGTAATTTGAAGATTACATGAGTTATTATTAAGGGTCTGGGGGGAGAGTGTACAAATTTTGGGAAATCGTTAAAAAAAATTATTTTCGTGTTTTTTTTGTTTTGTATTTTTAAACGGTAGACTAGGAACGAGAAAAAGTTGCGAGCGTAATTCTTCTCGGCCTTTCGACACCTGTGAATCCATCTCACCATCTAGATCTTTCTCCCGACGACCAAGGCCAGTGCACAAAGCGATCATCGTGTCTCTCTCTCTTCCTCGCTCGCCCTCTCTCTCTCTCTCTCTCACTCTGTCTCTATCCCATTGCCGTGTGGCTGAAGCGAAATGCACGTTGAGGAATTGCACCTGCGATTCGCGATCTCGAATCGTCTGCCTCTTTCCGGTGCACGCACATACACACACACACACACATAGACACAAAGACAGACAAGAACGAGAAAGCGCGCGCGCATCTTCGCTCTCGCATCTTTTACTCGCAATTCGCGGGCATAATCATTCATCAAACTCATTTAGGCTTTTTCGTACAAAATAATGTTGTTCCTCTTTTTGTTTTACGTTGATATTCTCCACGGGTCGTGCAATATTCACGAACCCCTCGTGCAACGCTCGTTCGAGAAATCGAGTAAAGTAGATCGTCGATCATTTCCGGCGTAATCGCCGCATTAGGAAACAGCTGCGCGAAAAATACGTTGATGATTTCGTTACTTAAAATTCATTTTTGTTTTCACCGTATCGTACCAATCTAGCTTGAAATTTGTTGCATTACGAAAATATTTGTAATCTTTTTAATTGTAAATTTTCAAAATAAAATTCTCCAAAAAAAAAAAATCGTAAAAATTCTTCGCTTGTCGATCGTGCTCGATTTTATTCGCGACACAACTTGGCGAATCGACCTAACGTAGAAGACACTGACGACTTTTCCCGGACGACTGAAACGCGAATAAGGGACCTCGTCTCTCGTCGTCTTTTGTTCCCTTTGGATTTTCTCCATAAAATCATCGAATAAGGCAAACCATCTTTTTCTTAACGCGCGCTCGACTCGCGAGAATGTGAGAACTCCCTCGTGCAAATGCACGCGCCGAATGACAATCGTACCGTCGCGTTTCTCGAACGAACGACAATAAACGTATACGAAAAACCCCGATAAATTTACAATACGAAAGAAGAATTTGTCTCGTGACGATTTTTCTTATTTTTAAACATTTATTTTCTTTCATATTATTTATCGTTAATAATCGTTCTCTCGTTTCCTCCCTATTTTCAGAAAACGTCGAGACCGCTTGGAATTATCGCGACCGGTGAGTACATTGCTTCTTCCCTCTCTCTCTCTCTCGCTCTTTTTCTCTATATGTCTCGTTTTTCTTTTTTTTTCTCTCATTTTTTTAAATATGTAATTAAGCCTCGCAGAGGAAACAACGTGACCGCGTGATGATGAGAGTCGAGTGCACGAAACGAGCATCAACCACCGTGTTGCCGGTTGCATTTTGTACACCGCGCGTTGTCGTGTGTGTTATATATACGGTAAAGAAGAGAGAGAAACAAAAAGAAACAATACATATACAGAGGCAGAGACGCAAACGTATACATACACAGAGCGTGGCCCCTGTGATCGAATAAATAGTAGCGTAAATAGGCCGCACGAAATTAGCAGTTGCCGCGCGAGGCGAATAGCATTTAAGATTTTATCTGCTTGGGAATGATGGCGCGAGGGGCGATTCGATGGGGGCTGTTTCCCTTCTCCTTTCTTCCTTTTCAAGAATATACATATATACATATACACACGTATATATGTGTTTATATATATATATATATAAAACATATAAATAAAGTTCCTCGCATTCTCGTTGTCTTTTTCTTCGTAACTCGCAGTTCGTATATTTTTCCTCTCTTCCCTCTTGTATCTATCGAAGCATCCATCTTCCCTCCCGCCCTCCCTACCACAACCGTACCGTCGAGAGGAAAAACGCGCGCGCCCGGCAGCTGCGACTCGGCGTCACGGTCAGCGAGCGAAACCGCGAGGGTATATATATAAAATAATGTGCACGAGAATGTACGAGCTACGGCAAAGACTTTCGGATTCGTCGGCGTTACCAAAGTTCATAACCCTCGGTCGCATATTTATTACGAAAATTCCTCGTTCTTAACGAGATTCGACAATTTCGTTTTCGTATAGTATAACCTCGTTATTAATACAACGATTCGTCCCGAAGGAAAATCAAATCGTGGTTACGATTGACGCTCGCTCTTCCGGAAGTTTCGATACGATTTTCACGATACTTTGTCGACGATGATTTTCCACGATAACGGGTCCGCGTGAAACTGTTAAATTACTCCCATTATCTATATACACACACACATATATATATATATACATATAGATCAGTTTTCATACTCGGTTAATTCGTAGCCGAATCATCGTTGCAAGGTTGGTAACGTTCGCATCGAAATACTCGTATTAGGGAAATATAGTAGAATTATGTGAGAGGTAGAATATATGCGCGGTGTATGTAAAATATAAAGAGCGTTATGTTGTCGAAGAGTGGAGGGGAGGAGAAGTTCGGTCGTAGAATTTCTCCGGTCTCACCGTCATAGAGGTGGTGATGTGTCCGTCGCCGGTTCGCAGACGTTACAAAATGTGTTACACGGTAGAGGAGAGAAGAGCGTTAGTTGGATAGCGCAAATTCGTATAGGACACGGTTGAGCGGACTTCATGCCACCCGGTATAGTTACAGTCTCGGGTAAATTCATATATATATATATATATATATATATATATATATATATATATATATATATATATATATATATAGAATTTTACACGTTGTCGGAGTAGTACGGTCGAAGCACGCTGCGGAGAGCGGTGCATGGGCTAGCTGGTGTGCATTATGCCCGCGAGAGAGCCAATGGCCGCTGACGGTTCCCTTTGACGATGGTCCGCGGTTAGGGGGCGCCGAGCAAGAGAAGCGCCGGGCCGATGAGGAACAGACCGAGGGCGAGAGAGAGAGAGAGAGAGAGAGAGAGAAAACGAGAAGAGCGAGAGAGCTACCGATGCGTCAGTGAACGCGATCGATAGAAATGATTCCACGGTAGCGCAGAGATGAGCGCCAGTGCGCTCTTTGAGCATTCATCCCTCGCTCTCTCTCCCTACCTCTGGTGCAACGGAGAGAAGTGCATCGAATGATTTTTCAAAATGAAATACAGAGCGGTGGACCGTGCTACGAGCGAGAGAAAGACAGGCAGGAAGCGGAGTTTGAGCGGGCACGGGGGAGAGAAAATTGAGTGATGAAGATAAATAATATGTTGAAGTTAATACGAAGTTAAATTTAAAAAATGATGAATATTAAAATTGTCGTTGAAAATTGGCTGAAAAATAATTGTGTGTGTGTTTTTTTAAGGGCAGTTACTGTTTGGCCAGAGGGGTGAATAATGCAATCGGTGCGCCGACAATTTTTACGATTCGATGACGAGAGGAACGGACTGAGGGACGATACAAATCGACGACAATGAAAGATCGGAACGAGCTCCGGGCGATAAGAGCGAAGGAGAAAGGGGGGAAAGAAGAAAAGAAAAATATATAAATAAAAAAAAAAACAAAATAGAAACGAACGAGAACGAGCGAATAATGTGCGTCAATGCAATTCTGTCGTGGTCTTTCGCTCGCGAGGTTTGCGAAAGTCATCGTGACGAAGGGATAGGCCGGCTTCCACGGGAGAGCGTGGCTCGAGAGAGGCAAAATGTTAAGACGACGGAATGCGCAGCATGGCACACGGAGAGAGAAGCCGATGAGGAGGATGAAGGAGAAGAAAAGGAAGAGCAACGATGAGAAGCACTGTGGGCAGAGAGGAAGAAGAGGAAGGATAAAGGAGGATGAAGAAGAAGAAAATGAAGAAGACGAAGGAAGAAGACGAAGAGTTGCAAGGAGCCGCGGTTTTCGCATACGAAAGAGCAGGAGCAAGAGAGCAGAAGGCAAGGACCCGTGCACAATGCGTGCTCCGGGGAATAAACGAGCCCATGCCCTCGACTGCAAGATGGACTATGCTGTTGTGGCGCTGGAGAAGCTGAAGATTCAGGCGAAACTCTCTCTACCTCTTTCTTTCTCTCTCTCTCTTTCTCTGGCCAGCCATCAGGCTCACTGACGCCAAGGCGTGCTCGTTGCACACGAGACGCGTCGAGGGACTCTCGTCTCGGCTTCTGAGAGAGTATATTCGCTTCGTATATGCGAACGAGAGTTGATCCGACTAGAGAGAGAAAGAGAGAGACAGAGATGAGAAGAGAGAGATTGAGAGGGTCGCCGGACTGCTTGGAATTTAGGGTAGGTCAGAGGACACGGCATGGACTCGAGAAGGCTTGGCCTCATCCGGTGAAAGGGCGAGGGAAGGAGGACCTTCAACCAGTTTAGATAAAAATCACCATTTTGTATCAAGCCCAGGCCTACGAAGCGATTCGTGCTTTGATTCTTTTTTTCATTTACTCCCCTCCCATCGTTTCATCCCCATTTTATTCCGACTCTGGTCGACGGATCTTTTCTAAAGCGTTTTTGTCAACCCCCGTCGCGTTCCTCACTGAGAAACCGGTTGAAATTTGAGGCAGGTCGTGGTTTCGGATTACTCCACTTTCATCTCGCTTCGAGCGAGCCACTGACAATAATCACAATCATCCCCTCCCTGCTGTACCAGACAGTCGTTTCTGCTTGAAGTCTGAATCAACGTTTCGTCTCATTTTTTTGTCTCGTTAGTTCTTTCATTTTTTCTCTCGTTTTTAATGCAATTTTCTCGTGCGAACGAAACGCCGATAAATCTCGGATTGTTTCGTGTATTGTCGTCTCGGGACGTAATACACCCCTTGGACTTAACGTACTAACAAAAAAAGAAAGAAAGAAAGAAAGAAAAAACTGATGCTGGGAACTCTCGAGGTCTCGGCTCGAGTTTCTTCTCTTCCACGTGGACGATAATCGGGAAGGGGAAATGAGGGAACGAGGCGAAAGGGAACCGAGCAAAAAAGGGGGGCTTGCGAGCGAAACACCTGGAAATTGGGGTAGGTCGGTTAACCCGGCCCTCTCTGTGGCCTTCTTTGCGTATTTTTTATTGTTTTTTTCTATTCGATAGTTCTTTGTTAACAAGACCTCGCGTCCGACCTTCGAACAATTCCAATGTCTCCCATGTAGCTACGTGGACGAAACCTCGAGGCACTCAGAGCAGCACCCTCCTTGTATTTCGTTACGTTTTTTTTTCTTTTTTTTTTCAATTTATAATTCCGCCCGTTTATTTCTGGCAGTCAATTCGCCGAAGGTTGCGCCGCGACGCACCAACGAACCGTGTCGAGGCAAGGAGTGGGGCAAAGTGGCGTAGAGGGCCAGGTTCATGGTTAAAAAAAGGGAGAGGGAACGAAGGGCTGCGATGCGGGCCAGCTGAATATTTGGGTAGGTCGGGTTGCCACGGTCTTCCCCCTCACACTCCCTCCCTCAGTCTCACTCTTTCTCCCTCTCCCTTTTCTCAAACACCCCTCGATTCCGGTTCTCGGAGACGGCCTACAAATTCTCACTCCATTTTTGGCCGACTTCCCCAATGGCCTCACAATGCCAATGTCACGCGTCCCAATGCCTCGCCCGTAGGCTTTTCACCCCGCTATCTCCTTCCTCCACGAACAAAACGACTGTCATGTTAAATTTTTCATTATCTGATCTATCTCGCTTCGTCACAGTGTTTCTTTTTTCATATATTTTTTTTATTATTCAATAAAAATGATTTTTGCTCACGTCCATTCATTCGTAGGACGAGATTTCACTGTCGCGAAAAGCTTCGTACGGTAATAACGCAAATCAAGAGGGTTGGGGAAAAGGTTACATCTCTGACGCGACATCGTCGAGGGAATGAAGACAAACGCGAAGCTGAAACAAGACAAGACCCAGAGAAAGAGAGAGAGAGAGGTCGCGCGTGTACCGAAGGCTAAATAAAAATGGAGAACGAAATCCGAAGTGGAAGCGCGAGTAACAAGAAGAAAACGAAGAATCATGATGAGAGCAAGAGAGAGAGAGAGAAAGAAACGAAGAAGAGAATGTGAAAAAAATTCGACGAATAAAGGGAGAAGGATAGAGAGAAAGAGAGAGAGAAAAAGAAAAGATATAGATATACAAATATGAGCGTAGAATGTGAAAGAGAGAAAAGAGGTAGGCCTGGACGCTCTCGGGACTAACGACGATGAAGAAGCAGGAGCGTGACTCCCTCCTCCCCTCTTCCTCCCGCCGTTCCTCACTTTAACCGCCCTTACCCCCCTTTCGCCTCTCTTCTTCTTCTTCTTCTTCTTCTTCTTCGTCGCTTCCTCCTCTTCAATCGGCTTGCAAGACGCGCTCTCGAAAGCCCTCCCCACCCCACCACAAGCCGGTTGGGCCGGTGAGCCAACTCAATTTCTCCTCTTTTGGTACCCAACTTCGTGGCTCTCTCTCTCCCTCCGCGCGCTCCTCGACGAGACTCGCCCCACTCCCGCGCTATTGCCGTGGGGCCCCGCTGATTCTCTTGCCCCCCTTCTCCCCCTTGCCCTTCCTTCCTCTCCGTACTTCTCTTCGTTCCCCGCAACGTGTTCCACACTCCGCGCCGTCTCATTCTCTCTCTCTCTCTCTCTCTCTCTCTCTCCCTTCCATCCTTTCCATGGCTCTTGCCTTTGGGTCCTACGGCCATTGATCCCGACCTTCACGCGCTCGCCGAACGCCGGACGAAGAGTGCGCGCGATCCCGAGACGCGAAAGGCGGACTTGCCAAACCCCGAACCTGCCGTAACTCGGTTTTGCTTGAAGCTCCACGGTGCATCGTCGTCTCGTCGTTCGCGTCGTCGAAGCGGCTTTTTTTTTGTTTTAGTTCGTTTCGCGGCGAACTCTCGCTTCTCGTTCGTCCAAGGTTTTTTTTTTTTGGATTCTGTCCTTTTTTTCTTTCGTTGCTCCTCTTTCGTTTTGCCTCTTTCGTCTCGTTTCGATTTACTTGTTTCTCTCTCGCTCTTTCTTTCCCCCTCGCGAGCGTGCCCTCTCTCGAGAACCAGCTCTCGAAGCGCCGATTTCTACTTGCCGAACTCGGCGGGCGCGCGAGAGACGGCCTTCGGCCGCCATTTTTCGCTTTTTGTTTTCGACTCGATCCCTCGAGCTCCTTGGCAAGGGGTGATTTATTTTTGTTTTATTTTATAACGTGTGCCGTCTTTGTTGCGTCCGATGTTCATCGCTGGTTAAATCGTTCGACGAAAAAGCGAGACGCATAAAACGTGCGGCATTTTTTAAATCGCTGTGGAAACTTCGTTTATCGATCGTGTTTACGATTATTTATCTGTTTTTTGTTTATAAAAGAATTGTTTTTCGTTGAGTTCTTTATGGTGACGATAAGAATTCTAATAACGAAGAAAAAACAACGAGTGGGTGATAAAAAAAATTGAGCTTTAGAAATTGTAACGGCAATTTTCATCAATAAACCATCGACTCGAGAATTTTGCCGTACACCGTCGGATAGACGAGAAGAATCTCAATATCGCATTGCGATACGAGAATTGAAAATTCTATCTTCATAAAATAAAATCCCTAATATTTTAATGCGATATTTATTAAATGAGAAAGAGGAATATTTATTAACCGAGGAGAAAAAACGAAAAATATTAATGCGACAGTTGGAAATTCTATCTTCTCAAAATATTGCATAAATTATGAAAAAGATACAATAACAATTTTTTTTTAAACAAAAATCTCTTTATTTATCTTCCTTACCGCATAAAAACTTTAGCAGCCATATTATGCTTTCTAAAATTTCTAATTTCTTGTCACTAGTTTTGTCAGTTAAAAGATTTTTTCTCAAAACCAATTCTGAATTCCAATTAATTTCTTCGTACAACCTATTTTTGATCCTAAAGCAAAACAATTGATAAACAAATCTTTGAATATTCCTGCTAAAAAAATTATTTTGAAAAGTAAAAACGAAAAAAGAAATATAATTAAAATTATTCCTGACAGTATCGTTTTGGAATTAGCGATTTGAGCGAGATGATCCAGAGCAAGAAAATATTCTCGGCTCCTCGATATAATTCTATGGTTGTCATATATTATCGATGAAAATTGCGGAAGCGTTCGCACCGGCGTCGGGATACGCCGCGTATGTTTATTACAAAATAAATCGAGAGAGAGAGTTCAGCTTGCTACGTCGTGCCCAAGTACGTCGGCGTTACGTGAATAAAATGATTCGAAACAAGGTTATTGGCTCCTTGGCGAGTTGCAGCTGGCACTGCTGGAGCAAAGGCGGTGCGGCGGAAAAGAGCAAGCCGTGAGCCGGAGCCTGCTGCGGCGGAGCTTCGCTACAGCCCGATGCCACGATAGTGTTGCCGCGTGCAATTTTTCAAGACCGAGTCCTCGTGCTCGCACTCTTTATCCAGCTTTTATCGAGTATACTCGTAATCGCCGAAGCGAAGACGGACGGAACATTATCTACGATAACGGATTTACGTAATGACGACCTCGTTTCGTCGACCACCAAAGTTGGAACCGAAAAATGAAGTTATTTATTTCGTTTTCGATTAAGAATTTAAAAAACAAAGACAATAAGGATAACAAAAATTCAATAAAGATTTTGTCGTTCGATGGTTAATCTAGATTTTTTTATGAAGTAGGAAGCGATGAAATTTGATGCCAGAATTAAAGAAAATATGACGAAAATTTTGTACTTTTTAAATAAATAAGAAGAAAAATATTTTGATAGCAAACTCGTAAAAACGACGGCCTCGATTCGTAGACCACCAAATTTGGAACTCGGAAAATTACGCTAATTATTTCATTTTTTATTACAACTATAACAAACAAAAAAAAGTAACAAAAGTAGTATGAATTTTTTATATCGTTCGATGTTTAATCGACATTTTTTATAAAGCAATGAGAGCGATGGAATTTGAAGCCAAGACTGAGGAAAATACGAACAAAATTTCGTCCTTTCTAAATGAATAAGAGGAAAAATAATTTAATAGTAAAATCGTAAAAATGAAAATATTTCGAAACAGCTACGTGCGTTGAAAATCTGGCGGGCATATTAATGCACTCTGGACGCTGTAGGTACGAGAGAACGTGTAAGATATTTACTTTTGTAATAAAAAGAAAATATATTTTTCAAAAATAATTTGCAATGTTATTTTCCGGTGTCCACTTGGATAAAATTCTTTGTTCGGACTGTACCGAAGTCTCCGTACTGGTAAAAATGAAGGTACAAGTACCGGTGGACGAGCGGGCATGGTAACCGAGTTGAGCGAAAGAGAATAATTCGTCGAACGAAAGAGCAAGGAGATATGAAGTGGACGAGAAACCTGGAGAAAGAAGGAGAAAGAGACAGTGAGAGAGAGAGAGAGAGAATCCAAGTGGTATTCGGGTTCGTCCAACCAGCAAGAGAGCCCAAAGTGGCTCGTCGGAGAGCCGTCGGTGCCGTCGTCCGACAAAGAGAGTCCTGACCGGGTCCGCTTGGCAAGAGGATAAATAAAGCACCGGCAAGAGTAGCGACGTGCGAAAGACCATGCAGGTAAAAGTAGCGAAGAACGGAGCAACTCTAAAACAAACAAAAAAAATAACCGCAACATACAAAGAAAGAAAGAAAAACAATAAAATTTTCCAAGAAAACACAGTAATTTCGATAAAAACAAAAATTTACCCTTGTTTTCCAACCCCCGGGCGAGTGGTCCTTGCGTTAATTAATTTCTCCTACCCCACGACGTTTCTTACGTTCCATAAAATAAAATTCTACCGAACGTTCATCTTCGTGGCAAAAAAAAAATCCAATCGATTTCCCTCGACGAGAACAATTTCCCATTCGGGAAAACACTTCGTCCAATCGATGGAACAAAAATTCCCAATAATGAAAAACTCGAGATAAACCGAGGATAAAAAATACTATATACATATATATACATATATACATACATATATATATATATATATATATATATATATATATATATATATATATATATATCGTACGATCAAACGTGAACAAATCTTAAAAACCGTCCTGTGTTCTTGGCAAAGTGTCGGTAACTGGGTGGTAGCCAATCGGCGATTGTGCAAAAATCCCTAGGGGTTGCACAGCGAGGGATCTCGACGATGGCAAAGGGTAGCGACATCGAGACTGTACGACAAGTCATGTTCTATAGAACGCTACGTTCTATATATAAATATATGTTTAAAAAAAAAGACATACATACATATATAAAAATATGAAAAAAAGTGGGAAGGGGTTCGAGCGCATAGGGGGAGAGGTAGGGGGTTGAAAGGAAAAAAAAAATCTAGGGGGTTGGTGCGGGATTTGCTTTTTTTCCTCGAGGATGAGCGACGCGGGGTGGAGCAACACACGCCCACGCTCGGCCCAGGCCATGCCTAGGCCTACCCCGACGCAACGTGCACGTTACCTATATACATATAACGCGTATATATTCCGTCGGGCTGCGTGCGACGTTATACACGAGCTTCCTATATGTATATATATATATATATGTCTATATATATTTAGCCTGCGCTTATTTTCACCGAGAGCAACAGAGACGAACGTAAAACCAACCCCTAACCTCCGGGGCCACGCGGGGGCGTGTACGTGCCCTGGCACAAGGGAGAGAGAAAGAGAGAGGAAGAGAGAGAAGGAGTGCGGTACGTATTTTTACGGTGCGCATTTTGCGGAGCACGAGGGTTGAAATGCAAAAGAAGAGAGAGAGAGAGAGGGAGACGAAATGAGAAAGGGGGTTGATGAGGGGTGCATCGGGGGTAGTTGTGGGTGAACAGGGTAGAAGGCAGAGAGAAAAAAAATATACACACACTCGCGCGTATACGGAGAAGCAGTGCAACCCTCCGTCATCCCATCATCGACGGTCCGAAGAAAGGGAAGCCGGAAAATTCGATCGTAAAAAAATTCCCAGCGCATTTTACGCTTTTTATTTCATCCCTCTTGCTTTCTTTCTCTCGCTCTCTCTCTCTCTCTCTCTCTCTCTCTCTCTCTCTCTCTTTCTCTCTCTTTCCTGGTTTTTGCGGCTCTCGTTACGCTTTTTTCCACCCCTGTTCTCGATGCTCTTTCCGATGGTCGTTGTGAGCGTACTTACGTACCCGGTGTTCATCTCGCGAGCTGATATTGACAATGCCGAGGTTCTCGTTCATCTCTATTTTGCCATACGACAGATATACTTTCGAAATCCGAAGGGAGATGTACGTAACCGTAATATTATCGAAATACGTGACTTATTTTTCTCTATAAAAGTGTTTCGATACATTGCGCAACGTTAGAAGGAAAATAATGCCTTATAAAGTTGAATTCTCTATTGAAAAACCTGTAAAAAAAAAAACAAAACATTTTCCCACATTTTCTGCATCCTCTCCCATTCCCAGAATGTTTTAAGTAAATTCTACGAGATATGAGCCCTGTATGTCAACATTTACACATTGGGTGTATTTGTATTCCTCTTACTAAAAATTTTACTGTCCCATGTACCGGGTGTCCTGAAAACAACGGTCGTAAAAGATCGAGCTATATCCACGTATTATGTGAGACTTTTGCAGATGACAAAAACCAAAAAAAAAAACCAAAGAAAAATGAACGTTGTTTGACACTCGTGACGTTCGATTTGGAGATCCAGCGTGGAATATACGGGAAAGGTGGTGGCCTCTCGCTTCTTTTCATATCTCTCGTTCTCGCTCGCTCTCTAACCACGTCGTTTTGCTTTTTTGCCTCACTTGCTTCGCACTCGTCGTTTTTCCAGCACGTTTCCTGTTGCAACTTCCCGAGACAGGGATACTTTAACTTTTATATATGTGTATAAATATATACATACATGGGTGGGTGTGTGTGTGTGTATAGAAAGGCAGAGCGAGAGAGAGAGAGAGAGAGAGAGAGAGAGAGAGAGAGAGAGAGAGAATGTAGACAACGGTGACGGGTGCCTGAGCAACGTGTGTCTTCTCAGTTCCGCCGAGAGTCGTTTGTAGGTCTGTACATACGCCAGTTCGCGAACGAAAGGAGAGGATGGAGATAGAGAAGGGGGTGTATAAAATGTATATAGAACGTATGGACAGATGTCGAACGTGTTTCGTGAGACGACGAACGCATCGTACCACGCCGATACGAAGTGAGATAAATTTTGGGAAATATGGACCACCTAATATAATAACTACCTGAATTTTAATCACATTTTATACAAATTACAACTCTAATCACATTGTTCCCACTATGAAATTTGAAATTTTCTTTCTAATTCGCTCAAAGATAAAAAAAAAAGTATTGTAAACGAAAATCTTTCTCCACGTCCTTTTCTCACGGTTCGTTCTATCACCGGAGCGCACGAAAAGTCTACCAACTGTGTCTACAATCCGCAATTTCTCAGTCGCGTTCTCTATCAATTTTCCTATTTCACGTATAAATCTCCCAGAACTCCTGGATTTACCATTTCGTCCCGTTACCACATGCCCCATCGAGCTGGAAAGAAAGGGGGGAAAAACCGGGAAAAAAAACGGAAAAGTCCTTTTCCCAAGTACAACCACGCGTGTATTTATCCAAAGAGAGAGAGAGAGAAAACGAAAGAGAGAGACAGAGAGAGACTTCAACCCCTCTTTTTCTCCCCGAGAGAAGAGCTAGGAAAACTGCGGGTGAGCGTTCACGATAACGATACACTCCGGGTATATGAAGTCGTGCGGCTAAAGAGCGCGAGTGAGTCGGAAAAAAAAATTGAAAGAAAAAAAAACGTAAAAAGTAAAAAAATAAGGTAGAAAAAGCCCACACACACACATACTAAATAAAAAGCGGAGCGGCAGCGAAGAGGAGAAAAAATGCGCAGTGATATAGGTGGAAGAAGAGCTGAAAAAAGTTGTGAAGACATAGACGTGAAAAAGGAATACTCGTGTACGTGTGGATGTGTCTGTATTAATGCACATATATATATGTGTCCATATGTGTAGCGTGCGTGTATCGTGGTTTGACAAAGAGTGAGAAGTACACGTATAAAGAGGAAGGTGAAGAGAGAGCGAGAGAGAGAGAATGGGAGTGCGGGAGGGGAGGGGGGGGGGGGCAACATATCCGACCGACCGTTATTTTTATAGCGTTACGGTAGGTTAGAGCGTCCGAGGAATGAACACAACGTCGATGCTCTTCTCTCGACCGGGTCGTAATATAGGCCTAGCCCTCCCCCCCTCCCCCCTGCAACTTCCCCCCTCCTCCTTTTCCTCCCTCACTCACTCAACATCTCTTCGTTCGGCTTGCATTCTGCGTATACCCTGACTTCGATGATGCAAGGCTACCGTGTGCATTTATAATGCACGCAAAATTTCATGCAGTAGCGCCCACAGAAGTGAACCCTCTCTATCTCTCTTCGATACCCTTTGATAAAACCCCGTGTGTGCCGAAGCACTAACGTTCGTCAAGCTAACGTCGGCCTATATTTAAAAGCGCACACCCCCGTCTCTCTCGTTTTCTCTCTTTCTCCGGTCTCTCTTACTCTCGCGAACGAACGAACGACCGGTGCACTTCCGGTCGCGTGGACAAGCCCTCGGCCTCCTCTTCTTCTTCTTCTTATTCTTCTTTTTCTTCTCCTTATTTCCCTCGCCGTTTTCCTTCTGCCCACCCTCGCGCGCAAACGCAACTTTATCCAACGTGAACATGTGAAGAAAAAAACGAGAAGAAAAGGAAGAAAAGAAAAACGTTTTTCTACGAGCCCTTCCGAAGCTCGTAAACACGTAAACGCTCTCGCTCTCTTTCTTTCTCAGGTTTCTCTTTACGAAACGCTTCTTTCACGTTCCCGGCCCTACGTCGTCTCAACCCGGCACTACCCGCAATCTTTATCGCGCGCATCATCAGTTTACACAACCCGTTGAGGGCGGATTTTGCCAAGGGTGGGTTTTTCGTACATCCTGACGTGGGAGATACGCCGGAAATTTGCCCCGAGAAACGTTTTACCCCGAGCGAACGATAGAGAGAACCAACCGAGGGCTCGACTCGCGACGTAAACTTCGTGAACAGAAACGATCTCCTTGTTCCCAACTCTACGAAGGATACAAATTCATTCAGCGAATAAAAAATAAACCTGAATATAAATAGTAACTAGATCTCGATTCTCGAAATAAAATCGAACCTATTTACGATCTCAGGCCTAATTTCAATTCGTACAATCGCGCGTATTTCAGGCTAGAATCACTGGCAAACTTTTCTCAAAGTTATAACGGAACATCCCCTACATTCAAGAATACATATATATATGTATAAATGTACCGGAACACCGAACTGACTTGGCCAAGTCATTCGGGCTTTGTCCCAGCCAGCTTCGTGGTTTCTGTCACGTCGATTTGTGTTTCTATCCCTACATACCTGTGTATCTATGTATATATGCCAGCAAAGTGACAAACAAAAGAGAAGAGAGCGAGTGGGGTTTCATCGAGTAATTTCAACGCTGGTGCAGCTGAAACTGGACCATCGTTCCGTATAGCCAAAGGGACAATGCGGTACGCCATTGGCTATATATATAGGTACACACACACACACCCACATATATTTCTATATATATATATATGGTGTTGGGTAGGGTAGAGGGTAGGGGAGTATTACGGTCCGAGAGAACGGTGCAACGAGGCTCGCGAGGGGTTGAGCTCTCGCAATGAGAAGGAATGTCGATTGAAAAGTCGAACGATTCAGGTCGACCCTCCAACCCAAGTCCGGGCAGCCAAATCGAGAACACCGAGACGAGAGAGAGAGAGAGAGAGAGAGAGAGAGAGAGTGAGGGAGAGAAACTCTGTGAATCCACTCTGGCATCCCAGTGAATATGGAAAGAGGCTATGCGCGTATCTGTATATATATATACGTACATAAATATATATTGACATAAGCATAAGAAAGAATCGAAGAAGAGTGTGGAGAGAATCGAATGACAGACACAGAGGAGAAAATGATACGTTAAAATAAGAGAAAGACAGTCGTTTATTTATGAGGGTAGTTTTGCAGTTTAATACACACATACAAACATGTACATAACGTCGAGGACACGCGTATGAGAAAAATAGAGGGAGAGAGAGAGAGAGAGGGAGAAAATGAGAGCAAGAGAGGCACGACATCAGACGCGACATTCGGTATTTATGTATATGTAGGTACGTATGAGCTCGAAACATCGACGCACCGATCACAACTGTCAGGTTATTGTCTCACGTTTTAATGGAACTTCAGCCGGGCGGAATATACGTTCAACTGAATTAAATGCCTTGACGATGTTGGCAAGACCATGAGCGAGAGAGAGAAAGAGAGAGAGAGAGAGAACGAGGCAAAAGGGATGGAGCATGCGAAGAGCATAGAGGATCACACGGCCCAGTATTGAGACACGACTCTCGAAGCGGAGAAACGAAGCTATACATATATATATATATATATATATATATATACATTCCTATATATATGTATATATATATATAGGAATGAATGGCAGGGTAGTAGTTCGCCGATGCATAATGGAGTGACGACGTATAGTACCTCGAGACACATACACACTCGAAGAGACCGGTGTGCCGATGATGCTTCGTCGTCGAATCTTCTTCAACACACGAGGGGACGTTGATAACTCTCGTACAACGCGAGCACACAGCACGTCGTGAGATTCAGGAAAAGAGAGAGAGAGAGAGAAAGAGAGAGAGAGAGAGAGAGCGAGGAAGTGTTGGAAGGGCAGGGGGGTAGTTGGAATGGGGGAATCGAGTCTGGGCTCTATCGAAAATTTAAATTACGTATACCCGGGGTCCATTACATTTCTTCCACACATACATACACATAGGCACGTGCACGGGACATACCCAATACGCGACGTTCTTCTCGTTTTTTTTTTACCCGTACTTTCTTTCCCACCCTTATACTCGTCTGGAAATGTAATGAAAGCGTACGGTTCGCTTTTTTCCCCCTGCTCCTTTCTTTCATTTTTTGCTCTTTAGTTCCGATGTCCGATATCAGAGACGAAGGGAAGATGAAAAAAGAGAAAGGAGTGGAGAAGGGAGGAAGACAAAAAAAAGGATAGAAAAAATCGTTGCATACGAAATTATCGACGAGGAAAAGATGTAAAAATTTCATCGAACACGACGTTGTCTTTGTTTCGTCCTTTTTTTCCTTTGTTTTGTTTTGTTTTCTTTCATTTTATTTTGTCGTTACTTTCGTTACAAATTGGCACAGCCTTGTCCCGATCGGCGGAGAGACACAAAGGTATCATCGGTACGTTTGAAGCGCGCGTAAGGTCGAATATTTCGCGCGCGAGCCTTCACGTTTCACGATCCTCCCAATGACATATATAGGGTAACGACTCGTCGCGTATCGAATGTAAATAAGATCGGCTTTGATCGTTCCCTCGGGTATGCTACGAAACGCTAGAGGTCGCTGCATCTACTACCGACGGAAAAGGTCGTTTCGATCTCCGGGATGAATATCTCACCCAATCTCGATGTCTCGTCTATGTCTCCATCTTACTATGAGAAGATAGATATAAATAAATGTATATAGAAGGAAAGAGAGAGAGAGAGAGAGTGAGAGAAATACACACAGAGACGGTGTATACTATGTCTCGACTCGAGGATTAAGTAATCGCCAAGCTTCGCGAGGGCGTCAAGGATCACGGCGTCTCCTCGCTCGCTTTTGCCACGACGACGATGAAAGGCATCTTCTCGCGTCGGTCAGAGAGAAAGAGAGAAACGTTCTGCTCATATATATATATATATGTATCATGTGACGATGCAACGTGCGAGAAGAGACGTTAAGATGACGAACGAGAGAATGAGAGAACGAAATTAAAGCGACGAACCGGAGAATGAGGTAAAACGAGATACACCAGTATATATATATATATGTATATGTATATATATAGATCGGCAGCAAAAGGGAAAAGTAACGAAAGGGGAGAGAGAAGCAGCGAAATAACTAGTAACTTACCTGTAGCCTTCGAAGTCTCGCACTCTTTTTATATCTATATATATATCTATATTTTTCTCCCTCCCTCGCTCACTTCGCTCCAGAGTACAAGGTACTTTCGACCGCGAAGAAATCTCCGAAGCTGGTACGCATGACTACCCCCGGAAATTAGCCGTCGTTTCGTGCTCATACCCTTCATTTTCTTCTTCCTCGTCTTCGTCTTCCAGCGTGTACACGCTTTTCTTTCCTCGTCGCTCTCATTCTTCGGCAAAATTTGTATTTCGCGTTTACATCTGGGACGCGGACTCTTCCACCTCGACGCCTCGATCAGCGACTCACTCTCTCTCTTTCTGTCTTACTGTCGTATTTATAAGGACGTTTCTTGCATGAAAAAGCTTAGAGATTTGTTTGATTGTGTCCGTCTGGCTGTAAGTATATGTTTAAGGGAAAAAAATACAAATATCCGAGGTATACATAAAAATACGTATGGAAATATATAAAAATATACGTAACGCGAAGTAACGGGAAGGTAGAGATGACATGACACCCGGGTCGTGTAAAGAAATAAAACCCGGAAGAGCGAGAGTCCGAGGGGATGAGAAAACGCGTAGGAAGCCGGAGCGAGAGAGCTTGTCCGATGCAGCGTGGGGAACTAAAAAAATAAATAACGCGAAGAGAGAACGAAAGAAAGAGCGAGGAAAGAGAGGAGAACGCTAGGGGATGAAGACTCGTGCGAGAGAGAGAGAGAGAGAGAGGGGGAGAATCGCGGGTAAGGGATGAAGGGGAGAGTCGAAGAGCCGCGAAACACGAGGGAAAGATAGAGAGAGAGAGAGAGTGACGTAGCGAGGAACGAGGAGACAACGAATAGAGAGGGAAAGAGAGAGAGAGAGAGAGAGAGCTCAGCACACACAGCGTTATAAGATCGATAGCTGATGTGATACCGACCCAGCCCAACCCCGGCATAGCGACTCTGAACTGAACCCAGCGCGACCCTTGGTTCGTTCACCCCCGCGGCTCTGCACATTCGCGCCATTATCTGTTCCAAATGTCGTCAGCGGCGTCGTTTCGTTTACGGTGCGGTGCTACGAGAGAGCTTCTCGTCTCGCTTCTACATACCTCCCGCTCGACCTCCCAACACCCCATCTCACCCTCCTATCTCTCTCTCTCTGTCTCTCAATGCCCTGCGTAGTGTGTGTGCGTGCTATCTCTCTGTTTCTCTTCCTCCGTTCTCACCCCCTTGCTACCACCTCTCCCCTGGTATTCTCTCTTATACGACCGGCCGAACCAACCCCCCCATTCCGTACCTTTACTCCGTTTGTCTCGGTTTCTACGTTTATCTATCTCTCTCTCTCTCTCTCTCTGTTCATGTCTTCCTCTCCTTCCCCATTTTCTTCCCTGGTCCTGCCTTTTCTCTCCTTTTATCCTTCGCTCCTCCATACCTTCTGCCCTCTGGACTCTTCTCTCGTTTCCGACCACCGTTATCATCGTCGTCGTCGTCGTCGACGTCGTACCTGGAAAGTCCCCAGTAAGCCCTCCCCCACCCCCGGTGCCTCTAACCCCTACTCCACTCATCCCCCCACAACTATAGTTCGTACATATCCAGCCAGTGGCAAAAGGAAATGTTGTTTGTATGTATAGACGCGAAGGGTGCGGATTCGCGACGGGGTTAAGGGTGGTAGTAACAGAACCACCGCATCTCCTCACCCCCCTTTCACCCCCTTCCTCCACCTCTCGCTCACCCCAAAGCCTTGCCTAGTCGCCTCTCGCTTCTCTTGTTTTTAAGGTTATGCGTTTGCCCCGTATTACGACCCATTCGGCGAGTGCTCGCCGCGATCCTTCGAAACTCTCCTCGTACTACGTACTTCTCTATACGTATAGTCACATTTTACGAATCCTTGATTCCCAACACAACTCCTACTCGCTTGTCGCTACGAGCTCGCGGTGCGTGTATCGCCTCTCCTTTTACTATTCATCCCTCGATGCGCACGAGAATCTTCTCGTTTCCCAACTGTAACTCCTCGAGCTATTCTTCCATCCTTCTGTAACGTTGTTTTCACGGTATGGGGAAGGAGAGAGTGAGATCGAGGAAGAAGAGGGAGACGAAAGGACGATGTCTCTTTCTCGAGAACGTTCTCTTCTTCTCCGTTTTTCCTTCTTTCGCTTTTCTCTCGCAGTTTGACGTTACCGCGTTGTACTTTAGCTACAATTTTGCGATATTACCTATATACATTTTCGCGAACAGTGTCGAATCTCTATTACGAGCTTCCACTCGACACCATTTTGCGCTAAGGTTGCGACGTAAATTTAGCGATTTTCATGGAGATAACTCAGGCCGAGGGTGTAAGGAGGGATGACTCGCGTCTCACGGTACGGTTTATAAACGTTCGCATTTTCCGGCAGAATTTAGGTTTATGTGCAATTTGCGTGTACCGTGAATTAATATTGTTTAGCACGGGGCGAAAGTGCGAGACGCTGAAACTGGCTACGATGGAACTGGGCGAACTCGAGAGACTTCCCGTGTAACGAGAAACTTATCGCGAGTATACGTGCGCGACGTGCTCGCTTTTTCTATCACGCGACGCGTCCTGAAAATAACGAAGATCCAATTTTATTTAAGAAAAATTAGAAAAATTTAATTTTCTCTCATATTTTAATATTTCTCGCTAATTCGTAATAAATATTCGTTGATAAATGATTATTTTTCGTCTTTCTTCGACGTTGAAAAGGAACGTTGATTTTTTGGTTTTCACAGCGAATCGGCCGTCGTGAGAACAAATTTTCTCAACCCTTCGAGCTCTTGGGTTTGTACGTCGTTGCTGGTATCGCGACCGTACGTGTACGTATGGCAGTCGAAGGTCGTCGCGGTCCTTCGCCCTCTTCTCCTCTCGTTCTCCCTCACGGCTCGCTCGGCATACTTCCGGCGGACGCCTAAATTTAGGCCTTCGCCGGACACGAGATATGCACCCGCGTGTGCGAGCCGGTTGTGTGTAGTTGCCGCTGCCTGTTTGCCCGTTTGCCCGTTGCATCGAGGTACTCGCTCGCGCGGATGTACGTGAGTACGGAGGCGAGACGGAAGGCACGCACGATCCAGAACGAGAGGGAGAGTTTATACGGGCAAAGAGATACGAGCGGCGCGAGAAAGAGCAAGAGTAACGTCGAGTACGAAATTTAACGAAACAAAAAATGAAATCAAAAAAGAAATCAACCCTATAACGATGATAATAAAATCATCATTTTTTATTTCACAATCGATTATACAAAATTTTGACAAATATTCGACTTGTTTCGGAAAATTGATAAATCTCTTTTTCATAAATTCTTTCAAAAATCGAAAACAATGAATTCCTATTAAAAAAGAAATTGCCAATTGGGAAAACAAAAATTGTAATTTGGAAAATTGATAAATCTTTGTTACATAAATACTTTCAAAATATCAAAATATCGTAAACAATAAATTTTTACTTAAAAAGAAATTGAAATTTATAAAATTATTTAGTTTAGTAATTTTTCAAGTTTCAATACAGCAAGATAAACAGAGCGAATGAAAATATTAAACTATTTATCGATAGAATGAGCGAAGAAAGAAAGAAATTAAAAATGAAAAGAACGAAAGAAAAAAATGAACGTTCCGTAAGAAAACCGTGGATCGTGGAGTGTAACGTGGGCAAAACCTCGCCGGGATATTTACAAAGAGCCCGTGAGTCTCATGCCGGGCCTACGCCATCACACATTCACCCTCGCCGAACCCAGACCTGCCTTAACTCTTTTTCCTTTGGGTCCCTTCTTCCTTTCCCCTTCGCCAGTTCGCTCTGTGCCAGTCTCTCTCCCCCATTGCCTTTCTCTAACTCTCTCTCCCCTTCTCCTCCCCTCTCGCTCTCTCTCTCTCTCTCACGCTCGACTCGGCGCTTGCTCTTCCACGAAAACACACGTTCAAACGATCCCAAACACATTGGAATCAAGGCTCGTGTATACATAGGCCTCAGTGAGAGAGAGAGAGAGAGAGAGAGAGAGAGAGAGAGAGAGAGAGAGAGAGAGACATAGAACGAAAGACATACCACAAATCCAGAGCCCAGGCACGCACTCTTTTTTTGCCTCTGCATCTATCTCGTTTCTTCTTTCTCCAATGGCCCACCACCACCTTGGTCGTTGCGTTCTTCGCTATCTCTCTCTCATTCTCTCTCTCTCTCTCTCTCACGCACGCACATCGACCCCTTCCCCGACCCGGTCCCTCACCCTCTCCCCTCTTTATCACTTCGCCCTCTACCCCTTCCTTCATGCGGTGTACTTCAATCTCTTCTGCCTTCTCTCTCTCTCTTACACTCGTTCGTTTCGACGCTTTTGCTCTTCCCCTCACTTTCTCTCTCTCTCGCTCTCTCGACGATTCTTTCTCTCGCTCTCATCGCTGCCTTACCCGACACACCGCAAGCCGTACGTGCCGTCTGGCTACACTGTGCCTTTTCCCCTCGCTCCGTTACCCTCCTTTCCTTCTCTCTTTCTCGCTCTCTCTCTCTCTCTCTCTCTCTCGCCCCTCCCTCCTCCCTGCGCTGCATCCTCCAGCTCACCGAGTCTTTCGCTTCTCTCTCTCTTTCTCTCCCCCTCGCCCCTATCCCTCGGGCCGTCCCTCCTCTCGCCCCACGGCCATGACGAGGGGTGAATGAACCTACTAAATGACGGCCATGAAAACAGCCGAAGCTCGCGCGCCGGGCACACGAAGGATCGAGGCTTGGCCGAGGAGGACCGAAGACGCCAACCACGGGGGACCCTCTCGCGAGGCGAAACACACCGAGGAGACGTTCTTTCCTACACCGATACCTTTTTTTTCTCTCTCTCTCTCTCTCTCTCCCCGTCTCTTCTTCTTCTTCTTCTTCTTCTTCTTCTTCTTCTTCTTCTTCTTCTTGCTCCTTCTCCTCATCTTTTTCGAACGCTATTAAACAAGATTTTTTGTTTCTCTGTTTTTTGTTTCTTCTTTTTGTATATTACTCTCCCGGCGCGAATAATACGTCTTCATACGACTTTGTAGTACTTTGAAACTGACGGGTTATGTCATTATACGTCGTCCAAAAGATCGTAAAATAATGAAATCTTTATACCTGGGTGCGAGCGTCAACTCGCGTATACGAAAGTAAAAAAAAGCAATTTCCTTTTTCATTAAAATTAAAGAAAAACAAAACAAAAGCTGCACAAAGAGAAAAAAAACAAAGCGTTTCTTTCATCCAAGCCAGAAATTATTCAAAAAAGAAAGACGTTTACGCATATATTCGTATTCTCGCGCTTGTTTTTTTTCGTTCATCTCTCACCGCGTCGTAACCGTAGCCACGGTCTTATTACGCTTCGTTTCGCTACCAAACCTGTTCGAGGTCGCGTCTCTCCTCTCTCTCTCTCTCTGTCGTCGTTGCAAAGTTCGGGTTTTGCATTCGGTGGATCGCAAGGGAAATAAAAATCTGGCGGACAGGTTTTCACCAACACGCGTCTGTATAAAAGCGCGCAAGTATACCGAGAGTCGCAGACTACACGTACAAAGACAGTTTTTTCTTTTTTTTTTTTTTTCGTTGTCCCTATTGTTATATTGCGCGGGTCATCGTTCGAGCGAGAGAGGGAAGGGTGGAGGAGAAAGAGAGGGAGTGAGTGAGAGAGACTCAGTGTGAGGGAGGGAGGGAGGGAGGGGGCAGAGAAAGGGGGACGACAAACACACACAACGTGACACGGGGCTGTGTAAGGGCATCGAACCTGCCTGCCTGGACGAAAGTGAGAGGTCACGCGATTCCCTCCTTACGCTTGGTGTTGCAGTACTTAGTATGTTACGAGGGTACGTGGATTGAGAATTAATACCGAGTGAGTCTGTGCCGAGTCTCGAGCGCACACTCCTCCTCGATGCCGGATGAGTTACGAATCGAACGGACATTTTTCTAAACGAAAGTCTTCGATATTGGCGAAAGAACGCTTGGAGCTACGTTAATTAAATGACCAACGAGATCGCGACAAATAATACGAAAAACAATTGGTCGAAAATTAATTCGACGAAATGAAAAAAGGACCAAGGGATTCGACCACCGCATCGCGATGAAAAATTCGTATTTTCCGTTCTATCGAGAGATTTTTTAATTAAAAAACCGTAGCACCCGGAGAATTCTTCGTCTCGTGAAAAGAAAGAAAAAAAAGGAGAAAAGAAATACGCAGCTTCGCGTGTAAATTGCAAACGTTGGCGCTAGAGGATATCCAAATGAGAAATTGAGTCCGAAGAGAATGAGAGGGAGAGAGAGAGAGAGAGAGAGCAATTCGCGAAAAGAAGAAGAAGGTGACGCAAAGGAGAGAAAAACGGTACGAGAAAGAGAGAGAGAGAAAATGCTGAGAACGAGAGAGAGAGAGAGCCAGTTGCGAGTCGGCGCGTAGCCCGGAAATCGTTCGGGCGGGTGGCCCACCCTTCGCACCTGGGAGTGTCCCGGCCGGGTTGAAGGCAATTCTCCAGTTTCGAAGGGCGTCGAACCTGCCCAGAAGTTCGATTCCGAGGAGAATCGATTCACGCTGACTTGTTACTCCGCTCCTCTTGTCGCATGTTCGTGTACGTGGGAGAATTTTCGTTCGTGTACGTACACGCCTTTATCCATACCGCGTGTGCTTTATGCCTTACTCTATGTCGCTAACGCCGACTTCCTTCTCTTCTCCACCCACCCACCCACTCACCCCCGTATCCCTCCCACCCCACGTACCAAAAGCCCGCACCTTTTCGCGTGTACGTGTACGAGTATGTCACACTCTCAACACGTGCTCGCGGGATAGAGTTTCGACTATGACGATGTTACTCGAGTCTCGTACAAACTGCGCGCCACCCACGAATCCGCGTATATGGGTGTGTGCAAGATCACGTGACAATCTCGCGGCTTATATTCGTGGTTGCGAGCCAAGCATAACCACGAAACTCTTGCAGGTGCGAAAGAATTTTAATTCTCTTGTGTAGATTCTTACGCAAAATCGCACTATTCGCAAGTTGTTTGATCGGGGAACGTATTTAAAGGTGGTTTGAGGATAGCCGAGGGTAATTTTTTGTAAAATTACTATTCTAATTTTCCGGGTGGTCTTTGGTAATGGCGAGACGAGGATAACCATGAAATTCTCGCAGGAGCGAACGAATTTTGATTCTTACGCAAAATCGCACTATTCGCAAGTTGTTTGATCCTAGAACGTACTTAAGGGTGGTTTGAGGATAGTCGAGAGTAATTTTTTGTGAAATTACAATCATGCATTTTTCCGGATGATTTTCATTTTATAATCGACAATTTGCTATTAATTAACGAAATTTTATATTTTATCAAGTTGGGAAAATAATTATCTGAAATAATGATAATTTGAATTAATCGAAGGAATAATAAGTTATGCGGGTTTGATCAATCTCCTGAAATTCCAAGTAATGCGAATAGTTTCAAGAATATCCGAGTAGCTTAATCAATTAAAAACATTTCGACGTAGGATCGATGATGACTCGTTTATCGTGGAGTGCGTTCGGGTTACACGCGATCGTGTTCTTACGTATCGCTGGTCGGGGGATGGTGGAAAAAAAATTCTTTCTGTTTAGACTGTGCGAGCCGACTGCAAAATGATATATATAGACATATACATACATATACGTAGAACGAGGGAGGGAGAGAGACGGGAGAGAATGAAAAGAGAGAGGGGGAAGAACTGCGTTATCGTTGTCGTGGTGTTAGGAGCTCGAGAAAAATTGGCTGCGTTATTGTACCTCTGCGTGCTCTCTCGAGGGAGGCAAACCCGCCAGCCCTCTTGCTCCCTACCCCTCTGCCGTTCATTTCCCCTCTCTCTCTCTCTCGCTCTCTCTCTTTCTCGGCACGAGCTTCATGTTTCGTTTCGAGTCGTAAAACCCGACCCGCCTGAGGTCCCGGAGTTTCCTCTCAGCCCCGCCTGTGCCAACCTTCTCCATCTCTCTCTTTCTCTCTCACTCCCTCAATCTCTCCTTTTTCTCTCCAGTCCACCGAAGTTTATATATCCTGGACTCTAGCCCACCAACCGACGCAAGAGCTTTCTCATCCATCCGCGCACACGCACACCAACACACATTACCAAGACGATAATATTTTTTCGCCGTTCCAAATTGTTAGCGGAATCGGCACCGGTCATGGGAACACCTTCGACGTTGTTAGCCCACGAAGTTTCCACGATCTGGGAACGTTATATATTGGCAAGCGTTGAAGAAGGCGTGTGCTACGTTTGTCGGTGAAGTTGTAAAATCGCGAGAATAACGATTTTTATTTATGTACCTACTTGGAAGGAGGGATGGGAGGGAGAGGAAAAAAAAGAGGTGTATAATTGTCTCTCTAGGGTGTGCGAAATTACAGGCTTGAGTGAGATTATTGACAATGATAATAGGGTGTAGGTGGAGTTGGTACGATTTACACTATTATTTGAGAGAATAATAAAATCGCGAGACCTGTTAATTCTCGTGCTTTTAATTCCGTTAATAAATATCACCTACAACTTGTCGATATAAAAAGTTCCAGGTGTTCTCTCACTCTCTTAGCCAATCGCGATTAAAAAAAGAAGAAAAAGTACAGAGGCGTTACTTTAGGAAAAAATCGAATCTATTCGAATTGTTTAAAAATAAAATAAAAATATTTACCCAACTGCATTTGCCCGATCAAAAGGAAAGTTCTGAATTTGAATCAAATTAATGAAATTAATTGACATTGGATTTTATAATTTTATAAAAATCATTCGGTCATATAATGTTTCTTAAATTTGGCGTATAAACACACGCACGAGTGCAAGGGTTGAAGGATCTTCAAGGGCGTATATTCCGTGGGTTAAATCCTCGCGAGGCAAGTTGACAAGGGGGCTTTGCAGTCTCGGGTTCGTTGCGAGGAGATGAAGAAGGGTGGGGGGACCAGGGGGGTAGTTTATAACAGTAGAAGGGCGTCTCTTGTATACGGAAGCCAGGTGCTCTCGGAAAATGAAAATGTGACTGTTACGACGTGTTTTTTAAGGTCTTGAGGCGAGCAACGTACACCCTCCCTTCCCTTGCCCCGGGTACAACCACCTCCGCACGATCCTCTGTTTCCCAAAGTGCGCATAGCTCTCGAGTACTATATACATAACCAGATTTAATTACAAAAGTTACGAGGAAGTAGCTGCGGCATCCCTTGACGACCGTTGCTCGTGAGGATTTGAGACAAAGAGGAAAATCGTCGAAGCAACGAGAGACCCGGGTTATGCCCGTATGTAACGGAGAAAGAGGAAGAACACGGGACAGACACGAAGGTCGCGGTGATGAGCGAGTATGAGCCAGAGAGGGATGAGTGGAAAGGGATGATGCGGTCGTAGCAACCCGGAGACGAAGTACGAGCGGAGCAGAATACGATCGAATTGTGCAGGTTATGCTTACAGTGGGCGAGGACGAACGAAAAAAACATCACCGAGGGTGGAAATTTCAACGAGACGACTGGTTGGGTGTGGCTTTGAAGGAATCGAGGGGATAGTCGTGGCTTAAAAATACGTGGGTTCGTGAGATTTTCATATTTCCCGCGAGTTTTTTGAGATTTTAATAACTTTTCAAATGATCGCGGGCTATTTGGATTAATCGAAGTACAAGTAAAATAGACGTAAAATTTTTTTGATTGCAGAAAGAATAAAGGCGTTTTTAGCGAAGGTCGATTATCGTTTGGACGATACGTTAAGAATTGTGTGTACAGTGATCTACACCTCTTCTGGTTGCAGCTTGTCCACACACGACACGTGTTCGTTTAATTCTATGACAAATATCGTGCTGGGAATTAGAGATACGTGGTAGAGGACCTGCCTCGTGTTGCAAACGCCCGCGGATATAGACGTCAACGTCACGGACTCGAGGTCGTGTGGTTGAAAGTGCACGTAATAGAGCAATGTGATTACTGTAGGCATGGACCCAATCAATTTGCGGATATCGGTACGATGCGATAAAATATTGATGATGTTTTGCGGTACTGAAAATCTTTTGAGCGAGATATGTTTTAATCACCGGAAGGGAAAGTCGTTTTACGGGGACTAGGATTGCTCAGAGAGTCGATATGCTTTTTTAATTCAAAGGAAATACAGGCGCTAGTCATGGAATCGAGGATATTGCTTGTAGCAAGATTATCATATCGTCGATTCTGGTTTTTAGCAATTTACTAATTAAAAATTGGCGAAACTTCAGATTTTTACGTTTTTCTTATTTTGACGGATAAATTTGAATAAAAGAAGATTACAAAAGCGATATTCGTGTTACGCGGGTGATCTTCGATTCCGAAACCACCCTACGGAATCTTTTTGGATGAAACAGAATTTTGAACCCTTCGGACCCCCCAAAATTTCGAAAATAAATCACGAATGTCGAATATCGACACCCGCCGAGGTACAAAATTTTTTCGTCCAAAACGGCTTCAATTGTAGGTTACGGAATAGGAAATTTGTCGCTGATGAAGAATCTGTCGTTATTTTGGCCGATATCTTAAAAACTCTTGGAGAAAAACGCAAAATACCCGAAATAACGATTTACCTACTTAAGGTCGATAAAATATTAAAAATCGAAAACGAAACTATGATTTTCATATTGTACGGAAAATTTGCGATCGACATAAGCTCTTAGAGCTTGAGAAAGGATTAAAATTGACCGGAATTCAATATGGCCAATTTCGATGAATATCGCGAAACCTCGAAAAATCGACTTTTCCCGAGGCTGTATCTCCGTTCCCGTTCGTCCGGCAGAAAATTGCACCAATACCTTTTTAAAGAGCTCACCAAGCACTCGACAATGAGCCAAGGATCATCGGGATAAGTCAATTTTTGTGGCCACGGCGATTCTTCGAAAATCGCGGTTTTCGGGACCCATAGGAAGGGACCTGCAAAAAAACGCCTGGACGATAAGGCCAAATTTTTTTTGCTCCAAAACGCCTTTATTCCATCATATTCGTGGTACGCAGGAAATTTCCGATTCGGAAATGACGCTACAAAGTCTTTTTGGACGAAAACAAATTTTGACCCCTTCGGACCCCCAAAGCCGGAGGTCAAAATTTTTATTCGTCCAAAAAGACTTTATAGGGTGATTACGGAAAAATTCCCGTACAACAAGAATATCACAATTTACATAACAATTTCCTACAATTTATCTGTCAAAGGACGAACAATCTGTCAGACTGTACATTTTCCAAAATATAGCCGGTGATTAACCATGGAAGGTCTCACACACAAAACTTCGATAAAAACGGTACATATATAGCTATCCATCGCATTATATCACTGTAGAGGCTAAGTAACCCTTGCCCGATTCATATCGCACTATGAAATCAGAGAAACTACATTGGCTCGATGTATTCGACCATACTCACGAACTGCTAGTCGAGTTTCTGGAACGTCGGATGATTATTAACAAATATAGCTAACCCCACGAAGAGCGACGGAGACAGCAAAGCGTATAAGAGACCCCAGAGGAGTGAAGGAGACGCGAGCGAGGAAGTCTCGCGAACTCTCTTACTCTACGTTCGTACGTAGGGGTGAAATCGCATGGAATTGGGTTAACGGACTATCGATCGCTGGGTCACTTCTGCGGACTTGCGAGACTTCGATATTAGAGACCTGTGACTATAAGCCACGCCTTTCGTACATAATCCTAGTAGCTATCGCAGCCTTTCGGTTAACTCCAACCCCCCGGAAAACGAGTCGTTGTGAAAGATGGTACCCCGACTATGTCTTTTACCCACGGAGTTTTGATTAGTTGGAAAAGGCGCGAACGGACTCCGGTAACTCGTTCTATTTTCCGTTGAATCGCTTTAAGTTGAAGTGGTCTCTGGGGTTAGGGTTGCAAAAATAGGATTAGAGTTGGATTTCAAATAAATTGTCCTACTCGACGAAACTTGAACGCGAAGAAGAAAAAAGAAGGGAAAGAACAACAATTCCAAACCCGGCCTCAATTTATTACCAGCTTATTACAACAAAGCGAAATCGCTTGAACTACCCCTGCGTATCTACACCCTTCCTCCTCCTGCTACAAAATTCCATCGCACAAAGACCACATTAGTAGTTATATAGTACCCAAAGTACCACCGTCCTGTGTATGTTCCAAACTGAAAACTCTCCTCGCGGGAGGGTGATGCAGGTGAGGTAGTTTCAACGTCGTCGTCGTCGTCGACGACGAGCTACTCCACTATACCATATATATTAGGATTATACCCCATGCGAAGCTTTCTCTCTTTCGCCTCCTCGACCCGTCTAGCCCCTCACATGCATCGTACACGCAGCGGTAGAAGCCTCGCGCGAGGTGCGATAACAAGCTCCTAGACAGAGGAACGGTTTCACCGGCGATGCTTGGGTGGGATGTATGGCAAGGGGGTGGCGATGTAAGCAGCGAGGAGTAGAGAGGGGGTTGGGTGGTCGGACGGGTTCTGAAGCGGGTGCGACGCTTCCGCTGCATGTAGGACCACTCGAGACGGGAAGTGCATACTTTTGGCGGCAAAATTCAGAGGGGGTGTACCGACGCCGCGCCGACGCGGCGCCACCCCGCACCCTTTTGCTGCTCTAGGGGTGGTAGTGGTGGTGGTGGTGGTGGTGCAACGGGGAAGAAAACGCGATGGAACGAGGCGAACTCCCTCTCTCTCTCGCACACACGGTGCTCGCTTTCGTAGCGGGTGGCTCTTCTACACACCCTATAGCTCACCCCCTTGGCTACATCTACGACTGACTATACATATATATATATATATATATATATATATATATATATATACGTAACATGCTCTCGTGCGAACCGTGTACTCCTGCAATGGGGTGTCTCTCGTCCATATATATGAGTGTGTATACCTATATGTACATATCTATATATATGTATATATATATATTCACGACTTGGTGAACTGAACAGCGCCCACCCAGAAACCTGTACGACTATAATACGCGACGAGTTTACGCTTTTCGAATTCACGGTAAAAGGCACGAGAAGCGACTTTTATGGATTTCGCTTATAACGACGACTAGACTCGACGTACCCGATTTACAAAGTCTGCGATCTGTTATTTTTTCAATTTTTTTTTCGATTTTTATAAATAAAAAATTTTTTGTTTAATTTTTTTTTTTTTGTAATATAATTTTAAACAGGGAGAAACGTCATTACGAGAAATTAATCGTAATTTTATTGCGATCGAATGGACGATAGTTACGAGACGATAATAGGAAATCGTTATTTTGTATATCGAAGATGGTCGACGATACGATCGGGAGGGAAAAACGGTTTTGATAAACGGGATAGGACGTTATGGAAAGTATACGATTTAAACGAGTTCGAAGGGATTTGCCAGTTGATACGCATCGAGAAAATGTCTATGGTATTAGGTTTGCATGATAACGGCCGAGTAGTGTGTAATGAACGATGGAGTGTAGTCCAGATATGGATCACCAACCTCCAAGGGTCGAGGCCTTCAAGAAAGCGAATCAAAGTACACACACGTATATAGTTGGCACGTATATATGTGTATCTGTATGCGTGTGTGTAAATGTGTTGTCGAGCTATACGACATATCAGCTTTATCGTTTCTCTCGTGGCCTTCGTGTGCCTCTCGTATCTCGATTGGTCTAGACCAATAATAGAGCGCTCTATAGTCCGCGGTGAGAGCACACTACTACCCCTCCTCTCTCGTTACACCCTCCCCACCTCTGTCTTTTATTCTCTCTCTTTCTCTCTCTCTCTTGCTCTCTCTCTCTCGTTCTTGCATTCTGTCGACGGCCACCCTTTTGCTAGTTTTGCTCTCGTACTCACGATACAAGTCGTGGATTGAAAACCGAACGAATCGCCATCATAACGTCGCGCCCCGTACACCATATGGCAGGCCTCATAGACAGAGAGGAACGAGTCCAAGTGCAACAATCAACGCTGATGCAATGCGTGCACTGCACTTTTCTCCTACCTGCCAATACGTACGTATACGTCGTATATGTATGTATAGATGTGTCTGTGTGTGCGTGTGTGTGTGTGTATGTATTTATAGTTTTTACGGTGATAGGATATCGCAGCGATAATATAGTCCTTGGCAACGAATACGGTTAATAGCGCGTACCGAATATATTCGGAGGAAAAGTCAGCGAAAAATTAACCATAGGCTGTTTTCAAAAAATATTTCATCTGGATAATTACCATTTTTATTTTTAAAAAATATTTTGTTTCCATACTATTTTTATTAATAAATATATCCGGATAAATAAATACTATAAATACTATAAATAAATATTAAATAAACAAAATATTTTTATTTTTAAAAAATATTCTGTTTCAATACTCTTTTTATTTGAAAAAATATTTTATTTTAATAGTATTTCTATTTAAAAAACAATTTATTTTTATTAATAAATATATCCGGATAAATAAATGCTATAAATACTATAAATAAATATTAAATAAACAAAATATTTTTATTTTTAAAAAATATTCTGTTTCAATACTCTTTATTTGAAAAAAATATTTTATTTTAATATTATTTCTATTTAAAAAACAATTTATTTTTATTAACAAATATATCCAGATAAAATTATTTTATCTGAACGCTATTTTTATTATTAAAAACTATTTTGTTTCAACACTATTTTATTGAAAAAAATATTTTATTTTAATACTATTTTTATTTTTTTTATTATTTTGGTATGAATTCGAAAGTAGGTATGCAATGAAATTTGAAACAGACGATATTGATTAGAGGAACGACGAAACAAGCGATGATATTAAAAATCATGATTTCAATCGAATAAATCGATTTCTTTCGATTCGAAATATCGTCGTGGAGAGAACACGTGCGATAATTAAATGTATTAATGGCCTTAGCTGCAAACATTGTCTTATCGCTCGCATACGCACGATCGTGCAAATGGGAAAAAAATTGATACAAGCACGAGTCGCCACGATGGCATTCCCATCGAGTTTGTTAGATTTGTGATTATCGCTCGCCATGACCTTTACATGAAGCAAAATGCTAATGCACACTTCTGTTTAAAATGTTATATTACATATTCGTTATAGATATCGAAGTGAATTGTTTTTTTATTTGTTCACACGTTTTACATCGATTACCGGTTGAAACCGGCGTCGAATGTCGCGTGGATAAATACGCTTGTCTCATTTTATTTTTTATACGTTTCTCCCTTTTTTTCTATTTGAATAAAATCAAAGGCCACCAAGCTCTCGATATCTGCCGCAAATGATAAGCCTGCTCGTGGTATACATAACGTTTCGAGGCCACTTTCACCTTCCACGCTGCACTACCGTGCGCTCGTAACCTTAATCATGTCAAGTTGAGACACTGGTATTCCAAGTGCGATAATACGAGATTCTGCGTGTTATTTAGATGTACATAACACAACGTACTATGTATGTACTATAACATAACGTAACTATCTATATTCGTAATTTATTATCTTCGCACCAGAGTAGAGATCGGTTTGGAAAGTCTTATTGTTCCAGGTTCTCTCTCGCTCCTTTGTTTCAATATTTCCCAAATTTTCATCGATCTTTCTTTTCATTATAAAACAAATATATTATTTTTTTCAATTTGCAAGTATTTTGTACCGATATTCTTTACGACCTACGATGTAGAAATAAAAAAAAATTTCAATGGCAAAAATAACTTTTAAATATGTTCGGATTTTTCATTTTTTAATTACTATAATAAAAACATTTTTTTAAATTTATATATCATTCAAGAGTATCAATTATCGAATTCTTTCTATCGATATTCGTTGATAAATTCCTTATAAAATCCACCCCCAAGAATTTACAAAAATTCAAATTCCCCAGTAATAAAAATTTGTAAAAAAAAGAATTTTGAATAATTTTTCCAGAATATTAAAATTCTCCAAGAATAGAGAGGTTAATGTATTGTACTGGCGAGTCCCGAGACAAGAATCATTGGTCCGACAATTTTAATGCCGCCCGGATTTCAACGATCTGTAGCTTCATCACTTCGACTTGTCTCTCTCCCTCTCTCTCTCTCTCTCTCATCCTTCCCTCTTTCTCTATACCATAGCCGGACCCGATAAATTGCTTCCTCTCTGTCGTTGTCGAGGGCCCATCTTCTTTCGTCTCGGTACCAATGACGCTTCGCTCTTTCTCTCGCACGATGCATCGGGCGAGTGCGTCTCTCGGACCGGTTGCTCTCTCGGTCGGCAAAGTTTTCCACGCGCGTGTGTATACGTTCCTTATACCTCGCTCGTATATCCATACGTCCAACGTATTCGAACAGATCCTCGGCCAAGTGTGTTCATCGTTGCACACACATTGCCTCCGGTCGAGCACGCAGACTCTCGCGAGATGGACCAACGGCAGCAGCATCTCAACTTCGCGCTTCTCTCTCGTGGCTCTTTCCTTCTCTGTTTGCCACGAGAAATAGATAAAGGGAAAGAGTGAGAGAGTAAGAGAACCGAGTATTTTTGCGGTACGCGAGTTACGACGAGTTACGAGGAGAGCGAACTCTCTCAGCGATACAGTGAGTCGCGGTCTTCTCTGTACAGATCGGGACTCTTCGATAATAATTCGCGTCTCCTCGACTCATTTTTCTTCGCTATACAACATCTCCGGGACCTCTTTATACATGCTCCTCCGTCGCAATCTCTTCTTCTTCTTCTTCTTCTTCTTCTTCTTTCTCCCTTTGCCACGTTCCAACGAAACGCATGAAAATCATTGAAAACAAAACATGTCAAAAATGTATTATTCATTCCCATTATTTTCTCGATTCAACGATTAATCTTATTTTCACAACAAAATTAATATAAATCCAAAATTGCAAAAATTTAATAAACTCGTAATTTGTCACAGATCCGAGTCTCGTTCCATTTGTCCAAAAACTCCTCGTGTCTACAAACGTTACCGAAGAAAGATCAATTTGGTTGGATAAAATCGGAGCTTACAATATCCAGCGTGGACTCTCGCCGGTGCGATACTTTCAACTCGTAATCAAAAGTTGTAACGGATTTCGAAGAAAGGATTTCGAGTCTTGATTCCCGCGGGAACGCGGAAGAGACAGGAAATGTAACCGAGTGTACACATCGGTAATACTATATACATACGTATATATATGTATGTATATATAGTTTAACTCGGAATTGCGAGGGAGTGAAAGAGAAAGATATATTATGTATATATAGCGAGAGAAGGAAGAGGGTCGTGACTCTGGTAGCCTACATCCGAACGCTTGGCTATCTCTCTGGCTATCCGTGTGTCTCGCTGGAGTAGCCTGGCGCTGTTCGCTTCAAGCTCGTTCTCTTATACCATTGCAGTGCAACAGCGCGCGGCATCGTCGGGCAAACCAGAAGCACCGACTCACTCGTATTTACGGGCCTTTAAGGGTTTATATATATATACCCATGCATATATATATATATATATATATATATATATAGGTATGCATGTGTGTGTGTGTGTGTGTGTGTGTGTGTGTGTGTGTGTGTGTGTGTGTAAGGTAGTGTTGCTAATGCAGTGCATACACCTTTGGAGCGTCGCGCACGCGGCCTTATGCGAGTGGCCTTGCACCGGACACGCGATGGTGACGATTTGCAAATTCGCGAAATAACGACACCCGAAAAAATGAATTTGATTGTATTTAATTTGAAATATTTTTTTATTTATTTTCTTTATATATTGTTATTCGTTTCTCTCGTTCTCTCCTTCTTTCTTAGTCTTACCTCGGGGAATCAAGATCGTGAATAAAAAATCCATTCAATTACAAAGCTTCTCCCTCTCTATCTGAAAATCCTTGCAATTAATCGAAGGGGGCAATCTCGCGAAAGTGTTCTTATCTCGTTGAAATCGTATTCTCTAGTCGACCGCGCTACGTTGGATAAGGTTGAGGTAGGTATACGCGTTTTCGCTCTCTCCCTTCTCTCTCTCTCTCACTCTTTCTCGGCTCGGACAGCTTCCAATTAAATCCTTTAGCTATCGCGGCAGGCATCTTTCTTATAATTATATATTTATTGATTTATTTATTTTATTCATCGATATCCCATGCAACAAAAGCCTTTACATTTTCTTCTTCCACATTCCCGAATTCAAAAGATTTTCATCTTTTCGTGCTCCGTCACGCGCTAAATTTTCAAAACAATTCGCCATAATCCTATACCAGGACAGAAACATTATCGTAACATTATTGTCGAAATCGTCCCTGGAACGAGTCGATATGAGTACGAACAAAAGGCGTTTAGGAACTATAAAATTTGCCATTTGGCCGATACGCGTAAACGCCCGATCGTTAAACGAGTAAGTGCGGTGAAAATAAGAAAAGAAGGAAGAACACAAGAAAAAAAACAAACCAAGAAAAATAAATAAACGAAAGAAAATAGAAATCTCCATTCTCTCTCTCTTTCTCTCTCTCCGCCGAATGCGCAAAGTGACGTGCGTTGGGCTTGGGTCGAGGGCGCGTAAGGTAGGTAGGTAGAGGTAGGATATACAACGCTCCACGTTGAGAACGAGGCGCGTACCCTTCCCGTACGTATTCTCCTTCCAACACTCGCTTATAAATCCGTGTGTGTATATAATAATATATACCTATGTTTAAATCTATATAGACATAGCTATATATATATCTATAAGAAAAGGTTGGAACGTGCGTGCGTGAGGCAGCGGATTGCTCGTTTGGTTGGGCGAGGCGCGGGGTGAAGAGAAGTCGACGACGACGACGTCGTCGACGACGACGACGACGACGACGACGACGACGACGGTGGTGGCGCGAGGTTCGAGTTGGTGTAGGTCCAGGGCCCGGTGGCCTCGTCCAATCCAAGCACGGGAATTCGTGGCAGAGCGTCGCGGAACGGCCAATCCACGGGCCCGTTGCTACTACGGGTTACTGACCTGGCCAACGCGTTAAATATCCCATCCTGAAAAATATCCGCGGCTCTCCCTTTCTTCTTTCCTTCTCGCTCTTGTTCGTTCACCCTACGACCGTACCTCGGTCACCCTCGCTCTCTCACTCCCTCCTCTTTCTCTCCCTTTCTCCCTCTCTCGGGCGCTCTTCTCCTCGCGCTCTTTTATACGCGTTACCGGCCTCTCGTACGTTTTTTAGCTTATATATGTCTATGTGTGTGTGTGTGTGTGTGTGTGTGTGTATTAGTGTGTTGGTAACTGTATGTATGTATGTGTTTGTCCATCCTTCTTTCCCTTTTATATTCTCTTTCTCCATCCATCTCTCCGGCTTCTTCTCGCCCTCGACCCTCTCGCTCGCTTGCTCTCTTTCATCCTTTTCTCTTCACCACAGTCATCCCGTCTTTCGTCGGTCTCTTGCTCTTTACCGCTCTTCGCGCTGTCCTATATATATATATCGTTTCTCTTTTCCTTTCCTTTCCTTCTCGCTCGCCCTTTCCACCGCCGACGGGAGGGAAAAAACTCGCGGAGAGGGACGCACAAAGAGCGAGAGAGCGAGGCTGCAGAAAGAGTGTGTGTGTTAGAGAGAGAGAGAGATGGAGTGAGAGAGAGAGAAACTCGCGAGGTTCACATATATAACCCCCCTTTGTTTGCTCGGCCACGCTCGCGAGCAATGCGGCGAACGGCGGCACAGCGAGCACCAGTATGTGCTCTCTCGCGCTCGCGTATTTCATTGATTAGTATTGCCCATTAAAAGGGCGCCTTTATTTCATACCGACGCATGCTCTCGGCGGTTTCCTCTCTCTCTCTCTCTCTCTCTCTCTCTCTCTCTCTCTCTCTTTCTCTCTCTTACACTCGCTCTCTAGCGAGAGCAAGTCCGCGCACGCATACGCTCTTGACTCGAAAAGAGCTGACCTGTCCGGCTCTTTCCAACAATCCACCCTCTCCCTTCCATTCCCTTCATCATCCACCCCTTCCCTTCTTTCTGACAGGAAACGCATCGAGCTACCAACATCGTAGTTTCAATCCCACAGCCAATTTCGCGGCCTTTGACCTCGGTGCGATACACGCGAAAAAAAAAGAAACGAAATCGAACTGCTAGGTAAATGTCAAATCGATTATTTTCATTCCTTTTTTTTCCATTGAGATTAAACGAAACGTTACGATACTTTTTCGAAACCACAAGCTCGTCTCCGACCCGAGATGTATTCATTTCCTCTATGTCGATATTTTGAATACCTACAAATGCGCATTAGTTTCTTGTCCGAAACAAAAATTACATTTTACCCTAGAACAATGTTTCAACCTAAAATCGTTCTTTGTTAAAACATCGCGTACGTAGAAACGTTGAGTACCGTTGAATTTTCGAATAAAAAAAGAAGAGAAGGAGAAAGTTATCGAGTATTGATTTGTAATTACGGTATATGATAGGAGTACCACGGTGTGCAAAATAGCTCGTTCTCCGTTTTTTCCCTGATGGTGGCGGGAACGAGGGAGAGGAGGAGAGAGCGATGGATATATCAAGAGAAGCGATCGTACAGGGCACGTAATTTCAAAGATAGCCTTGCATCTCTACAGCTTCACTTCTCTCCCTCTCTCTCTCTCTCTCTGTCTCTCTCTCTCTCGTCTCCCCCTGTCCGTTCTCCTTCCTTCATCTTTCACGAGACGCTTCCGTACGAGCTTTCGTTCGCATTCGAGTCTCTCCTCGACTCTCGCGGTAGCCCACGGACAAGCGCATGGTGGTTGCCACCGCGCATGAGGAGATGGAAGAAAAAGCTACGGGCACAGAGTTGCACAGAGACACGCGAGTATAAACGGGGTGAAAAATTGTGAGAGCGAGGAAAATACCATTGATAGATTGTGAGAAAAAGGGAGGGATGATGAACGAAAAAAGAAGGAAAGGAAAAGAAGCGAGAGTGGGGTGAAACAAAAAGAAGCGAGAACGACGTAATACGTCGATGCCTGGGAAGGTTGCTAAAGAGAGAAGGACGAGAGGGGGTTGAGTATGCTCCGGAAGCATGCACGCGTGTACTGCATTACTATACGAGGGCCGAGAGAACGTCCACCAGTACCATCAGCGACAGAGCACCACTAAGGCGAGCCCAACCCTTGTGGACTTTTCTATCGATTACCCATCGGTCGAGCGCGACCGTCGTCTCTCTCTTTCTTTCTCCCCTCTTTCTATCTCGCTCTCCCTCTCTCGCAACTTTTCTATCCTCTCAATCAGGGCGAGAGGAAGGGAGGGAAAGAAAGAGAGAGAGAGAGAGAGCCACGTCACCCGTAATTCTTCCGTAAATATTTTCAGGTTAATTAGAGCGATTGCACGACAACGTTATAGAGCCAAGAGAGAAAGAGAAGAAGAAGAAAACAAAGAGTAGTTGGGGGGGATGCAGGGGTCGAGAGGGTTGAAATTTTATAGGCAAGTAGTACGCAATCGCCGTTGTTATAAATTTAAAATGTCACGTACCAGAAATGGGGGTAAAAGTCCGATCTTTATCGCGTCGTCGCGAACGGCAATTGATATATCGTTGTCATTTCAAATTTCATCTCGTTCCTACTTTAGGAACGCTCTTTTTTTCGTCGGGTGAAGTAATTGTGTGTGTATAAAAATTTTTGTTCGTATCATTATTTCAACCCCTCGATTGTACCAATCGAATTTTTTCATTAACATGCGCAAATATACAATCCTAAATTAGTTCCGGGGAATATTTCCGGCTTTTGAAAAATCGAGCAAAAGATTTCTCTCGTTATCTACAATTTAATCGGCACTGTGTAGATATCCGATTTTAAAATATTGCAAAAAAAAAAGATGAAAAAAAATGTAAAAAATTGCTAAGGGGGTGCCACCCTTATCGATATATATCGGTCCGATAATTTTCTTTTTTCATTTCTTCGCGCTTGTATGTATGTATGTATGTATATAGGGAACGGAGAGGATTTGCGATTCGTCGTCTTTTGTTATTTCCTTTTTTGCACTTCGTGCCACGGGGGAATATCGAATTCCATCCTTGGCGATATAAAACCGGCGAGCACGCGGGAAGGAAGGAAGGAAAAGAGAAACAGGGAAAAAAGAAAAACTATATATACTCCGCGGCCGCCATATTGGAATTCCATGAGAGCGAGTGGGAGAGAGGAAGTGAACGGGTTGCTAACGAAGTAATCGATAATTCTCACACCTTGGGATGAAATAGAAAAAAAAAACATAAAAAATATATATGCTTGTACAAAATTCAAGGAATACCCAGCGGATTTTCCGCAAGCAATTCATCGATTCGATTTATAATTTATATATATATATTTATCCATACAATTTTTTACACTTCCGCAATCCTCGATCAAATTTTTCAAACGGATGCGTATCTTTTCGCGCCTCTTTATCTCTCTCTCTTTCTCCCATGTCGTTCGAAAGTTTAGACCCGTAGCAATAAGGACCGTTGGTGTTGGCACTTTCGCTAGCCACGAGATCGTAGCAAAATGTGTTTTTCTCTCGAACGTATCTCGCGGCCCTCGTAGCTTTTTCAACGGATACGAGAACTCGATTTCTTGCTTTTTCTTTTTTATTTATTCTTTTTTTATCGTTGCAGCGGAAAAGCCAAAGAGCGAAAAAGAAGGAAGGGATGGGACGAGAGGGAAGCGAGAAAAGAAAACTGAAAGACTCGCTGGTAATGCCGGGGTCGTGCGTTACGACTCCCGGTGGACCAACCAATTTCACTTATCCGACTGCTGCTTTCTCTCGAGCTGTATATCCCTCTCCTCTCTCCTCCTCTTGGCTGTTGTAACACACACACACACACACACGCATAAGCTTCCTCGTACGGCCAACGGGGTGACGAAGTATATTCGTGTTCCTTGCGGATCCTTGCATCCTCTCTCGTCCTCCTCTTCCTCGTCGTTGTCGTCGTCTTTGCACTTTCAACAAACCGTAAAAGCGTCACGTCTCGAAGCTTCCCAGCGTACGTACCCACAGCTCGTGTGTGTTACGTCGAATGAAATAACTCGAAATCCCATTTTCTTTCGTTCAGTACGTGATCAAAAAACACACATACGCACGCGCCCAAATCCATTCCATTATTTCACTTTGCGAACTTGATTTTGAACTCGAAGATTTCCCTCGTGATATTCGATCCTCAAGAATGCCTGAAAGATCAAATGCGAATTAACAAGAATTAAAATAAACAGAAAGAAACAAAAACATGAAGAATTAATATTCTCAGGGAAATTTGTGTTTCTTTTATTTTCATCCGAAAAATCTATCAATTATTTCGTTGATGCGTAATCCAGCTTTCCAGTCTTACAATTTGATCTTTCATCGCCGTATACGGGACGAGTAATGCATTGAAATAAAGAATGAGAGCGAGGAAGGGAAAGAGAGAGGGAAAGAGACAAAACGATGAAAGGAAGAAGAAGAAAAAAGAAGTGCATCTTGGTGGCGTGTACGAAGAGTTTACCGGTGCCTCGTAATGACAGGTAGTAACAGCACTGGCCGCAGCAACAGAAAGAGCACGTATAGATGCATCCGGTACAAGTTGGTTTGCGCGCGCGAGAGGCGAATGCAGGCAACAGCAGCGCGCCCCGTCCGACGGATACAAATATCGAGATGCTGGCTTTGGACATGGGCTCTCCTCGCTCTGTGTGGTCGCCATGCACCATTGGGCTCCCCCCCTTCTGTTACCCCACCCCCCTTTTTCTTGGCTCTGCACGTTCTATCTGATATGATGGATCTAAGCATTTCTTCGTACCCGACTAAATCTCTTGTATTAACAAGTGCATATTAGCGACGAATTCTCGAGGATCGAGCTACGAGGATAATAACCCCTCGGGAAAAAGGGGAAAATTAATCGTTAAATATTTGTTTAAGAAAATTATGATTTTTGTTTTTTTAATATGAAAATGTTTGATATATCAATTTTATGGATTTAATTTTCGTACAAGATAAGATCCCCCATCGTATTTTCGTGAAAAATAAAAATAAAATTGAGAATTTGTTTTTTTTTTTACTTCGAATAATTCGACATTATATTGTTTTGTTCAAAATGAAAATGCTGAGCATTTGTTCGTACCCAACTAAATCTCTTGTATTAACAAGTGCATATTGTCGACGAATTCTCGAAAATCGAGCTACAGAGAGAATAACCATTCGGGAAAACGGGAGAAATTAATCGTTAAATATTTGTTTAAGAAAATTATGATTTTTATTTATTTTTTTAATAAGAAAATGTTCGATATATCAATTTTATGGATTTAATTTTCGTACAAGATAAAGTCCCCCATCGTATTTTCATGAAAAATAAAAATAAAATTGAGAATTTGTTTTTTTTTTGTTTTGAATAATTCGACATTATATCGTTTTGTTCAAAATGAAAATGTTGAGGATAATATCAGGGAATTGCAATTTGCATGTAAATCGTACGATCGCGGGATAAGTCGCGTGATGCGATGAATTATAAAATCCCTGCGACGCTAGGGTAATAATTATAATCGTAAAAATTAAGTAAAATGTAACCGAGTGAGAATTTTTCCACGGGGCGTATGGTCCGTGGCGGACGGTGGAATATAAACGCATATACGTTGCGTGAAAGACGACGAGTAACCGGTCGTTTGTAATGACAGGTAACACAGCAGCAGCAGCAGCAGCAGCAGCAATGTGGCAGAGCGTAGTTGCAGCGAGGAGAGCAGTGGCCGCATGCGGCACGTAGACACATCCGTTCCAAGTGGACTGCAGCGTGGTGCACACACCAGAGGCTGACTCGGTAAGCCGATTATCCACCTAAATACGAAGCCAGAGTGATGCATGTGGCTTAAATTGATGTCGCCCCTCTTTCTTTTCGAGGGAGAGAGAAAGTCTTTCTCTCTCTCTTTCTCTCCCTCCATTTTGCCATTTATCTCTCTTTTTATAACAGTATAAACCAACGAGTGGCCAGAGAGTAATGATAACGCGAAGCCACTTGCGTTTCACCGTTAACATTTAGATCACGTACACGCGTTTGCGATCGTCGATTCTTTCTTTTTTTGTCTTTCTTTAATTTATTTTTAAACGAACCTGCAACTGGACGTATGTTGAAATAACGTATGAATAACGCGTGAATTTAAATTCCATCGTATTACGATTGGAAAATACTCATTAGGAGGCGACTCGAAGAAAATACCACGAATACACGATCGAAGACACGATGGTTTGTAGGATTAGTTGGTAGTGGATAAAGTCGCGTTGATCAGACATTTTATTTTCAAATCTTTGAGTTTATTTTCTGTTCACAATTTTCATCTTTTGGTTGAATTTGGAGGAAATACATATATCTTAAAATACTAAATGCACGCTACCACCCACCCCTGCGAGAGGGTGAAAAGTTCACTACCCCCATAGGGTTTGTCTAATTTGAAGTTACTCGAATTGATTTGGGCAAAACAAAATTCAAATTCGACGTGACAAGAGTGTCGAAAATCGAGATAATTTTTCTATCTATGACAAACCTGGAATACGCGGTCGAAGACACGATGGTCTGTAAAATTAGTTGGTAGTGGATAAAGACGCGTTGCTCAGACATTTTATTTTCAAATCTTTGAGTTTATTTTCTGTTCATCATTTTTATTTTTTGGTTGAATTTTGAGGAAATATATATATCTTGAAATATTAAATGCACGCTACCATCCACCCCTGCGAGAGGGTGAAAAGTTGACTACCCCTATAGAGTTTGTTCGATTCGAAGTCACCCGAATCTCTTTCGCCAAAACAAAATTCAAGTTCGACGTGACGCGAGTGTCGAAAATCGAGATAACTTTTCTATCTACGACAAAAGAGACGAAACGAGAATTTACGACCGGATGGGCAGCATCTCGCAGGCGCTGTGCTCTCGTATCGCCGTCAGGAACAGAGCGAGTGCGCTCGACAGAATGAAGAAATGGCAAGGTGGAGAGGGCGACGCGCGTACATAGCCAAAGAAACAGAGGAAGAAGAAGAAAAAGAAGAGGGAGAGGGACAGAGTGAGAAGAGTGGGGGGAGCAGAGGGGGAAGAGAGAAGCGAATAATAAAAAGAAATGAGACGAGAGGGAGACGAGTCGAGATGTGGTCTCTCATTTTTCCGTGGGCGGGATTTTGAAACCTGTTTGAGCGCTTTGAAATCTAGAGGGAAATAGAGAAGAGAGCTCGTAGAGGCCAAAGGCGGACGGTCCGACGTGGATGGAAATGGTGGAAGAAGAAAGAGACAGAGAGAACGAGCGAGAGATGGAGAGAGAGAGAGAGAGAGGCTTGAGAGAAAAACGGAAAAACGACAAAGAAGGACATGGGCTCAAGTGAAGAGATGGAAGAGATGGACCTACCGGTCCCAACGAACATAAAGAGACGACGACTGACAAAAAGTAGTTCGCCGCTCGTTCGCGCCGGTGTGTGAACTCGACTCTGCTTTTCTCTCTCTCTCTCTCTCTCACTCCTCTCTTTCTCTCTCTCTCTCTCCTCGACATCGCTGCCTCTTTTTCTTGCTTTCCCATCTACGATGTCTTTCGCATCGTTCTCACTCTTTCTCTCCTATCGTACTACCTCACCGACCCCCTTGTCCCACCCTCGAGTTTTTTTTTCGCTATCGTACTGCAACACTCTCCCCCCTCCCCAACTCGCACATCATTCTCTATCCTCGAAGAAACAACATAGACCGAGAGAATAGAACTGTTGCATAAAATTACACATGCATGACCCACGAATTTCACTTCATTAAAAATAATTATTTGCCTTTCGACCTTTCAATTTTTCTTTCGAGTTTTTCCATCGAAGACAAGTGGACGAATAAATTCATAATTTCGCATCCGCTTTTCAAGTGTTAAATTTTTTTAGCCTCTTTAAAGAAGAATAATTTATTCATTATCGAAGAAAATCATTTTATCTTAACTCGTATTAACGTAATTATCAATTTAATATCGATTTTTTTTAAATTTGATTAATTTTTTTACATAAATTGATAGAGATTTGTAAATGTAGAACGTAAATTGTAAATTTAGTTCAAACGTTTTCCCCGTGAGAGCGAAAATAGTGAAAACGAGAAATACGACGATGACGCCACGTGCCTTTTACGTCATTGTCATGCACGGCTCCGGCTCTTTGAAGATTTGCCGTCGGAAAGTCAGGGTGAGCCACCTTGACGACGCACGAGACACGATGACGAGATCACTGTGCGAGCTTGACTCTCGAGATTACTCTATAGACAAGCGACAGCAACAGGAGCTAAAGAGTACGCGGTTTCTCCGTTACGCACTTTTGTATCGCCGGACGATGATGTGTGTCTGTGTGTGTGTGTGTGTATGCATATAACGTCGCGCGACCAACGTCAACGATTACGTTCTCGTGCTCGAAGTTACGAGAGAACGACGTACGTACAGACCGGACCGAAGGTGAGAGTAAGCAAGAAAAGTATTCAGGGACGAGAGAAAAGCTGAAAGAGAAAGAGGCGAGAACGAGTATATGAGAGACGCGTATTACGCGGGCGTAAACGTAAAACCACGGTCACTCTCGTAATTGCCCATCGCTTATCGTCGTTCTCGTTGCACTAACGCGTAAATTTTATAAATTGATATTTCTTCTTTTTTGTCTTCGACCGAAAGTCGATCCTGTCAAAAATTATACGTAATTGTCAATAATAAAGAAATACTACGTTTCGCTGGGAAATTTCGTCAGAATGGTGATTGAGGAATTTTCGTGGAATTGAAGTAGTTTCAAATACAAAATAGAGTAAAAATTATTAATAACGAAGATTAAAAAAAAAATATTTTTTTGGGAATTTATTCGTACGAATTGAATACGGAAGTTTTTTTATAATTTTTTCGGGGTTGATAGTAACGATTGAGGGTTGTAAAAAATATATTTTCGTTTTCAGGAGACGGAAACTTGTCACGAATGTCAACGAAGATAAAAAAAATCAAATTTTTTCAACTAAATTGTTCGTTCACTTTGATTTTTCTTTCTTAGGGGAATAATTCAGCAGTAGATATTTTGTTGGCAATTTATTTGTACGAATTAAATACGGGAATTTTTTTAAATAATTTTTTCGGGTTGATTGTAACAGTTAAGGGTTGTAAAAAATGTTTTCTTTTTGCACGAAACAGAAACTTATCACAAATTTCAACAAAAATAAAAAAATAATTGTTTTCCAATAAAATTGTTCGTTCAATTTAATTTTTCTTTCGTAAATGAATAATTTAGCAGTGGATATTTTGTTGGCAATTTATTTGTACGTATTAAATACGAACTTTTTTTTAATAATTTTTTCGGGGTTGATAATAAGGGTTGAAGGTCGTAAAAAAATGTTTTCTTTTTTCAGGAGACAGAAACTCGTCCCGAATAAATGTTATTCCTTGGCGCCGAAGTCGAAGTGTATTATAAGCCAATGGAGGAATCCGGCGTCGAGCTCGGTGCGGTGGCTCACTTGGACCGGGCAGTCAACCATCGCGTTACTCTAGGTCAGTGCCGCTTCGCCCGGGCTCTCTACCATGCCTCCCCTCGGTTCCCGTCTTACTTCGTTCCTCGCCCCTCGCGAATTCCAGGACAACTAAAGGGGGACAGAACGTCCGTGGAACGTGGAAGGTCCGAGCGAGAGAAGATGAAGAGGTACGAGGACGAGAAACCGGGATAAAAGAAGAAACGAGACAGGAGTTGGTAGTGGAGAGAGAGAGAGAGAGAGGAAGAAGGAGGAGTCGAGAGAACGACGAAGCCGAGTAATAAATAATAAGAGATAGAAAAATATGACGAGGATTAACAATAAAATATTTAGGGCAGTGTTAGTGATAAAGCAATCGGCAAAATTCGATTCGATCTCACAATTATTTCATCACGATAAATTTTCAACTCATCTCTCGTCACAAAATAAAAAAATCGATAGATATAACTTGATCTTGTAAAAAAAATTAATCGTTTAAATTTTCATCAATTATTTTTATAAACAATAAAGTCTCAAACGTGAATAATAATTACAATAATTGTTCTCCTCGTTAACAACATTTTTTATTAAATACTCGAATCAACGTTCGAATGAAATGGCATTTTTGATTAGGAGGAATTTAATAAAGGATATTTATATCAGCTTTATCGAACGATCGAACTAACAAGGAAAAATAGAGAACTCGAGAGACAAATACGCACAAAGTAGACATCGTTGCCGGGGATGAAGATAAAATATACAAAATTGCGCCCCAAGCTTCAATGTCATACGCATTACTTCCAATATTATCTTCTTTTTACATCCGTTTTTTACGTCGGATCGTGCATATTTTTTTTTTTAGCTCGAACCTGTCACACCGAATTGCGCAACTACCCTCTGAGCGAATTAATGGTTGAATATTGAAGGAGCGAAGTTGGGGAAAAGGAGGGAGAGGGGGACAACAACTACGACATATTGTGTCCTGCAGCAGGCTTGGGGGTAAACCACCCTGCAAATTATATGTACGACATGTGTGTTGAAAAATATTCGTATGACGCACGTTTGATATATTTGTTACTTTTATTTTTCGTTCGTTTGTTATTTTCTTCAAACATAAAGATTCACCTCGCCCAATCACGTTTTTTATTACATCCAGAAAAATTACATTCGTTCGATACGAATTACATTCGTTCGGTACGAATTTATTTCAGCAACAAATATATAAATTCAAAGCGTACGATATTTTGTCTCCACGGCTGCGAATAAATTTGATTCGTCCCGCGAACTATTTCTCAAGCCTTCGTAACATTAATCTCCCTAGTAGCTACGATTTTTATTCGAATTTCGATCGAGGAATAAAAAAGAAGTCTGATTTAAAGGAACGAATTTTTTTTTTAGTTCGCGCGTATATTTTTATTCGACAGTTCGTCGACTCGTTTTTATATCACAATCAACCCCCACACCCAACTAGCGTATCGTCGGAACGATTGAAACACCTCACCGATAGATATTTTTCGTTATTTTTTTTTCTCTCTAAACCGCTTAGAAATCATGAACTATACGCTTCTTGATTGAGCTTCCATTATTTTTTAACCGCGGACATGACGATACCCATAACAGCCGTCGTCGTCGTCGTCGTCGAACCGACAATCGTTGCGGTTTAAAGTTGCAAAGTTTTACTTTACTATTTTTTTTTCAATGACGACAAACGCGTCAGTTTAAAGAGCAAGGTAGGGATCGACTAGAGACGAGAAAATATCGCGGTGCACTTCTCTCTCTCTCTCTCTCTCTCTCTCTCTCGCTCGTCCTTTCTCTATCTCTAGTTGTCTCTTTCGCGACCATTGCCCCGTCGTCGCGTTGTTTCTCTCATCGTACAGTGAATTAAATGGCGCGGGGTTCTCGCGTAGCTTATACACGCGTTCGTTCTTGCTTTGCATATCCTATGATTAGAGCCTCAGGAGAGTTTGATAAACTCGCTCCAGCCGGCCTAACTATCGGCACCGTTCTAACATGGAGCGACGAGAGAGAGAGAGAGAGAGAGAGAGAGAGAAAGAGACAAGCATAAAGAGCAAAAATGTTCTTTACCTCCGCTCGAATAATCCCCAGACCTACGTTACCGTGTGTCCCATCGTCTCGGCACCCCTTATGAGAACCATTAAACTTTTTTTTCCCCATATTTTCCACCTATCGCGGTAATTTCGCCATCTTCTCTCTCTGTCCCTCTCTCTCCCTCTCGCTCATTCTAGCTCCCCCTTTTATTCGTCTTCTCCGCCTCTTTGTCCCCGTCGCACATGGGACAGGTGCGCTCTCGGATCGTCGATGGGCGATATATCGACGTTGACGAAGGTCGCGGGATCGTTCGCCCTTCAACAATTTTACAATTGCATCGTCTAGAGTCCGTACGATTCCGATAAAAATACAATTACGATAGTTCGCGGTAAAATCCATCTCACATCGAATAACGTCCTGACTTCCTTAGAATGAGGATAATATTTTTTATTTATTTCATTTAAATTATTACGATAAATACAAAGAATTCTTTTTTTTACATAAATGAAAAAATATTGTAAACAAATTCCTATAAGCAACATTTTTTTAAAATTATTACGATAAATACAAAGAATTTTGTTTCTTACATAAATGAAGAAATAAACAAAACATTTACGACAATGGAACGTTAACAATCAGGATTGATTTTCCGTTCGCCCATGATCATTGTCCGTGTGATTTTGTCGTAGGAGAATGTTTAGTATCAATCGTAAACCCTGATAGATATAATGCGGGTATCGGAAGGAGAATTGACTCGACGTCGAACGGCCACTCTCTCTCTCTCTCTCGTTCGCCGGCAATGTTTCGTGGTAGTTTATCGTAACGTTTCTACTATTAGCTACAAAAGCATCGTGGTACTGCTCTGAGCACCCTGTGATAAAGACACACACACACACACATATATGTATATAGCTTTACGAGTTGCATCGATGCACGCGCGAGGGCCTGCGCGGGCGTTTCGTCGATGCAGTAGTAACACCTGTCGTTACCCAGACACAAACTCGCTCTCATGACTAATCCGTGCCCGCTTACCAATTCTCCGTAGTCCTTGCCTGGGCCTCGCGTTACGTACCTGGATTTTGTACGTGTATATATATATGTGTGTATACGAAATATACGATACGATTAACGGGTAACCCTGGCTTGTCATCCTGCAGGCAGAGTTACCAAATCGATAACGCACGTGCCACGCGTGAGCGACCTAGTAACTGGGGCCCTTCTCATCGCTTTCGTACCAGCATAAGCTGTATTCGCAATTTCTTAATATTTCGCGAACAATCGTTTTATCAGGGACAAGGAAACGTCATTTTTTTAGGAAATTATCGGTAGCGATGATTAATTGTCAATTATAATTTCGAACGATTATGGATAATTGTTTTTATGACATTTTTGTTGTGACGATATTATTTTTCTTTTTGAAATAATTTGGGATTTTGAGGAAGTTTGCGGTTTGTTCGATATTCACATTTTTAATAAATTAAATTTTATGTTCACTTCCTCTCCTCCCTCTCTCTCTCTCTCTCTCTCTCTCTCTCTCTCTCGCTCTCTCATATTTCTTTCTCACCGCTATTCGCAATTTATTAATATTTCGCAAACAATCGTTTTATCCGGGACAGAGAAACGTCATTTTTTAGGAAATTATGGATAGCGATGATTAATTGTCAATTATAATTTCGAACGATTATGGATAATTGTTTTTATGACATTTTTGTTGTGACGATATTATTTTTCTTTTCGAAATAATTTGGGATTTTAAGGAAGTTTGCGGTTTGTTCGATATTCACATTTTTAATAAATTAAATTTTATGTTCACTTCCTCTCCTCCCTCTCTCTCTCTCATATTTCCTTCTCGCTGCTATTCGCAATTTCTTAATATTTCGCGAACAATCGTTTTATCAGGAAAAGAGAAACATAATTTTTTATGAATTTGCTGGTAGCAATGATTAATCATAAATTATAATTACGCACGATTATGTATAATCGTTTTTATGACATTTTTGTTGTGACGATATTATTTTTCTTTTTGAAACAATTCGTGATTTTGAGAAAGTTTGCGATTTGTTTGATATTTACATTTAAAATAAAAAAAATTAAATTTTTGGTTCCCTTTCCCTCTCTCCCTCTGTCATCCTAAAAATTTCAAATACCTAAAGAGAATTGGCTTGTCCCTATTGACATTTCCAGCGACTCGATTAACGCGACTCGCTATCAAAGCTATTATATTTCATATTTTCCAGTGATTAATTTTTTTACACGTTATAAAATAAAATTGCATGGTATAATTGACTTGTCGTTCAAATAATTTGTCGTGAGAGACGTTGTAACAAGCACGATTTCGGGAACAAATATCTTTTATGTTTTATTTTGTTCAATGTCAATCCTTTCGAACCTGCCATTTACAAAATCGTCGTCGTGTCATTGTTTTTCTCATCTAAACGACAAATTCTCCATTTTCCCAAGAAACATATTTCGAAAATTTTAACGTCGATCTTTAATCCAAGTTGATACACGATATTTTATAATAATAAAGAAAACTGTCTATCACTCGACCCTTTCAGTCGCAATCGCCTCGAACCGCGTAGGTAAACAAATCGATCTTAAAAGAAGAAACTTTTTTTTATACATCTATATATATATTTATTTATTAAATTCCCATTCCCACGCACAATCAACAAAGAAACCCGATTCGTTCCTTCCTCAGTAAACGTCATTTAATCGTTGGCGTTTACCTTCGCGATACTATTTCCAAGTAAATTCAGACCTCGTTCTCTCTTTGCACGTCGCGAAACATAAATATTTTTCGTGCCCTCGTAATTAAATTCGCTTGTTTTTCTCGCTAAACGCCCGTTCGAGACATTTCTTCGCTCTTACATGGCTGCGCACTTACGTAAGTCGAGTCGTGGACGAAGAAAAGAAATCGAAGAGTAAAAAAGAGCGACGAGGCAGAAGAAAGAATAAGGGCGAGAGGGTGGAGGCGGTTTTAGGGAGAAAAAAAAGTGCTTAGACCAGACGAAGCGCGACGAGGAGAGAGTGAGAGGGACAGGGGAGGGGAGAGAACCCCAAAAGAAAAATATATACATACCACACGTGGATGGCCAATAGTTTCGAGGGCGGTTTTTTTCTCTCACTCGCTCTCCCTCTCTCTTTATGTGTGTGACCGAGTCTGCGGTGGAGAGCTACTGTCGAGGCTTTGCCTCATCGCTCCCCCGGACCTACCCCAAATAACCCTGTTAGGCCTCTCTCACTCGCGAAGCCAAGCACGGGGAAAGCCGGCAAGCTTCGAGCAGCTGAATTCGCGTTTCGTATCGTTCTCTCTTTCTTTCTCTCTTCCCTTTCTCACTTTCTCTTTCTCTCTTGCACTCCCCCTCTCGAGTCAATACTTTGGCCGGTCTCGTCCGGCGGCCCCTAACCTTCCCCACTTGGGAACTGAGTGCGGCTCGCATCGTACTCGGCCCGCGTAACAATAATTGGCCAGGGCGGCGCGCTCGGTACAGGCTGATGAAAGAATTTTCTTGTTTTTTGTTTTTGCTTTACCACACAGTCGATCGAAAAATCGTATTCTCGAGCAAATATTCAATCTCGCGAAAGTTTTCGTATCGTAGGATCGACGCGATTTGTTTCGTTAGCGATTTTAATTAATGTTTTCTAAGATCGAGGAAAATAAACAAAATTATAGGAATTATATACATTGTATTTTTAACGCTATTTGATTTACTTTTACTTCGTTCGATGTTCTTGTGTGATTAATATCGTTCGACGAGAAATAAAATTATTCGCATTAAATAAATTTTATTACGACTTGTTTATAAATTCGATTCGTTTTATTCTTTTTTTTGCTTTGCCACACAGTCGATCGAAGAATCGTATTCTCGAGCAAATATTCAATCTCGCGAAATTTTTCGTATCGCAGGATCGACGCGATTTGTTACTTTAGCGATTTTAATTAATATTTTTTAAGATCGAGGGAAATACAAAAAATTATAGGAATTGTATAAATTGAATTTTTAACGCTATTTGATTTACTTTTACTTCGTTCGATGTTCTTGTTTGATTAATATTGTTCGACCAGAATTAAAATTATTCGCATTAAATAAATTTTATTACGACTTGTTTATAAATTTGATTCGTTTTATTCTTTTTTTTTGCTTTGCCACACCGTCGATCGAAGAATCGTATTCTCGAGCAAATATTCAATCTCGCGAAATTTTTCGTATCGCAGGATCGACGCGATTTGTTACTTTAGCGATTTTAATTAATATTTTTTAAGATCGAGGGAAATACAAAAAATTATAGGAATTGTATAAATTGAATTTTTAACGCTATTTGATTTACTTTTACTTCGTTCGATGTTCTTGTGTGATTAATGTCGTTCGACGTAAATTAAAATTATTCGCATTAAATAAATTTTATCACGACTTGTTTATAAACTTGATTCATTTTATTCGAATAAACTATATTTTTATAACGCTATAGATATTAGATTTTCGTTGTTCTTGTTTCAGATCAACGCTCGTCGACGTAAATGTGGAATGAATAGATTTAAATAGCGAATGTACGCATTTGTTAACTTCCCTCAGTTTTCTCGTTAAACCACGCGTCGTTGACCTAAAACGAACAAACAGCATCGTCTCATCGCTCTCGCATATTCGCATTAGGCGCGTGTAATATATTCGCGAACCGAGAGAGAGGAGAGCCACGTCGTGTGCGTGCTTACGCACAGTTGAACTCGCGGATAAGTAATTAAATCGCACTTCCAGCCGCGATTCATGTTCCGTTACATTTTTCTCTCGACAATTAAAATAATTATCCATAAATTCGTATCTGGGTAATGCATATTTGATTTTGCAAATGTTGAAAGATACGTGCAAGTTTTTTCTTTATTATTATTATTATTATTATTTTTATAAATTTAGATCAACCGCGAATAATCGATATTTACGCAAACCTCGTCTCGTTAACACGAAATTACACAAATTAATTTGTTTAATAATAAATTTTCTCAAATTTAATCGAATTTCAATTTTTTCAATTTTCAAATCTCGCACGAGAAAAAAAAATGTTGTCGAAATTATATTCGAAGGAGGCGTTTTTCTTCGTCAAGTGCGCGATTATATCTCCAACGCATATGTACGTATTAATATAATACGCGCGTTCTCGTTTATTCGCGGCATTCATCGTTTGAATTCGATGATGACGATGATGATAATGGTTATCGAAAAAACAAGCCGGGTGCGCGCGATCAATGACAACGACGACGACGAAACGCGAATATAAGCGCGCGTGACGCACATAATACATTCGCGAAGAACGCTCGTTTTTCATAACCGGTTTACCGCGATATATCCGTGCGTCGCGCTTCCATGCATCCGTGCACTTGGGCGGCCGGCATTTTTTCTTTTTTTTTTTTGCTTTCCCTCTATTTTTCTGTTTATTTTTATTTATTTAATTTTTTTTCTCCTCTTTTCTTTCTTCTCGTCGATCATTCTCCAATTCAAGAACGACGAGTCTCTCGTACGTTCGATCGAAGCAAAAATTCGCTTCTCAGATTTCTCATATATATATATTTGTTTTCCGATTGATTTTATTTTCTTAATTTATTTTCGTTCATACGTCGTACATCCATATATAACACGAGTACTGTCCTAACCGATCGTTAACGTTCCGATCGTTAAGCGAGCTTTTTCGAAGACACAAATCGGCTGCAATTATAATCGAGAAATCGAGATCGTGGAAATCTTCTCGCGTTGATATAAATTATACGACGTCGACGTTATTTCCATTAGAAATTGCGTACTAAATACAAGAAATTAGATCATTTCTATATAAATACAAGCGCGTTGCTCATATTTGCTTCGGAACGAAATTGGAAGCAAAAGAAAAGCAAAAACAAGGAAACTTCGCGCAGTTCGTGGCAAAAAAATAACTTCGCGTTTCTCAACGTTCGTTGTACCGTTTAATTCGCGCTCGACGTGACGAAGCGAGGGCGTCGCGTCGAGCCCGGGATGACCAAATAATGACAATGCGAACAAACGAATGAAAAATAAAGGAAGAATTTACAACGGGTGTTAAAAAAGTAAAATAATAAAAAAAGAACTGCAAAATTGCGACCGTGACACGAATTCGTCGCAGCGGATGGCAAACGGTAAGGGATAAAAGTCGCGAACGGACGTTGAAGGAGAGAAGGAGAGAAACTCGCGAATGTAACGCTTGATTTTTTTTTTAGATTATTTTTCTTTTGTTTTAATTCGGACGCGAACGTCGCTCGTTCGCGGGTCTCTCGACGCGTGCATCGAAGCGTTCGCGCCCCCGTAGTTTGTACTTTTGGTTTCCCTCTCTCTCTCTCTCTCTCTCCCTCTCTCTCCCTCTCTTCACACTTATATATATATATGCATTTTTTTTATATATGTGTGTATCGCTTTTATACGGCGTTTCGCTCCCGAGTTGGGCGAGGACTGGCTCTGTAGCACAGAGCACACCAACATCACTGGCGTTTCGTGCTGAAAGATACACGGTGCTGGTTGCCGCATTAAGGTCATTGACGCGGTACACTTTTTATCGTTAAATATAGACCCGGCCGTTCGGTCGACTTTTGTCTCTTTCTCTCCGCTCGCTTTCTTTCTCTCGCCCGCGAAACCGCGAATAACACATCGTAACGCGACGCGAAATATTTTATTACGCGTATCGTTTATTTCATTTCCGAAAAACAAAGATTAGCTCGCCATTTCAAATTACACGTGTAATATTTTTTTGTTGAACTTTTAGGGAAAACGATAGAATAATAATTTTAAAAATTGTATCTATAGAAAAGTTATGATAATTCATAAATATTGTTTGAATTTGTCAATTTTTTGATCATTTTTGTTATAGTCTATCGACAATAAATTTTACTTCTTCGATTTATCAAATTATTTATAAATTTGTTATATCTCGAGCTAAAAATGTCTCTGTAGGGTCGAAATTTATCCACGAATCGTTCCCAGAGCCAACAAGACAGAAAATTCGATGTCTGAGCGTGAACTTCCCTATCTACTTCATGCCACTCAAATTATACGTATAATATTCTTTTGTTGAACTTTCAGGCCAGATAATAGAATAATAGTTTTTAAAACTGGATCTATCGAAAAATTAATTCATAATTAGTGTTAGAATTTGTCAATTATTTGATTATTTTTATTATCCTTTATCGACAATCAATTTTATTTCTTCAATTTATCCAATTATTTACAAATTTCCCTATCTACTTCACACCATTCCAATTACACGTGCAATATTCTTTTGTTAAACATTCAGGCAAAACAATAAAATAATAGTTTTTAAAATTGGATCTACCGAACCGCTAACAATAATTCATAAATATTGTTTGAATTTGTCAATTATTCGATAATTATAATTATAATTTATCGACAATAAATTTTATTTCTTCAATTTATCGAATTATAAACAAACTTGCCCTACCTCGAGCTAAAAATGCCTCCGTACAATCAAAATTCATTTCCAAACCAGACCAAAACTTCGACGTCTGAACATAAACTTCCCTATCTACTTCACGCGTAAACGGGGCGCAAGGCAGAGAGAGAGATAAAGAGTGTGAGCTTCCGCGTATTATTTACTGTTGAATTTACAGTCAGCTCCTATTCGGTGACTGACCCTGGTGCATCGTACCTCGTCGTGCGTCGAGAATTGCATCGGCCACGCGATGACGAGCGTACGCGCGTTGTCTCTCTCGTCCCTTCCTGCGAGAACCGAAACATTTACCTGTACGTAGTTTCCACGTGTAATACGCGCACATACTGCCCAGCCTGAAAATATCATAGTTACATTTCACCCCGTATGAAGCGGATAATGGTCTCTTACAGTGTAGGGTGCGCGCGGTGTTTATGTGTGTTCTATCTATATATACATATATATATATATACATATGCGCTATCGGTATAAAATACTCGGTGCATTTACGCCGTGAGCCGCAGCGGCAACGACGATGCCGCGACCCTCCTCAACGTCGCACACGCCGAATGTAAAATCGATCGTCGAACGGATTCTCTCGCGGGACGGGTATAAAGTGGCGCACCGCCGCCGCGCGCGCTCTCTGGTAAAACAAGAGCGAAAAAGGCGCGCTAGGGGCGTAGGGGTGGGCGAGGAGGGACGAATGAAAAATAAAAATAAAAATATGGACGAAGGAGAGACGACCGAGAAAGCGGAGAGAAGGGCGCGGCTATGTACTCCATTTCAGGTTAAACGAGACGAGAGCCGAAGGAGGGGCGAGGGTTTTTAAAATTAGTGCTTTTTCCTACTCGGGGCTGTCCTCAGCGACGAACGAATTTCCATTTTTTACGTCGACTCGAGCAGTTTTTCCCGAGCAAAAAGAAAGCTCATTACACTTTGCCTCGATATTTTTTCTCTCTCTCTCTCTCTCTCTCTCTCCTCTCTTTCTCTCGTTCTTTCTTTGTTCTCGATAAATGTGCGATATAAAATTGCATTATAATCGCAACGATTACAACTTATAGAGAATAAGAAAAATCAGTTTTTTTTTTTTCGTTTCTTTACGATCGATTTTTGTTTTCATTGTTTTTTTTTCGTTTAAAACTCGTTGGTAACGTTCGAGCGGTAAGAATTCAAAGAAACCGAGGACAGAATCGAATACACTTACGTACGTATCACGATTGTCCGAAAGATCGAGACGCGCGCGCGCGCGCGGGCCCGCGAATGCAAGAAGAGAGAGAGAGAGAGAAGGGGCAAATGTAGAGAGAGAAAGAGAGGGAGTGTTTCGCGTGCGGCCAACCGCGTCAACGACAACGACCTTAATTTTCTTTGACCTCACATTCTCGTTCGGTCAATTTCGTATCGTCGGAGCTCACGACGGTCTGCTGGACGCGAATTAGCCGCGATATATCTATATGAGGGTAAAAGAAGGAGAGAGAAAGAGAGGGGGGAGAACGAAAGAGAGAGAGAGAGAGAGAGGGAGGGGTTGAAGAAGCGAAGGGGCGAGAGAGTAAGAAATTGATGGGTAAGAAAAGTACGAAGACGAAAAAATGAGCGAGGAATATTTCTGCGGGAAAAGAGAGATAAGAGGTGGCTATACTATAGAAATATACATATAAATATATATATCTATAAGCAACGAGGACGTTGACCCTCCCTCGTTTCCGTGACCAAACGGAAATCGACGTTCATTACGATATTCCGAAGCGACGAAAAAGCTTAGAAGCCGAAGACGAAACGACGTCGAACACCGACGAGGTAAAGAACGAGAGAGACAGCGTGGCAGAGAAGGCAATGAAACGGAGGAACGACAAAAAAGGATGAGCAACACAAGAGAGAAAAAAGAAGAAGAAGAAAAGGAACAAAAACAAAAACAAAAAAAAAACGAAACGAAAAGGAGAGGGACAGTAGGTGGATCGGATGGCCTCAATGTGTTTTAACGTCCATCCGTAGACGGCAAAGCTTGTGATTTGGCAAGAGAGCACTATAATGGAGCGCGTGCATGAAAGAAGTCTTCGTGTGTTTGGTTATACGTGTACACGTGGGTCTATCTGTGTGTGTGTGTGTGTATGTGTGTGTAGCTCGATGTTTTTTTTTCTTTTCTTCCCCCACCATATATCGCCATGTCTGTCTTTGCTCTCTTTTTCTCTCACGTGTTACGCGAATCGCTTCTGTCTCTCACTCGCTCTCTCTCTCTCTCTCTCTCTCTCTCTCTCTCTCTCTCTCTCTCTCTCTCTCTCTCTCTCTCTCTCTCGCCCGCGTCTCCATGCGGTTGCGCTCGCCACCGCGCGCGAGAGTACCTACGCTAAATTATGCAGCGTGCATATTTTCCGGTCTGTTTGGTGGGTCTCAAAGCCTAACCGGTATAACCCGGCGTCACGCGTACCGGGTGACTCGGAAGAAGGGACAGAGGCCGATGTGGCAAAATAAAATTATTATAATCGTGAGCTTAGAATATATATATATATATATATATATATATATATATATATATATATATATATATATATATCTTTTTTTTATATAGGTATATATGTATAGATATATATATTTGAGCCTGTGTCGAACGTACGACCGAACGGACGGACGGACGAACGAACCAGCAACGGCACAAACGCCCGAGGGAGAGATTCACCATGGCATGCATGGTATTGTGCATGGCGCACACGGCGTCGTACATGCGAGCGTAATAAACACGTCTTACTTACGCGATAATGCACTTCTGCCATAGTTAAAAAAAAAAGAAAAAAAAAACAAGACAAGAAGAAAAAAAAAGAGAAGAAGAAGAAAGATGCGCTCCCTTCAGCATCGGCAGAGGGTCAAGACAGGTCAAAATCATGAGAACGTAAAGTCCCGATACTTCGCTCTTAAGGAATATCATCGAGGGAGAAATGGCGGGAGTGTGGTAGGGAACAAATTAGAACTTCTCGAGTTTTCTGTTGCCGTTATTATTATTGGTTTCTTTTTTTTTACATTGATATTCGTGTCTATGTATAAGTATATATGTATATATATGTATATATATAGATTTGTCTGCTTTCTTATGAAACGAACACGTACACACGTGTCTCAGGCGCATCGATCGTTTATTCCTCGAGGTCGTTTATACGCTCGGAGAATTACGCTCGTTCGCGTAATATTCGCGCGGAAAAACGTCAGTGAGCCGACGATCTAGACAACTATAGTTATACAGACGCTTTAATATTGACTACGGTTACATACCACGCATTACTTATATATATATATATACATACCTACATATATAGATAAATAGAGATAAATATATATATATACCTATAGATAGATAGATAGATAGATAGATAGATAAAAAGATAGATAAATATAGAGATAGGTAGATACATAAATATAGATATATAGAAAAAATATATAGATAGGTAGATAAATATGTTGATATATCGATATATAGATATACAGATATATTGATAGATATATAGATAGATAAATATATAGATAGGTAGATAGATAAATATAGATATATAAATATATAGATATATAGATAGATAAATATATAGATAGGTAGATAAATATGTTGATATATCGATATATAGATATTCAGATAGATAGATAGATAGATACATAGATAGATAGATAATATATAAGTAGATATATAGATATATGGATTGATACATATATATATATATCTATGTGTAACACTAATATTCGTGATAGGCCGGTGTCTACGTCTTTAATATGGAGTACCTATGTGCAACTTTATCATATGACGTATAACGTACATAGCCCATATCTATGATTATATGTGCATACATACGAAGATGTGTATATGTACGTATACGTTCACAGGCGGACGACTCTGGTAACAGCTTTTACCGGGTTTCCGGGGTGCGTGAGCCCGCCACTTATGAAACCCGGCGAGCCTAGCCAGCCGCAAAGTCAGCCCCGGATTCCGGGCCCGACGTTTTCAGCGCACACCCGACCTACCGTTTTATTTTATGCCAGCTATTTTTTTTTCTCTTCAACTTTTTTTTCCTCTCTTTCTTTCTTTCTTTCTTTCTTAATTTAGGTTGCGCTCTAAATTATCGCGAATACGAGAATAAGGTGCTATACTTTGCCGAGTGCCGAATCGTACGTTGTTGCTCTCGTGGCCCTGACTCGCTCTGATTAACGATCAATGAATGCGCGTGTGTGTGTGTGTGTGTGAGAGTAGGTGTTTACTATGAAACGTTTGGGCATATTATTATTTCATTCGAATCGACGGCTTATTAAACGGTCGGTGGTAAAGCCGAAAATTTATGGACGAAAATGCGATTTGGATTGAATACAAATAAATTATCGCGTATTCTCGTAATCTTCGTTGTAACATTATTATCTCATTATCGGTAATGGCAGTTCATAATTAATTATTACCATTATATAGATCGAATTTTGTTTCCTATCTTTCAAATTTATTCGAACCAACAATGAGTTTTTTTATTAACATATTACATTTTTTTTTTGATAGCTTGTTAATCGAATCATTTTCAATTATTAAAAAAAGTATTCGCGTAACAAAAATTATTATCCTTGATAAAAAAAAAAGTAAAAGAAAATTGTGGTCGATGTTTCGAGGGAGAAAAAAAATCATAAGATCGACGCAGTTGCACGTAAAATTGTCCCCGTTGCTCGCGATAATCATCCTGCTCGTTTCATTATACATATCCTTGCGAGCTCTCCCTTCGCCCCTTCGCACACAGAAGTGCCACAGTCACGTAATTAGTATGCCTAAGCGTATCACAGAAGTGAGGGGCGCATCGCGTTTCAATGCTTCGAGCGAGAGTTTCTCTCTCAAAGCTCTCCCTTCATTCTTATTTCCATCTCGACTCGTTTTCTTTCTTCTTTTTTTTCATATTTCTCTATATACCTAGGGTCGTCCCTTAATGTCGGGGATGATAATTGGACGCCATTATTAATCTTCGAGAGGGTCAATGAACTACCGCTTAACCATTCTCGAACGTTTAAGTGTCACGAGACAATTCGCTTTATTACGCCATTTAATTCAACGCTAAACACAAGAGGGAAAGTTTCCGTCAGCTCGGAGATTTTTTTGTTACAAATAAAAACGGCTGTAACATTTCTTCTGGGATAAATTCGAATTTCACTCACTGCGCGTGTTTTTATATCGTTCGAAATTCATTTTACCCAATTTTTTTAGAGTTTTGTATTGGATCGAACGATTCGGAAAAATCGATCGTTCGAGACGATTTCCGTCGATTTCCTTAAACGCAACTATTTCCTCGAGATTCTTCAATCTATCGCTCGTCCTTGGATTTCGTCGTTTGCCAACTCTCGAAACGATAAGGGTGGTTCCTATATATCGTACGAAATAACGAGCGTTTCCTCGCGATAAAAGGGAGCACAAATCTCGAGCAGCTTCTAATTAATGATTCGACTGATTGACTCGATTGCCAGTACGTCGACGTTAATTTCGCTCTTTTTGTTTTATTTTGATTTTTTTTACACCTTCTCTCTCTTCCATCTCACTCTCTTATTACCACCCTCCTCGGCGTTTTCTCGAACAACCCTTATTTTACTTTCTTCGTCGCACATCCTCCCCCTCTTTACGTTCCTCATAGCATAGCTCGTCGTATTTTTCACATCGCGATTTATCACGAATTTTCTCATTTTCGCTCGTGTTCTTGGAAATTCTCACTCGACGATTCTGGATTCCTCCTCGTTAGTTTTCCACGACGTTAATTACGTATACGAATTACGAAAATACAGCATCGAAGTTTTTTTTTTGTTTGAGAAATATCATTTTATTTTATCGCATCGATCGAACAGCACGCGAGTAAGAGCATGTTCTCCATGTCTAATGTGAACTTTTGGACGAGTTTCCACGCGCTATAGGCGCTATCTAGCCGACAAGAAGAGCGAACCGATTAAATTCGCTCGGAGAATTTCTCGAACGTACTATAGAATTCTTCTTATCGCCTTTACGATAGACATTCCTCGAGATACGTTCGCGCCTTTTCCTTCGACTTCCGGAAGTACACGATTCTCGATCTAGATACAACCCCCCCCCCCCCTAATCGTTCTCCCTCTCGCGTCACTTTCGACATTCTCGATCATTCTCTTCTCGCGATTAATTTTTATTTTGAGTTTTATTTTTTTTTTTCAAATCTGACTTTGGATCGTTTTATTCAAATCGCGCCAAAGGTTTTACGCGCGACAAGACGAGAGAACACGTGCCGCGAAAATTTGTCGGGCTTCGAATTAATTATGGCGCCTACGTCAATCTCCGTTTGCGAAGATCCGATCGTTAATACGAGACTTGCAACGACGTCGAGTAACTTGAGTAAAAACCAGTCGGGAGAAGCTAAGCCCGACGTAGTGAAAGAAATAACGAGATATTCCCGTCGTAATTATAAATCCACGAAAAAAAAAGAAAAATTTCATCCCCAAGCGAGAGGGTTAAATTCCATCAAAACGCTGAAATTATATGAACGTCGAAAAATTTCTTGACCGAAACAAAAATCAAACGATATGTAATTATCGATACGGGAAAAAAAACACCAAACACGAGTTCGACTTCTATCAATTTCTCTTTTTCTTTTTCCCAAACGAACAAACCTACTGGGGTGAAAAATCATAAGGGTTGCAGAATCCATACCCCGAAGTGTATAGAAAACGGGGCGTTTTTTTTTCAATGCGTACGAGATCCGAATGGCGATAGGGAGAAGAGAGAGAGAAAGAGATCGCGAGAGAGAGAGAGAGAGAGGGGAGAGAGAAAGAAAGAGAGAGAGGAGAGAGAAAGAAAGAGATCGTGAGAGAGTAGCGGGGAAAAAGGGCCAATAATAAACGTGAGTGACGCACAACGTGGCGAGCCCGCGCGTAGAATTTTCCAATGCATTATATCGCAGAAGGGCGAGGGAGGGTAGGGGGGAAGTGAAGAGATACGCCGGCAGCCACGGTTGGACCGGCTGCCCGGTCAGTATATGAGCCCTTTCCGGTGCACAAGAGGAGGTATGGGGGGGAACGTCCAGCGATGAAAAGAGAGCGATTGCGAGAAAGGAGAGAAAAAAAGGGCGGCAGTTCGAACATAGCGGGGTTGCAGGAAGAGGTGGACGAGGGGGTGTGGATAGCTAGGAGGATGGTCGAGGGGAATCGGTGCAGAACGAACCGTGGTGGGGTGGCAGGGTGGATGCAAGGGGGGAGTTGCAAGTATAACGATGCATGTACCGATATCTATATATACGTCGTGTGCGCGAAGGGTTCGTTGAATCGTGAGCGCCCCTTTCGGCTTCCGCTCGTCGCACTCATCTGCTCATCCCTCTCTTCGTGTATTCAGCGGATATCACAGAATGTCTACCTATATCTTTTCATCCTTCTCTCTTTCTTTCTCTCTCTCTCTCTCTTTCTCTTTTCCTTCATGTAATAATACTCGATAGGGCCCCTTTGCATCCGCGCATTGCCGATTCTTCCTTTCTCATTTTTTTTAGGTCGCCACTACGACTTCATCCTACTCCGCGATTACGTCGTATTTTACGAGGCGAAATTTCGCATATTTATTAATTCTCTTATTTCGTGATAAAATCATTATTATTATTATTATTGTAATTTTAATTATACAAATTTATGCATCTTTTTATCCTTCTCTCTCTCGTTCTCTTTTCCTTCAAATAATAATACTCGATAGGGCCCCCTTTGCATTCGCGCATTACCGATTCATCCCTTCTTATTTTTTTTAGGTCGCTACTACGACTTCATCCCACCCCGCGATTACGTCGTATTTTGCGACGCAAAATTTCGCATATTTGTTAATTCTTTTATTTCGTAATAAAATCATCGTTATTATTATTTATTAATCATTATTATTAGTTACTAACATTATTATTATTATTGTGATTTTAATTATAAAAGTTTATGCACAGATTTTGCATAGAGCACGAAACGTGGGCTCGAGGTTTGAATTAAATCCGCGCGTCCTCGCAATTTCTCAACCCTTGCCGGAGACTCCTTTCCCCCTCCCCCCTCTATCCCTTCCACTTCGCCCGTTCCTCCGCACCCCACCTCATTCTTCCTCGTTGCTTTCCTATTTGCTCTACGCGCTCTTTCCCCCCCGTTTTTCCTCTCGTTTCTCCTTTTTTTTTCCTTTTTTTTCTTCTTTCCTTTTCTCTTTGCCTCTCCGGGCTCTCGACGGGCATACGGGTGATAGTCATGCGCCTGATTTGAAACCCATTCAAGCCGATCCCGTTATAGATTCTCGGTGTGTTCACTTCCGGGGTTCTTTGCGCGACCACAAACAGGCCTGGGTATAGGGTTCGTAGTTTCTCCGGGTTTGCCTCCACCATCCACTCTCTCTCGCCCTTCACCCCACCCCCTCCTCGTTCTCTCCCTCTTTTTTTTATCCTTCCCTTCCACGCTTCGGATTTTTCTATTTTCCTCTTGGGAAGATTTTTTTTTATCATGCACCACCCTCGCACATCCCCCTACGGACCACCCTTGGTCCCTCTCTCTCTCTTTCTCTGGATCGCTCGATTTTTGTTTTTTTTTTTCATGCGAACGATATGACAATGTCATATACGTATGTTCATCCTGTTATTTCGTAGATCGTATATAGATATATTTAAGCAGATGCATGTACCGAAAGAGGGGTGATTTTTCCAACCCCAATGTCTCCCTCCCCCCCGCTCTCCCTGCCATGGGAGAAACCCCAGAACAGGCTAATCGCGACCCGGTAATTTCTCTTCCCGAAATGTGATAACGATCGCGAGTGAGCTTCAGCCATTATTACACAGTTCGTCGAAAGCAACACACTCCTCGGACCGTGGCAAGCGCGTTATCGACGCAAGGCCAGCAACAAAAGTGCAACGGGCAACGGTACGCGAAATTTGTTTGCCTCCTTTCGTAGTGCCCCACCAACCCCCTGACCCCTCCCCCCACTTCGCACGTCACTCGTGCACCACCCGGTCTCCCTACCCTCCGCTCTCGTTCGCCAACTCTCGTTCTACATTCGATTGCGGGGCGAACTTTCTCCCCGCAGACATTCGTAATTAGTATACGTGTCGTTTGCTTCTTTTTTTTTACCTTCGCATGCAATTTCTGAAAAACTATAAAATTACACGTCATTGCCGAAGCGACTGTGGTTGAAAAAAGAAAAGCAGGAATGAACGAAAAAAAAACAACAAGAGAGAGAGAGAGAGAGAGAGAGAGAAAGGAACGTAATGAAAATAAAACACGTGGCTCGTCGAGTTAAATTTTTTAAACAATCGTGAATGCACCCGTGGACGTAGAAAAAAAATTGAAAAAAATAAAAAGAAAACAGAATACGCGAATTACGTTGAAGCGCACTTTTTGAGTACGTACGTAGACAGCGCCCGGATTTTATATACGTAGTACACATATATATGTGTGTTTATAAGTCCGGGGGTGGTTCGTACAAATCGTGGAAGGGGAGACAGGTGCGTGAGCGAGGGTTCCGACGACGACGACGACGAGACGAAGGATTAGGGCAAAAGAAGGGTTGGGGTATGCACAAGGGCCGCTCGAGGTCTCGCGTGGGCGACGACCCACCCTAAATTCGCGTGTCTCCAGTCGACAACGTGGTTCTGGTGCTTCTCTCGCATTTAGAGGGTGGGGCGGACTTGTAGCGGGCTCGTGGGAGGGTCGGTCTGGTGGTTTCTATGTGGAGTAGAACGTTGGAAGGAGAGAGAACGAGGCGCGCTCCTACTTCCCCTCGTTTCACCCTTAAACTTTCAACCCCTCGCGACCGGGTAAGCTCGCCCCAATGTACGCGCCTCTGTCTCTGTATATTTGGTGCGTATGTCTACCCTCGTTCGTTTGTGAGTGTGTGTTGGGCTATACGTTAGTGTAAAGAGGCCCACCTCATCGAGACTGACCTACCCTAACGCAGAGCCACCACGACGAAGCCACTAACGCGTGATTTATGTATTGCGAAGGTTGAATCGCGCCCCGTACCGACCAGCGACCCTCTTTTAGTTTTTTCTTCGTCAATCTTTATCGTGTTATTTATATCTTGTTGTTTTTTATTTTTTCGACAATTGACCTTTTTTTTACAAATCTATTGTTCCATTTCGGATACGATTGTTTTAGTTTTTTTATTCTTTGTTTTCGTTTCGATGGTAAATAATTCGAGGGGAATGTTGTTTTTCCTGAATGCGTTAACGTTTATGGTGATGGTTTGGGTTTTTGGAAACGATTTTTGGAAAATTTTTATTCTTGTCGTATGTTTAATTTAGTTCCTGTTGGCAAATTCCTTTTTGCCGGAAATAATTTTTGCCTTCTTTCTCTCTCTTTCTCTTTTTCTCTCAAAATTCCCGCGTGTTCCGACGTCTCTCTCTCTATCTCTCTGTCTCTCTCTCTCCCTCTATCTCTCTCTCTCGCATATACTCACCGACGCGAGACTGGAAATAATTTATAACCGCAGTTTCACGTCCCGTAGACGTCTTCCTCTTTTGAGCTTTTGTCGCGAGTTTCTTAGCTGTACGCACGGTAGACACTCGGGCTGCAGAGCGCGCGCGCTTATCACAAGAAAATGAGAAAAAGTGGGTCTTGAAAAAAAACAAAAAAAAATATTAATTTTTTTTTTCACGTTCCAATTCTCAAATTCGACATAGAGATCGTAAGTTTCCCATTACTTTCATATAATTCATAATCGTTTATCCAAAAATGTAAGATTAATGTTTTTTTTTCGAAAATACGTCTCTTGGCAAGATTCGCCTTTGGCCTTTGCACCCCCCCCCCGCCCCTCCCCCCTTCGAATTAAACTCACGCGTGGTCCGTACGCAATTTGTCGCAATGCATCTCGTTAAGCTTTTCCATTCGCGAATAACTCGGCTATATAAAAAAACGAAGTAAAAAAAAAAGGAAAATACGTACGAATCTCAGACTTGTGGGAAAACGCACTCTAGAAGTTTCGAGCGACGAGAAGGAAAGGAGAGCTAACTGCGTGAACTCTCTCTCTCTCTCTCTCTCTCTCTCTCTCTCTCTCCCTCCTTCCTCCCTTCTTTCTTTCTCTCTCACATCTCGTTCTTTACAAAAAAAAATGTAAAAGCACCCCAAAGTGCAACTTTGCAATTAAACTGCACAGTCCCAAAGATCTCGAGTGACTCGTGTTTAACCATTCTGCGTAATTCCGCAACCCCCCCCCCCCCCCCCCCCCCCCCCCCCCCCCCGTAATTCACTCCTAGGTTCGAGCCGATGCAAAAATATATCACGTGTGGAAAACCATGTTTTTCTTTTTTCATCACGAATTTGATATTTTGTTTTTGTTTTTATTCAACGCCTATTACGATTCTAATAGAAAACGCGACATGGTCGAAGAAATTCTTACAGGGAGTCTCGGTAACCGTATAATTAACCCGCTTAAAAGAATGTCCGCTAAAGACGGCGGACATAATCCTTTTTTCCCCTTTCTGAACTCACTCCCACCGTTTTCTCTCTTTCTCTCTCTTTCTCTATCTGTCTCTTTCCATACTTACCTAATGCTTTCTCTCTCTCTCTCTCTCTCTCTCTCTCTCTCTCTCTCTCTCTCTCTCTCTCTCTCTCTCTCTCTCTCTCTCTCTCTCCCTCTCTCACTCTCTCTCACTGTCTGTCTCTCTCGCGCTAAAACTCCAAACCCTATTTCTTTCGCTCTTGACTATGTTGGCTCCGGTCCCTTAGAAAATCGTTTTCTATTCCGGTTACGAGAATGTAATACCCACTTTCCGGCGGTTATACCGTACAGCCTTCGTTCAGACCGTGTGCTCTGCGTCTCGTATAGTGACTTTGGTAGTGGTGTCTACTACCTGTACGTAGTAGACGTAATGGGTTGGGCGGGTGAAACAGAAAGAGAGAGAGAGAGAGAGAGAGAACGAGAAAAAAGGGGATGAAGGGGGTGGACGGGGAACTTCGCGCAGCCTGCTATATCTACAGGGTTAACTTAGCTCGCAAAACGACAACCCAGGGAGATCGTGTTTCCTCCCTTGCGTTCGTCTTAAAGTCCGGGCGGGAAGGGGATGAAAATTTCCACTTTTTTCCCTCCCGGTGTATCTTTCGCCCTCTCCCTCTCCCTCTTTCTTCCCTTCTCACGACGTTCGTCCGAAGATGCGTGCGCCAGTGAGACTTTCCTTCGCGCCCGCGAATATACGGAAATACTTTTTGCACTGGCAGTAACAGCGACCCTTTTATTCGCACGCCACTAAATTACCGACAGCGTGAAAATTGCTTTCGTACCAGAAAGCAAGATCCCGGAGAGGTCGACCAAACCCCTTCCCCTCGACACTGGCTCAACGTTTTTTTTTTTTTCTATTTTTACCTCGTTCCACTTCGCGACCATCTCCACGCTCTACTGATGCACCTTACGCATCCTGCATCCTTCTTCATGCCTCGTACACCCTACGTGATTTGTGCGTTTTGTAAAATTTTCATCCTCTCCCCATCCCTCTTCATTCCTCTTCTTACTTCCTTCACCTCGTAAACTGAGATTTTTTTCGCCCATGATTCTCGTTAGAAAATATCGACACGTGTCCCTTCGTTTTTGACTCACTCTTCGTGAAAAAATGTCAGTAATATTTGCAGTAACAAATGCCACAAAATTATTCTTTGAAATTATTTTCACATTGGAAAAAAACAATTTTTTCCTTTTTGAATTTTTCAACTTTTCTTTTACCCACTCTATTTATTTAACCAGAATAATTGAAACATGACGTACATCGAACTTCGATGATTTGTCGTTTCATAATCCAAACGGCAAAAAATGATTTTCCTTTGCCAATACTTGGATTCGTGGATGAAAAGTACCGAGTCTTTCGCACAAATACTTTACTCCGCGTTCGACTCACGACGTTATATCGACTGGTATTGCCTTGGCGTGTCATGGTTATTTTTCAGTTTTCTTTTTCCTGCACGAACCTACGGTGCGTACGTAACTCGCGAGTCAGGAGGGTTTGAAAATAAAACATTTGTTTTGAAAAGACACGCGGTATGTGGCCTAGGTAAGAGCTGTGTCGGTGTCCGTGTATGTGCGTGTAAGTAAAATTGTTTCCTCGAAGCCAATCCGTCATCGTCGTCGTCGTTCGCGCACACACACACACACGCGGTCACAATTGACTTCCGCACGCGCCTAATTTTTTACCCGGAAAGTACGCGAAGACTACGCACGCCTCTTATTCGTGTAACGAATCGCATGCAGTCGAGGAGTTTCGCTTCGAAAATACGGAAGTTACAATTCTTTCGAAAAAATCATCCAATCATCGTCCCCGTAGCTTCCTCGAGTAATTTTCCAAGAACGTTAGAAAATACAAGAAAATCCTGAATAACGAAAATTTTTCGATTCCACGAAACTTTTTACATTCAAATTTTCCAATTATTTTATCGACGACTATTTATTATTTAAGTATTTTTTTATATTTTGCAGGAAAAAAAAACAAACATTCAGTCTCATTTCGTTTCATGTTAGTCCAATGTCTCCGGGCATTTTTTTTCTTTATTTTTGTACATATATATGAAAAAGCGGTAAAATTCAATGGCTGCTCGATGAATCGTGGGGAACAAACGAGCGAGGTAATTAGCGATAACTAGATAGGGAAAGAAGGCAGCCTCGTGGTTCGAACGAACTTAAGTACGACTATTCAAGAGATCTTCTCATCGTAACGCGAGGGTTGCATAGAGATTCGGAGGGTGAGACGAAGAGAAAGACGTCGAATGTATAAGAAACCGTGGCATTGATCGTGAGAAGGGCGGGAGGGCAACGAATATAAGAACGAAAGGAATGAGAATGGAATAGGAATGAGAAAAATCTATAGCAAAGTGTAAGAAAGTTCGTGAGCATCCCTCCCCCCTCCCTTCCCTCCACTACTCTCTTGATCACACCACCTCCACACTTACTCGCCCTTTCACGAAGACCGTCCCAGCTGCACGAGGAACAGCTTTTACGAGTGTTCGAATAAAATTTATCGGTAGCGGGTAACATCGACACCCGAGCACGACTATCCCCCGCTTCTCAATCGCCTGTTTTATCTATACTTCTGTGTCGAAAACGGCGGAAGCGACGTGACGAAGGGAGGCTAGTAAAACAGTGTAACACAGAGAGAGAGAGAGAGAGAGAGAGAGAGAGAAAGTGACATTGAACGGAAAACGATAGCGCGAAAGAAGTTCGGAGGGAAAGTGCGAGTCTCGTATAAGGGATGAGGGTTGTTTTTCAACGTTTTCTGTTTTATTTTTTGTTTTTGTTTTCTTCATCGTCTAGGGAGGGATGAAATACGAAGATAATTAATTACTTCGAAAATTCTTCTTTCCTCGAATCGATTCTCGTTTGATCGACGACCCTTGATCTCGAGCCCGGTTCTCGATCCCCGTGAGTTCGTAGAATTCATCCCTTAAGAAAATGCAGGCAATAATCCCCGAGTCCCAGTGGGAAAATAAGTAGAGTTTGAAGCGGAGGCAAAAAGCACGAGGGTGAAAGTACACCACCGAGATGGAAACAGATGAATAGATAAGGGTAGTCGCTTGACGAAGAGTGGGGAGAAACGTGTAGTTCGAGGTTGGAAGGTGATAGTGTTGAATTACAAGTAACGGGAAAGAAGGATGCTGCGTAGGAGTGATGGACCGAGAAAGAGAGAGGAGAAGAGAATAAAATGATCGAAGGAAGGGGAAGGAGCTACGCATCGTGTCCTTCGAGGAAGATGCGAGAAGGGTGTAAGGAATAAACAAAGCGAGACGAAGAGAGATAGAGAGAGGTGAAATTGTGGATGAAAGCAGGACGCAGAGACTAGGAGAAATGAGGAAAGTGGATAGGGATGAAAAAGAAATAAAAAATGAAAAAAGAGACAAAGAGAGAGAGAGAGAGAAGGGTAGATACGACGAAATCGAAAGAAGGACGAGAAACGAATGAGAACAGAGTAGAGGGGGTTGGGAGAAGGAGGAAGCGAGCGAGAGTTTAGAGGACGGACTCTCGGACGGAAAAGGCAGAGGGGCGCCTCTCGGTGGGTTAAAGGTAACGGGCCAGAGCCTCACTTTATTTTTATGCAGTTATTGATCTACGTGGAAGCGGCTCGCCGGTCCCCGTTACCCTTTTCCACACCCTTCTATACTTCTTTCCCTCCACTTCTTCTATCTCTCTCTCTCTCTCTCGTTCTCTCCCTCTACTTCTCCATTGGGTTCCTCGTCTCTCTTTCTCTCTCCCTACGTCGCTCCATCACCCTCTCGTTCGCTTATTCCACCGCTCTTTTTCTCTCGCTCTCACGTTCATATCCGTCTTTTTCCAACCCTCTGTCTCTCTCTCTCTCTCTCTCTCTCTCTTGCTCAGTCTTCATCTCTCTCGCTCTCACGTAACCAAGCTAAGCTCGAGCAATTCTCTCTCTCTCGTTCCTTTTTCCTCTCCCGTCTCGTGCCACCCTCCTCTCTGTATCTCTTGGACTTTTTCTCAGTCTCTGTTGCACCAACTGCGCACGTCGGTGCGAAATGCAGCAAGAGGGCGACTAGGGCGCGGTGGAAAAAGGGCAAGGTGTGAGAGGGGGTTGGTGGTGGGCCGGAGGGGGTTGCGCGCGGCAGGGAAAGGGGGGCAGAGGAGCGCGTTCGCTTCTCTCGCTCCTCGCACCGTCTACTCCTCCTCATCCTCCTTCTCTTCTTCGTCTTCCTTCCTTTCCGACCCTCTTCGTTCCTCCTCGCAACTACCCTCTCTATGTATGTGTCAGCCTATGTGTATGTCGTAGTACAGGGTGGCGGGTAACTAGCTTATCAAAAAATGGGCGTTGCCGGGGTCGCTCTATCTCCTTTCGTCTAACGCTCTCTTTCGTGCACTTTCTCTCTCCATCTCTCTTTCTCTTTCCCTCTCGTTCTTTCTCTCTCTCTCTCTCTCTTTTCTGGTCTACTGATATGCCACGGCGTCTTCCATTGTGACGCCCGTACCTGCTCCACACCATGTGCGCGTGCAATCGCCCATGCGTATATGTGTGTATGTATGTGTCGCTGTACACATTCTCGGAGGAGCTGGGCAACCATTCTCGCAGAGATAGAGAGAAAGAAAACGTCTCTGAGCTTCCGACGTCCTTCAACCCACCCTCTTCTCCGCTGGACCATTCCTACAGTTTCGTACGACCAACCGATGCGACGAAAACCGTAGCGTAAAATGCAATTTTATACACTCGTGACTACGTTCGATTTTTAATGCATGTCTAATTTACATTTTTTAATTATTCATACCACTGAGATTTCCTTGATGAGGACGAATAACGAAAGTTGGAGACTGAACGGGGAGTCGATAATGCGATAAAGGAGAAACAAGAACCTTGTACTTCGTGTCCTTGCTGTACAAGGGTGGTTGAACGAGGGATGATCACCGTACGATGATAGGAGGGCGATGCAACGAAGGAGAAAAGGGTCAAGGGGATGTTTATAGGACGAAATCTCAACGCGAAGATTTTGCCTTGTTGGTAATGGACAAAGGGATTGACTGAGGTGGAACGTAGTTCAAAATCGGGCGAAGGGCTCGATGACAAAATTGTCCAAGTATCGTAACACAAAGGTAGAAAACAGAGCACCTCGTCTGGACTAATTCTAGACGGACGATTATTTTTCTCAACGAATTAGCCAAGAAAAGCTTTCTCACAGGGTAGTTTTCCCGAGGATTCTTCTCTCACCCTTTAAGTGTCATTGATACTTTCTCGCAAGGGTGTGTCTCCGCGCTTCTTCGATTTACCGTAGGTTAGGGTGACCAACTGTCCTCGATAACTCAAAATTCGTTCTCTCTATGTTTATATTTATTTCCTTACAAACAAATTTTCGAAAAATCGCGACTATACAGGTCAAAGCGTGAACGAGATTCAGCTTTACAGAATAAACATTCACAGTCAGACAAAACCTTAACAAAATTCCTTGCTTTTCCTCGTATAAAAAAAAGTATCAATAAATTTACCGAACATTCATTTTTGCCTCGAATTTAAATTCCATTTTTTATTAATAATGGATTATTCGATCGTGAATAAAATCCGACATTGTATTTCTCATTGGCGAGTGTGAATTAACTAAACGTACGATGCAACATAGAATTGTTAAAATTAACAGTTGGATTCGTATAGAAAGGGAGAGAAAACGAACGAGGCAGAGAGAGAGAGAGAGAGAGAGAGAGAGAGAAAGAGAGACATACGGCAAATGTTTAAGCACGATGAGGAGAGTTGAAAAGTTGGTCGTAGTCGAAAAGCCAACAGAGCTGGGGGTTGTCGAAGGAGAAAGAGAGATAGAGAATGATGAAGAGGGAAGAGGAAGAGAGAGAGGGAGAATATAGGAGCCAGTGCCATCCGGCACCGTGCCCTACCTCGGCCGCGTAGCAACAGGCATCTGTTGCGATAGAAGATGCGATAGATATCTATGTACACCGTCTACTACCATTTATTGGTGTGGGCGCCACTGAAGTTCTCGCTTCCTCTCTTCCACTCTGTTCCAACTCTCCTCTTGTCTCTATCTCCTCTCTCGCTCTTCTCTCACTCGCTCTCCCTCGCACTACCCCTAACTTACCCCCTTACTCGTACACGAGCTTACATTTGTCAAGTAACTTATGGGAATAGTCGAACACGCGTATACCAAGCTTTTTCAACACTAAGTACATACGTTTGCTTGAGTATGGGAAACACCAAATTTCGCCCACGTGACTCGATCCAATCAAAGTCGATGAGTAAATTGTACGTGAACATCGTTTTTCATTAAATAATTATATATATCGTAGATCGAGCATAAACGTTGGATAAGAGAATTGATAAATAATTAAATAGGTCGATCTCTATGACGACGGTAAAATTGATTTATCGTTCGTAATTAAAATCGTATTAAAATCGATCGATCATAAACCGATGAAGAAGAAGAAAAATCTTTGACACGAGGATAATAAATTTTCTGGGAATAAACGAGCGAACAAGGTCTACGATCTGGTACGTAGTGAATATTTTACCGATATCGCTCGGTCGGTTTGCAAATCGAGGAAAAAAGTAAAAGACACGGGAAGAGCCAGTGGAGGCGAACGTAAGGCGTCTCCCGATCTAAGCAGCGAAAAGTATAAACTGGGAAATGAAACTTCCACGTGGGATTACACGTTGTCTCTAATGGAGTTCGACTATTAGTACGTAAACGACGCGTGGCTGTGCAACGACGCTTATTTGCACGGAAAACAGTAAAACGTCGCTTCACCATTCTCCCGTTAAATTTCGTTCAACCATCTGGAAAAAAAATCCCATTCCTCGAACAATAAACGCTCGATCCTTACGTTCTAATATTTTACATCCAGAATGTATTAATTAACGATCAATTTATCGATCGAATACAGTCGATCGAATATTAAAGATTTCTTTTTTTTCAATAACCTTCGCGCCTCGCACAAAGAGAATAAAAATAAGAATCATATCGCGCGTACTAATTGCTATTCTCAAAACGCCGGAATGAGCGAAATCAAAGTGTAACGCAGGAAGAAAGCATATACACTCGTGGCTCGACCCGTACTCTCGAAGTACGAGAGGCGCTCAAAGACGAACATGTATGCATCTCTCCTATATATATCTGTATACATATTTCTCTCTGAAAAGCAAAGAAACCGGGAGAACACCTTCCCTTTATCCCTTTGCGGTTTCGAAAACCCGATAGAAATAGCAAAGTACCACTGAGTAGGTGCTCGTGGGAGAACCAGACGTCGATGGTGCGGTAAAGTGCCCCGCCAGAAAAGCCTCCCATACTACTATGCGCGGTAATACACAGTAATACTATGCGATATATATATATATATATATAATGAGTTGGCTGGTTTCCGTGGCCCGGCAAACTATATAGTTCGTTGCCAGAAGACATCAGCACCACTCCCGAGAGAAGGGTTGCGCGAGCGCAAAGCTTCGCACCCACTTGCCCTCTCGTCCCCCTCCTTTCTCTCTCTCTCTCTCTTTTCCCTTTCTTTCGCAATCTTTCTCCCACACTCTATTTCTCTTTCTCTTTTATTCGTTGCATCTTGCCTCATCTTTCTCTCTCTCTCTCCATCGCTATCCTTTCGTCTTACTCCCACTATCCACTTTTTCCCTTCCATCCATGGCATCCCCCTCCCCTTCCCCCTTTCCACATTCATCCCACTATTCGTCTTTCTTTATTACGCTCCGTCTCGTCCACCACCACTCTCCTCACCCGACCCTCTTAATTTCACCCTCTCAGTGTTCTTACACCCCTCTTTCGATATTGCCATCCTCCATTTCTTGCCGGCTTTTTTCTCCACCTCCTACTTCTCCTTCTCCTTCTCTCCGACTCACGTTGCACCTGTTTCTCTCTCGCTCGTTTTCTTTTTTCATCCCTCTCCGGACGACCGACACCTCTCGACGCAGCGCGTCTCAACCCTCTCGTTCCGTTCTTCTTTTTTTCGCCACTTCGTCCTTCCTCCTCTTTATTCTTTACCTCCCTTTACCGACTCGAAATCCCCCCGACCATTTTCCTTTTTTTTCCTTTTTGCACTTTGTCGAAAACTCCGCGACGCCTCGCAACCCCCTTTTGCCCTTTCCACGATCTCGACGTTTTCCCACCATAACGCGTCTCAACCTCCCCAAACTTACGTTCCTCTCGCTTTGTTGCTTATATATATATCGAGAGGGCGTCACGTTCCTATGTGTGCGACTGAAGTCTCTCTCTCTCTCTCTCTCTCTCCTCTTTCGTTACACGATTTCATCCCCATTCCATCCCTCTTACTTGGTCGCCCGCACCTGACGCGCTCCTCCTCGCTCACCTCTCTCTCTCTCTCTCTCTCCCTTTTCTTTCGCGCTTGTCGCGACCCGCGCCGACACCCCTCCATTCTCCGGAAAACGCGTGGAAGAACACGGGGGGATGTTGGACAGTAGTGTGCGAGCCAGAAGTTCCTCTCCTACTTCTCGTGACGGCGATCGTCTGGTTGGGCGAGAACGGTAAAACAGTGCAAGAGAGAAAGAGAAAGAGAGGGAGAGACAGAAAGAGAATCTTCGACGGTTACATATATAGATAAGGGTCCTAGATAGGTAGGGGTGGAAAAGCGCGTTGCAACTTCTTCCCCTGTTGCGCGCGCCCAAAGCCGGAAGTTTATGGCCTGACCTCCCGGGAGCTCGTAATTTGCAATATCGCAACGTGGTCTACAAAATTCTCTCCTCCGTGTGTGTATGTGTGTGTGTGTATGTGCGTGAGTGTATGGGTGCACCTTCCGTCGTCCATCTTTCTTCCTTTTCTCTCTCCTTTACTTATATACGCCCCAGCCCCCCTCCCCTCGCGAACTCTCTCGCCTTTCCACCATCCGGCTCACCATGGTAACGCGCTACGCGCCCGTTACAGCGCCTTTACTTTTTTTATATTACTATTTTTTTTTATTTTCTTATCTCCCACTTACTTTTACAAATGAAATTGGGTTTTTTATTGTTGTTTTTTTTATATTGTTTTTTATCAATTTTTGTAATTTTCATTCGCGTTTCATGCGCCAGCCAATTTGGATGAATGTGTACGGCGGTCGTAAGGGATGATGTTTCGTTCCAACATACGATTTCGGGCTGGTGATCAAACGATTTTTTTTTAAAGATTTATAAATACTGTGTGTATTTTGATTTTCTGTTATCACCGGGCGCGATGCTCGATGATAGTGACATATATATACGCGTAGACGTATATAGTACCGGAGGGTTATCTAATGAGGTGTTGGCAAGTATCAAGGCTGCCTCGCGCTCGCTCGAAGCAACAAGTTGAACCTAGAATCGCTCGAAGCTCTCCTTCTTGCCGGAGATATAGAGACGGTGAGGGAGGCTAGAGAGAGAAAGAGAGAAAAGCAAGATAAAGAGAAAGCGTGGGTAAGAAAGAGAGAGGGATGCAGGAATTACCTCTTTACAATTGCAAATTCCATCCCCCGTGAATCCGCTCAACATTCAAGTCCGGAAATCGGTCGCGTCGATAATAAAATCGTGCCAATACGACGATACCGAGCCCAAAAAATTAATTCGCCGGACCAACTCCTCTTCCCGCGAGCTCATTGTCCAATTAATCCTTCGCGATAACTCTCAATGTCGAATTGTTAAAAAAATCGTTCTCACAATTTTATCGTTACCGATATTGCACCAAATTTCGCGTTCGGAAATCGGTCGCGTCGATAACAAAATCATGCCGATACAACGATACCGATTTCAAAAAATTCATCCCCTCGAACAACTCCTCTTCCCACAAGCTCATCGTCTTCCCACCAAAAATCGTTCTCACAATTTTATCGTTAGCGATCGAGTATCGCGCCAAATTTCGCGTCACTAAAATTCTGACAAACTAAAAAACTTCTTGACGAGAGTACCATATTGTTACACCCGTGTAAAATAGCGAAAATCGTTCCCGATCGAAATTCGATGGTTCGATCTCACTTCCGCATGCGCCCGTATCCGGCCGCGATTTTCGTCGAGCTCGTCGTGAACGTGCAATGTATGCGTTACTTATGTATCATATATAATACATACGTCGCTGGGAAAGTGAACGAAGAGTGCGAGAGCTGCAACGAGAATACACTACGGGCTCTATATATAGATATATGTATATACAAGCTGAAGAAGAAGAAGAAGGGGGATGCACGTGCAGTCGCAGACAGCGGGTTGAGTACGAAACAGATAGATAGCGTTCGGATGGGAGAGCAAAATCGCGATATATAACGTGCATTTGTCGTACCTAAAAGCGCAACAAGATAGGCGTGTGTATAATGTGCTCGACAGGCAGGCAGGGAGAGGATGCGTTATATGTACACATATATATATATATATATGTATACATGTATAATGTATACGCAACGAGGCAAACCACCGACGTCGTTCTCTCTCTCTCGCGCGTTATCATAACCCAGTGACGCCAAATATTGATTTTGACACGTACACGTGACGATCGCCTGATACCAGAGACCAATGCGCGAACCGGGTGAAAGACAGAGAGAAGGAGGGTGAGAGGTAGAGAGAGAGAGAGAGAGAGAGAGAGAGAGAGAGAGAGAGAAGGAGAGGGTCAGATAAAGAGAGGGAGAGAGAGAGACTGACACGTAGCCAGGTTTATATATCCGTCCGAGGAGTTTGGACCACGAATACTCCGATGTTTTGTACAGGAAGCTCTTCGATCTGACTCACCCCCGTTCGTCTCTCACTCGTACCCCATGCTCGTTCCTATTATGCGTTTCAGCAACGCATACACGTGCACGTATAGCGTACGTGTGGTCGTCGTCCTAATTACCTCGATGCTAATAACGCCACGTCAAAGCTTGATCCTGTGTACGAATAGATAATTAACCACGCAGGTATAACGTGAAATTACGTAAACGTCCGTGCGCGATGATAATTTTTATTGTTTTGTTTTTGCATTATTTTTTGTTTTTTTTTTGGAAGGAGAAAAATTTTTAATTTACATTACTACGTTAATTAATATTGTGAGATTAATTTTAAAGACTGCGTCTAGTTTGATTCCGTGAAAGGAAACGTTGACCAGGCGTGAGATAAATCGTAGGACGAAGACGAGGGCAAAAAAAAGTGTTTTTTTTCTCTGGAAATGGTATGCTTGCTTATCTTCAGTCGAAATGAATGAAAGACGTTGCCAGTTTGAAGGAGGAAGAGATATGTGTATATGAGGGGGGATGAAATAAGACGAAGAAGAGTAAAACCGCATAAAAGAAGAGTCTCAACGGCTTTTGCCGTTTGCCGTTGGTGTACATAGCGGGGGAATCGGCATCGTGCCAAGTCGTGGCCTTGAATCGTGGGAGCGAAGAGTTGAAACTTTGCAAAAAAGAGGGAAGCGAGAAGTAAAAAACGAAGGGGAAAAAAAATTGCGAGAGTACGCGAGAATTACATTGTGGCGTTCGCGTCGGTAAAACAGAATCGCGTCGATGCGCACGATTGGCGCGACGAATAGTCAATATCGACGATATATAGTTCACGGTCTCGAAGACAGTTGTCTGATCGGACCACCGGACGAAAGAAGCGACGAATAATACAGCGAGAGCGCGAAGAGGAAGAAGAAGAAAAATCAGCGTGGATGGCGCCCCGGCGCGGTGGAGAAATGTACTACGACTCTCGAGACTCGCATAGACCTCTTCGTTGGAGCGTTGATTCGCGCGGCGCCACATGGACTTGATCGGCTTTCGCCACTTGACTGTCTTCGCCGTCGAAAAGTGGATATATTTCTGGACGTCCTTGGTCGTAACGAGCGACGCGACGCTCCAAACGCAACGCGCTACGGGTGTCGTTGCATCGAACCACGCGCGCGGCTTCCAATTACACCCGCTATCTCGTTTCGCACTGATCGCTAATTTGCGGCCACGGATCCCGATCGTACGAACCCTGGCCCTTTATTCTCGCCGAATGCGTTTCGTCACGACGAAGTTGCTTTTGATCGACTTCGACGATCGCTCGAAAAGGCAAATTCTTCAAGATTCGTCAAAAAATCGTTATTACGATTTTTCTTTCTTTCTCAAATTTGGAATTTCTTCACACTTTAATGGAATTGTTCGTTTTTTCTTTAGGGAAGATAAATTGTAGTTGAATTCTCGTAATTATTATTCATCTCGAAATTATCAATTAAACTTTTGATCGACTTTGACGATCGCTCGAAACGCAAATTCTTCAAGATTCGTCAAAAAATCGCAATTACGATTTTTCTTTCTTTCTCAAATTTGAAATTTCTTCACATTTTGATAGAATTATTCGTTTTCCTTTTGGAAAGATAAATTGTAATTGGATTCTCGCAATTATTATTCATCTCGAAATTATCAATTAAACTTTTGATCGACTTTGACAATCGCTCGAGACGCAAATTCTTCAAGATTCGTCAAAAAATCGTTATCACAATTTTTCTTCATTTTTCAAATTTACAATTTCTTCACATTTTTAATAGAATTATACCTTTTTCTTCTGGAACTAATGAATTATAGTTGGATTCTCCCAATTATTATTCACCCCACTATAAATAACAATTTTTAAATTTAATTTTTTCTTCGTCAGATTCGAAAGGTATTAATTTAGTGTCGATAAATATAAAACGCAGATAATACATACGATATTTTCTCGTACAAGGAATTCCTCGAATCGTCGTTATATTTTTGTATACCGTCCGTCCGCGCGACGCTCAACCGCGAATTGCATTTCCGGCAATCGATCGCGATCGTTCGATTAGGAAATTGCTTGGTTCATAACGCCACTGTCATCTGTACGGAAACATTTTCCGACCGATAACGAATAAACGGAGTGGCACCATCGGCGAAAAAGTTTAATGAGTTTTTACCATTGGATAAATAGTTATTGTTGCCATCGATAATTCTACCGCCGAGAGACTCGTCACGGATGTCTATACGTAGGTATATACATATATACATACATATATATGTATATATTTATATATTGTACACGTAAAGCCCGTGGATAATGTCCAGGGAATGCGCATTTCCTGCTGCTGAACTGAAATCAATTTTGCGTGTGTTGGTATATTCGGTGCTTACGCGTCTATACGTAAGCCCATTGTCCGTCTATGATGGTCGGACCTCCTCGAGACCGATGTTTTCGTATTCGGTTAGTACCGTTGCATGTTCGACTCGCGTCTCTCTCTCTCTCTCTTCCTCTCTCACTCATTCTCCTCCTCTTCACGCGTAAAAGGAGGTCATGGTGCAACCGAATAGCAATAATAATGCTCGAGGAACTATAAGTTCGTGTAAGCCACTCGGCGTTACCGCCGAACTCTCTGTGTTTCTAAATCTGCGAAATCACGGGACCATCCCGCAAAATTCTCATGTCGGACCGACAGCGACCTCTGAACGGCGCTATTTTGTACTATCGAGAATATTCCGCCGCGCCCGAGTTCAAGAAATACAATGATTTTCTACAATATCGACGATCGGTATTGTATCGACGGTCGAAGGTAGAAAAAATATCTTACAGACGCGAACTAATTTCGAAATTATTTCGTTAATTTCTAACTGGCAATGTTTATACGAAATATAGTAGTTGAAATTTTTTTTAATTTTATTTTTTTATTCACGAATTTCGCGAGTCGAGAATATTTATCAAAAAATATTATGGTTAAAAATGAACATATTTGTTACAACAATTAAGCCAATTACAAAATATTATCCGTTGTTTTATTCAATTGTTATTATCAATTTTTTTCTACTTTATCATAAATATTTTATCGACTACCGGTAACGAAAGTTTCCAGCTTTTACCTCCAACGGTAACATAGTTCTCACTGTCGTTTCACGGTTCGAACTTACCTCGAGCGCGGGCTAATATTCGTATTCTTATCGTTCGCCAATAAAATCGAGCTTGTTCCATCCTCCCAATGGCAATCAGGTATCCGTTAATTTTTAACGCACGAGTATCGAATTCTCGAGGGAAAAGCTCACCGAGAGGGTAGCACCTGCCTTAGATACCGTCCAAACAACACACGAAGTTTATTCCGCAACGCAACGAGAAGAACTCGTTCGTAGAAGGAAAACCTCGGACACACTGTTGACGAAGATCTCTGAAAGACAACGAAATAAAAATGGTAAAATAACAAAATAATTTCACGCAAACAAATTCTTCATCCACTTTCTCAAACGCACCAAATTTCCAATCCGCTGTCAAACGCACGTCAACCACCTTACGTCATCTTCGAAAAACACACTTCAAAAATCGCGTGTGCACTTGACAAGTTCGAGTGTAAAAAAATAAACGCTTTAAGAATAAATTGTAATTTTATTTTATTAAGTTCGTTTACGTTTTTCATATTTTTCAAAATTCTTAAGATTTTTCGCACACAACGATTCGTGAACGTCGCAAAATATTTTTGGCGCAACGCACGAATCGTTAGAAATTTCGAAAGCTCATCGATTTCTTTGATGCTCGTATTGTTTTGCGAACAATTTTGCACCGTTGCTTGGTTCTGAAACTGCGCTAATAATAAATTCATCGATTGCACCGAGAATAACGTTGCGACTCATTAAGAATGAATTAAACAATTATCGACCGATGATTGGAATCATACATTTTTTCGTATGATCGAACTCGACCCACGTAAGCTTTGTAAAACCAACCGCTCGATTTATTTCAGGGACTTTTGTCGATACTTCGTAAACTACGCTCCAATCCGGACAAAGAATTACGTTTGCTACTTCTTGGACTGGACAACGCCGGTAAAACGACTATACTGAAGTGTCTCGCCAGTGAAGACATTACTCAAGTGAGTAGATAGCCTTGAGGAAAATTGAATTAAATTTTAATCGATCAATATCATTAAATGATCATTTTTACTCAGGTAACACCAACGCAAGGATTCAATATAAAAAGCGTGCAGAGCGAGGGTTTCAAGCTCAACGTTTGGGACATTGGTGGTGCTCGAAAGATCCGACCTTACTGGCGCAACTACTTCGAAAATACCGACGTTCTTGTAAATATTTTTTCCTTATTTTACAGAAATTATTATACAATTTTTTTTTAATTTATTTATCTTGATGCTCGTTGAGTGGAGGAAATGAAGAATTTAATGTTTGTATCGATAGATCTACGTGGTGGATAGCGCGGATATAGCCAGGTTGGAAGAAACGGGCCAGGAACTTTCGGAACTTTTGCTCGAGGACAAATTGCGCAACGTTCCTCTTCTTGTTTACGCGAACAAGCAGGACTTGGGTCAAGCTGTAACAGCTGCCGAGATAGCCGAGGGCCTCGGTCTTCACATCATCAAAGATCGCGATTGGCAGATTCAATCTTGCATAGCGACGGACGGCAAAGGCGTCAAGGTTCGCCAATGACAATTACAAATTTGTTGTTTTTTTTTTATTTCGATTCTATTGGTAAAGCAACTTTGTATATTGCAGGAAGGACTCGAGTGGGCGTGCAAGAGCATTAAGAAGAAATAATAAAGAAAAGACAAAAGTGTTACAAGAGTGGGAGAAAGTGGATGGAAATAAATTATTCGGTACGAGGATTGAAACAACGTCTTTTCTTTTCGTAAATTTCACACGTTTCTCTTTTCGTTTCTTTATTCGACTTTCATATTCTAGTATTTACAAGAGTCGAGCAACGACATATTGCGTTTTTATTTTTAGCACGATTTATCTCGGTGCATTTTACACAGGAATAAACGCCTCGAACTTAACTAATGATTAATTTTTCTTATTTGTTTTTTTTTTTTCATTAAAGAATGATTCTAAAATCATTCGACTAAACGTGATTTTTTTCAATTGTTCCTACCATCAATAATTTTATATCCCCATGGTTAGCCAATTTTAGTATAAACAGCATGGAATCGATGAGGTAATGAAAATCATACTTTCGGACTAAGTAACGAGATTCTTTTTTGTTTTCCGTGAATTGTCACGCGGTAGGATCCGAGAAAAATGTTCGAATAAAGCTACTTGATAGACCTCCGGGCGAGATGTTTGAGCGTTCTCGTAATCGAGAAAATACATTCTAGAGTGCTCAATGAAGAGGCTGAACTTCGAGGAAGGAGATCGTTTCGTCGAAGATCCTCGTTATCTTACTGACTACAAAATATATCGAGGTCGATCGATCCTTGAACGCGCGAAGATTCTCATTCCGCGCTCAAACAGTTTCACCTTAAACACTAGAACAGGACACCTCCTATTCGTAAAACTCGTCGATCGAAAGTCTCTTTCGCACGAAACACAGAGTTCGTTTCTCATTTTCCTTTCTCTTGGATCGACGGTTGATTATCTTGGGATTTTCTTAAAGTTCGCTATGAATGGACTCCGTAGTCACGCGTATCTCCTCCTCGTGGAACGCCACGCAATCGGCTGGATATCGTTCCTGTCGAATAAGCAATTGTTTTTTTTTTAATTATGTTGACACTTCGTACATTTAGAAAAAAGTATTTTCTTTTATGAATCCTTACGAAGCATTGATCGCCTGACTGTATAGCATTGTACAGTGGCATAAAGTTCATCCCTGTCTTGACACCCACGGCCCAAGCTACAGGAAAACTAGCGAATAACGTGAGAGTTCGTCTGACATCTCCTAGTTTGCCATCATCGTCCTTGTTGTGATCCTTCTGGTTTATGACGCATAGTATGTGTTGAGCGCACTTCGGCGACTTAATTGCCCACTTGTAAGCTCGATAGGCCTGAAAGCGTTAACAATTGTTGAAGATAAAACTCACATTAGCAGGCCTATCTGGACTGCTGCAAGGTTCTGTGCATTTTCGTAATGCTCGAACTTAGACGTTACGTGTATAATTCACATTGAAGATATGTTCGAGCACGTTGAAGAAAAGCATTATTACCTTGAGCAGGGGAGAAATGAGGTCGTTATTTATCGTATCACTGAGCTTGTTGCTAAGCTCGTTCGCATTGACACGTGACATTATGAAACCCTTTTCCGAAGCGAGCTTGAACAAATCCTGAACGTAAGCGACCGCAGGTTTGATGTATTGATGACTGTCGATTTGCATGTTGAGATGCCTCTTTGCGCCAGCATTTACCACTCTATAGGAACAATAATATCAAGAATCGTGATTAACGTTCGCATCCCTTAATCCTGCTTCCAATCCGATATTTCAAAATAAAAATCGGTAAACAAGTTTTACCTCGAGAGACTCTCAGCTGGTTTCGCCGCGTCGAACATCGCTGCTTTCGGATAACCCTGAGACTTGAGGAAACTATTGCCTACGAATTGTACAACGCTGATGTATCTTTGCTGTATAGCAGGATCGGAGATATTGGCGATCCATTCAGCGACGAAATTCGTCAACGATCTGATCCACCTTCTCCTGAGACTAGGATTCTCGAAGCTGTCGAATATCTGCTCGTACTTAATGCGACCGTTTTCGTCAGTCATCGTTCCAACTATGTGAGCCAAGCCACTGTTCTTCCACAAAGTCTGACCAAGTTCAGAGTTACTGTGAACAAGAAAAGATCGGTTACGGTAAACGATCGATGAATTATGTTGGATGCTGCGAAATGGCTTTTACTGTTAAGATCTCACCTAAAATGATCCCACATGACGTGAAGATTTTCCAGTATCGGTGGCATATACCACGAATGGGACGAATGATCGTGTTTCCGTCCTTTTCCAACCTCCGACGAGCTTCCACCCCCAAGATGATCGAAGAACATCGGTATAAGGCCCATCACACCCTCGGCGTTGCCACCCTGGCCCATAAACATGCTGGCGACATTGAGCATGCTCTCGAAATCAAATCCTCCACCACTGGACGATTCCGAAGCGTCCCTTCTGGATCTTCCAGCGCCACCACCACCTGTCGACGATACCATGTCGACGATCGAGCCCAGCATGGACAGATCGAGTCCTCCACCAGCTTGACCACCTTGTTCCTCTTGATCACCGGAGAGACCACCCATGAGATTGCCCAGGCCAGAAATAATGTGTCCAACTCCGGCACCACCACCATTCCCGGTTCCACCGGTCAGCATATCGCCCACCTTTTCAACGATGAATAAAAATCTTGGTACAACATTCGTTTTCACGAAATCACAAGGAACGAAAATCGCGAGTAAAGCGAGATTGTAGTTTCGTATCTCTGTGTTGTTTACCTGTTTTCCAGTATCTGAGTCCATGAACTTCGAGGCGATGTTCTGGAGACCCCCGACAGCATCCTTGTCAGCGAACAGTGCCTGGGCCGCTTCCATGAAAGCGCTCGAGGTATCCATGTCGTCGTTTTTTTCATCACAAACCACCAGACCGATAAGGGCCAATAAAATAGCCGTCCTTGGAAGCCTCATAATTGCTTTTTCGAGATAAAAAAAATCAAAAAGAAGAAAGGTACAATGCAAACTTGTTCGAAACTGTTTTTTTTTTCGTAGCGATTCGAGAGTAAATCTGGATTCTTTTTTCCAGGCAACGTTTTACGATATCGCGTGACTAAAAGCCTCGCCCTGCGACGAAACTTGGGACTTTCATAGCAGGACCTTTATGCAGCATTGGCGAGAGGCAAATGCTCATACGACGTGAGTGGGAAGTCGATGACCCTGAAGCGGATCCAACTGCGTCGAACCAGACCGTACGAGTCCGGAGCTTATTTCGACCTGAGACTTGCGCTCTCGACTGGCCCGTCACGAGAGGGCCAGTACGGATAAAAGAAGAAAAAACTGAACGTACATTGGGACTTCGAGCGTCGCCACGTAAAATCGCCAGCGGTGTTTTCGATTCGAGCTACGTACACGCGGACATCGCCGGAAACGTTTCGGCTCGTGATCACCAGGATACCGTTGCTCCGTGGATGCGAATGAGTCTCTCTCTCTCTCTCTCTCTCTGTCTCTCCTGGCGTTTACACCGAGACTTCGCCTCGACTGCCTTTCATCGTTGACGCTCAACGAGAATTTTTTCGTCCAACATTTTATCTTTTTTTATTTCTTTTTTACATCGAATTAGAAACAAACGTTAACGCGCTCAGGTAACGTGAATCTTCGCAATAACGATTTTGTTCTCCCTCCGTACGGCACGTTCATACGATATTTCTACGTTCGACAAACACCAGAGAATCATCGTATTCGTAGACGACGAGTTTATTAGAGCGCAAGTTGCAACGGTACTTTGAACAAATCTCGGTCGTTAAGAAAACATTTGAAATTCATGAATAATTATGACATTACTCGAGAAGCCTCAGAATGTGCCAAATGACGAGCGTTTTGGTCTTCCGACTGGAAAACAACGATTATGAGCTTTTCTACGTGACGTCTGCGAATTTACCGTAATTAACGAGTGTTTAACGAGAGTCTTAAGATAATTTATCGTTTAATTTCTCAATTCTCAGAATCTTCCGACATCCGTTTTATCGAACGTTTTATCAATATTCGATACAAATTCGCGTCGTAAATTATCGATCGGTAAGTTATAAATCGAAGTTCGAAGCACGATCGACGAGCTTGTGTTTGATTAACGAATCGTTTCGTCTCCTTCGCTTTAATTTATATTTCCCGAGTGCCTTGTCTAGGGAAAAATGAAAGATTTTATCGTACCAGCGTGTGGAAAACGTCGCGGCGCAACAATCACGATATAATACTGGAATCGACATCGCGCAGAAACCTAGTTTGTACGTTTTTACCGTTTCGACGAGAGATCGAGCGAGAAGAAGGTTATTCACTCGAGCGAAGGTGTAACCGGTGTGAGCAACGAGAATAATACAGCCACGTGTATACGATGAATCTCGAAGATGAATTATGTTTTCGTTGGAAAAAAAATAGAAAAGCAACTCGTTCACACACGAAGCCAGTTTTCCTCTTCCCTTCTATTTTTCTTTTCAATTCGAGACCTTCTTTTTTTTACCTAGAAAACACGATGAGAGCTTTGCGAATAGGGTAATTATTCGTTCGCTCTATGAAATAGCCGGTTGGTGCGTTAGAATGAAATGTGCACGATGCGTAATAATAATGGAAGCGAGTCAGTTGCGACGCGGCCAATCTCGCCTCGGTACCGTAAACCGCATGAAATTGACATTCTTCGTGGCTGTTACACCAACGATTCTCCTCGTAACGGTAAGCCCTGTTAGTCATCGACCCGAAGACGCCAATTTCATCGGCTCCCGCCCAATTTTCAATCTCGTCGTTTACGAGCACCAACGTTAAATTACCAAGTTGATTTCATCTCGACGCGTCCCAATTATCAAGATGATTCTCCAAGGCTCGATACGATAGCAACATTGTAAGAAATTTCTGTAAAGACAAATTATCGTAAAAATCAAACGAAAAAAATTGAGAAGCAATAAGCTTGTTACCTCGCGCCGCTTCTCTCTCGGGAAGCAAAGTTCGTCGCGAAACGCGAGAGACGTTCTTTATAACGGTATAACTCTCTTAGTCATGGTTTCCTCGAAATAACGAGGCCTCGCTTACGTTCCGAGATCGAATTTCGGTGGCGAGCGTGCAAAAATTCGAGGAATTTGTTCTATATCGTCAGATAAAATTGAATTTATTTAAATTATCGACACGTACGAGAGCGTCGAACTATTCATCGAGGTTGTTTTTCTTTCCCGGTATGCGCCCATCCGATTCGTTTACCATAGCCGGAGGTCGATTTCGATAGATGGAAATCAATTGCGGGATAAGCGGCTTGGGACACGGTCAAGGCCATGGGCCAAGTTTAAGGCCAGTGGCCTCGGAATTCGGGCTTGGACGTTACAACTCACCTCGTCTCGAATGTATTTTGAACAACAATGTAGGGATAACGATGTCGAGAAGTTTTGAATTCGTAGATCGTCGATCGATTAAAAACAAAAGAAAAGCTATTTTTTTATTTTTATTAAAACGTTTAACGATTAAGGATTTGTCGAACTATCGCGAATCGTAGATGCGCGAAATTACGTCGAAGTTACATCGAATTTCACGGTCGACGATGTATAACGATCCGATCGTTATTCGTTGTCGTTTCTATCGTTGAATTTCGATAGCGCAAAGCAGGTCACGTTAATTATGCGCTCGTAAAAAGACGCACATTCTTTTTTTACACCGCGAAGTAATTGGCACTATCGTTTGCAAACCGCCTCGGACACAATAATTCATCGTGAAGACACGCTGCTTATCGAGTCGCGAGATAGAGAAAAGCCTTGGACGTCACCAAACTACACACGGACGAATTGTTAGCGCGCATCGATAACGCCGTCGCTTTTTTTTCGAACTTCCGCAAGAAGCGACGATTTATTTTCATATTTTCTTTGTTTTCACCGATCGATACGAATTTAAACAAATATTTTATTCACGCCAGCACCAAAAATTACGAAGATCGATTTCGACTCTTAAAATTATTCAATTATTTTTCATAAATTCTGTAAAATAATTTCAATCAGAAAATTCCGTACGTATCAATGCAGATAGAAATAATTATTTTCTCACCTGGTTAATTATTCTCGTGCTTTTTAAATGAGATGGAAAAAATGAAAAATCCTCTTTTTTTTCTTTTCCTTTCGAACAATTCGGTGAAAAGGTTTACTCGAGCTTGCTTCTGTCCGAAGGTTCGTGCACCTGACGCTACGAAAGTCGTGGCCTGACTGGCACTGACTGGCATTCGACGTAGTCCGTCCAACGGTACCTTACCTCTACCTGGGCAGCAGGTCCATGGGGAGAGACGGTGTTAAGCTGGTAACACAATGAAAAGTCGTGGATCGTGGTATTCACGACGGTAGGCTCGTGTAGGCCAACTTGAACCGGTAGAGACTCTGCCAACAAATCGAACTACGATAGAAACGATAGAGAGATGAGGAAGGGGAGAGGAGAGAGAGAGAGAGAGAGAGCGAGAGAAAGAAAGAGAGTCTTGTCGAACGTTCGAATCGCGAGGATACCAACCCGACGAAGACGATAAGGTAGCGAACCAAACTCGAACCGATGATTCGCATTCTCTCAAAGCGATCGAATCGATCGATCACAGACTCGTTGATCGATTCTGACTCGAATTACATCTTCGTTTCGCTTCAGCCTGTCTCCATCACAAAATTACATACCTATTGTATTTTTATGACACCGGACTGTAAAAATAATCTCGGAATAAAACATTTTATGTTGATTTTGTTTATTTCGATGAGCGAGATAAAAATATTTTTTGTTCGCTGTCGAATCGAATTAGATGGAAACGAACTTCAGAGTGGAGATGATAAATTATAAGAGCTTCTTCTTTCTTGAGAAAAATTGATCCGTTGGGAAACCGGCTTATCGGTTAGCTCGTTCTGAACCGAGCGCAGTCACTGACCCGAGGACGATTAGGAAGCGTCGATCTTGGTCTCGACCAAGGAGGAATCGCTCTATGATAGACAAAGAATTCGGGGTATTCGGAGCGTTTGACTTCGGTAGTAGAATGTACAATGGTCTGCACTCGAGGAGTGGAGGATTTTATAGTCTCGACGCACCCACCGTACGTGAGATCGTCTCATGGACGAGCTCGAAGGTGTCCCGACGGGTTTTTAACCCTTCTCGAGCTCGTTAAAACGCGATGCAACTCTTTTTCGTTCCAAAGAAGGTGGGACCCTCCGAAGTGCAAACAACGTCGTAATTTGAAAGATGTCGTTCTGTCAGGCAAATTTAACACTCGTTTCGAGTTTCTCTACTTTTTTCAATTGAATTAAAAACCTTAATTTTTCTTAAATTATGAGGAAATAAATTTTTACATTCTCGAAGTAATTTGATTTTTTTTAATCAGTTTTTTAGTTTCCGATTTTGTGACGTTTTTATTTTTAAAGGTTACGGTGGTTTGTAATTTTTGTTGAAAATTTTATAAAATAATTCAATCTTTCTCGATCGTGTTGCACACTAATTTGAAAGACGTCGTTCTGTCAGGCAGATTTAACACTCGTTTCGAGTTTCTCTACTTTTTTAAATTTAATTAAAAACGTTAATTTTTCTTAAATTATGAGGAAATAAATTTTTACATTCTCGAAGTAATTTGATTTTTTTTAAATCAGTTTTTTAATTTCCGATTTTGTGATGTTTTTATTTTCAAAGGTAACGGTGGTTTGTAATTTTTGTTGAGAATTTTATAAAATAATTAAATCTTTCTCGATCGCGTTGCACACTGTACTTCCGGCTTATCGTTCGCGACATTACTGATTTCGATCCGAGAATAAGACAAAAATATCTTTTCTTCGAGAAAACCCTCGATTCACCCCGCGAATAATAATGGACTGGGCAATTCGATGTTCAACGTCTTTGACCAACAATTTTCATAAGTAGGGGGATGGAATGATTGGTCAGGATTTAATATTGATGCGTAATTTCTCTAGAAGGGAAATTCTCGAACGATTCGATACGTAAAATAACCTCGCGAAAGGATTATTTTCTATACGCCTCATATATGATAGACTCGTCGGAAAAGAAAATTGCGGAAGTGCAGTGGAAGGAAGCGATTTTTTCTTGAATAAATGAGAGAAATGGAAGAGCGTTTTCGATCCTTCTTTGCATTTCTTGCGAGGATTTTCGAAATATCGTGTATTTTCCTGATAACATAGGAACGAAATTGTCGGTTCAACCCTTTTGCACCCCTCGAGGGGCGACCAACCGTTAGAATTATTCGTCGTGAACTCTAGAGAAAAGGAAAAAGAGAGAATAAAAAAAAGCAGTGCGCGAGCATCGCGAGCTTTCTCGCGACATGGAGGACATGTATGATAGAAAACGTTGGAACCCAGACGCGAGAAAAGCTTTCGCTCTATTCGCCGCGATAACATGGCCTTTCGGACTTTGGCCGCTTATACCGGTCAGTTTCTTCCTAACGTCACGAGTGCTCTTAGGAATCGGACTAGTGGTACGTATAGTTCTTTAAAACTTCGAATTTTCCGACTAATTTCCACAAATGCGATCGTGAAAAAAATTCAAAAATTTGATATATTTGAATCTGCTTCATTTCGGTTTCAATATTTTTCATTGTCGAGTACCAACGGCCGATCTTAATCAAAATTTGTGATCGGTTCGTCATCCAACGAAAATTTCGAAAAAATTGTGAATTTTTCAATTTTTTTCATCGTTATGTTGTCAAAATTTTTTTTTAAATTAAATTTTTTTGTTAGTTCGGGACAGTAGCGATACCCCTGCGTGAAATATGCGTACGATGCGGCACAGCCGAGGATATGATCGACGACGTGATCGTCGTAGCGTCGGGTCTTCTCGCGCTCTCCAAATTAGTTTGCTATCACGCGTATCGGGACAATTTGCGACCGAATGTGATATCAGCGATCGAGGATTGGGCGTCGCAGGAAGCCAAGGATTTCAAGGATATAATGACCGCGCAAGAACGCACTTACAAAACCGTTGCATTTGCGTTAATCTCAACGGCAGCAGCGTCGACATTTTTGTACTCGGTGAAAATTTTTTTCACCGAGCCGGACAGATGGATCGAGGCAAAGGATAACGACGATCTACTCAAATTTAACACCACTGGGAACGAGATGTTGATGGTACTGAGGAGAAGATTTCTCTTCCCATCGACTTGCACACTCAACGATATTCCCGATTTTATTTATCCCTCGGTCGTCTTCACGCAGTATCTTCAGGTAAGCGTTTCCCAAAAACGAAAGAAACTTTCCTTTTTTTACATTAATATTGACGATTGAAATTAAGGCAGTCGTACCGGTGGGAGGGGATTAAAATTTCATTCACGGTTTTTCTCACATTCCAAGTGGGTTGAGCATTTAGGTTCATTAAGAAAAGTTGTAAATCGACGAAAGAATAACATACTCAAAATAAAAATTAATCCTACGTAAAGTTTATTTGTTACATAATAAACAAAATTATAATTTTTTTTCGATAAGATTTGTTATAAAAACTAATTGAAGCTTCTTTGATGTCATATAAAAATGTGTGTAAAATTTCAACAGGCTTCATCGACCAAATAATGTTGCGATATTTAACACCGGCTCTTATGGGAGATGGCGAACAATGATGATTTTCAAGAATAAATAGCGTTATTTTTGAGTCGATAAAGGCTGCTGAAATTTTACACACTTGTACATATGACATCAAAGAACATTTCTGTAAATTTTCAATGAAATCTAATGGCAACGCAGTAACGATACGACTGCTTTAAACGAATAAAAATGGAATAAAAAACGTATTTACGATAATATCGGCAGGTACTTGCCACTTGCACAGTTAACACAGGAAGCGACGCGTTCTTCATAGCGATAACGTCGCATCTCTGCGGTCAATTGGAAATTTTGAAGACGAAATTTTCCACCATCGGTAAAGAGAACGATCCGTTGGAAAGTCGAATTAAATTGAGCGCGTTGATAGCGCGACACGGACATTTGCTCGAATTAGCGGAAATGCTCGAGGGTGCTTACAACATGATCGTATTTACGCAATTGTTGGTCAGCGTCATGTTGATAACGGTTTTCGGTAAGTGTTTTTCCATTTATTTTCATAAATCAAGAACAAGTCTAACCGATCGTTGATAATTTCGATCAATCGTTACATTCTGTCGATTACAAAATTAAAAAATGTTCTTATCTAATACAATACTTTCCTCGTATCGAAGGTTTTTGCTTCCTGCTGACACTCGAGGATGGCAATTACGTCGGCGCCATCAAGAATATCGTTATCATCGAATTTATGTTGTTGCAAACGTTCATGTATAGTTACGTGGGTGAAAATCTTCAATGTCAAGGAGACGAGATAATACAGTCGGCGTACGATAGCTCGTGGTACGAATTACCGAATCGATTGTCCAAAGATCTGATCTTTGTCATGATGCGTTCGAACGTACCGTTGCAATTGACAGCGGGTAAATTCTTCAGTATGACACTCGCGACTTTTATGGACGTGGTAAAAACCTCGGCGTCGTATCTCTCCGTGCTGCGAATAATGATACAGGAATGAAGAATTTGCACTGGGCGAGAAAGAAAAAAAAATCGAATTTGTATCTCGTTGCGAATCGAATTTATTACCGCTTATGTATAAAATCGTTAAGCAATATTCGACCGATTTTTCTTCGCAACCTAACGCCACTAGAGTTTTTCCAAGACTATCTTCTCTCGTATTTTCTTCGTTCGCGTTTTCTCTCGATGGAACAAAAAATAAGAGACAAAGAATATCGTAATTCGTTGAAAAAAATAAGACGATACAAAGAGGAGACGTGGTACTTCGTATTATTACCGATATTTTTCTACATTCCTCCCTATATTTATCCAAATTGTCGAGAAAACAAAATTGGATACGCTTTCAGGATGCGATACAAAATTATATGAAATTTCAGGTTTTTCCAACCCCGACATTACACATAACGTCGGTGAATAAAAGAAAGAAATATATCGTCTTGGAACAATTGTGCATTTTTTATCAATATCGCGTGTTTATTTCACAATGTAACGTCGAGTGCGCATGCGTAAAAGAATGAGAAAAAAAGCGAAAGAGATAGAAGGGTTGTCGACTGAATAATAAATAATGAATCGAATGTGCATCAGAGAAAATATGCATATTTATATTCAGCTGAATTACCGGTCTATCGATGCTCGGTGAACGTTGACAAGGTAATCTCGCGTGTCTCTCCAAGTCCTACGAAGGAAAATAAGAGGGTTGATGCGAATATACGACACCGGGGTGACGACCCTTCGTACCTGAAGACATGTCGACATTGATCTGGAGCACCGACGCGAAAAGAGCATTCGCACTCTTCGCAACACTGAACTGGCCGTTCGGTCTGTGGCCGCTTCTCGAGGTCGATCTCCATGTTAAAATTCGCGTCTTCGTTGGATTCGTACAGCTAGTGAGTAACATCATCCCTCGATCTTGCTTGAAGATTATCTGAAAATTAACTAAAATTTCATTGAGTTGAAAATATATCAAATCGAACTCGAAGTGAAAACAAAAATCGGCTAAGTCAAGCAACTGTGTTCACGATGTCCCAGATGTGCATGGCGATCACCACTCTGTACGAGGTGTTTCATAATTGTGGAAATGCCGAGGATTACGTCGACACTCTTCTCGTCTTTGCGTCAGCAGTGATAGGCCTGTCGAAATTAATTTCTTATCATTTACATCGCGGTAAGCTCGGCACGAACGTCAAATCCGCGATACGCGATTGGTCGATGAAAGGATCGGTCGATTATCGAGACATAATGACGAGTTACGAGCGTATTTACAAAAGGATCACGTTCGCTTTATTAGTCACAATGATTGTGTCCACACTTTTTCATTCTCTCAAAGTGATCGTTGTCGATCCCGATGAAATGATCGAGGTGAAAGATCGTCGCTTTGGCGCAACGAATGTCACAGCGTACGTCGTGAAGAAACGATATCTCTTTCCATCGACTTGCACCCTAAACGACGTACCAGAAACGCTTTATCTCGTTATCATCTTCAATCAATTCGTTCAACTCGTTGCTTGTTGTGTCGTAGCTGTTGGCACCGACGGTTTTTTTCTCGCGCTAACGGCACATCTTTGTGGTCAATTTGAGATTCTCAGAATAAAATTTGCTAATGTTGGCTACAATGCGAATCTACCGATCGAGAATATCGATCGACGAAAATTGACCGGTCTGATCGCGAGGCATCAACATCTTTTGCGTCTCGCCGTTCTACTCGAGGACGCTTACAACAAAATAGTTCTCACGCAGTTGGTGGCGAGCGTCACTTCTATTAGTGTTGTCGGTGAGAAGCTTCTTTTTAAGGGGAAAACTACTCTAGAGGCCGAAAAATGTAGCAAATTTTGGGATTTTGTTTTCAAACAAACTAAACAACATATCGAAATTCGGTAAAAAGGGCATTATTATACGCAGCAGTTATGGGCTCGGCCAGGCAGCAATGAAAAAGAAAAGCCGCAGCTGGAAAAATGCCGGGAAGCCGCCATTTTGTTTAGTATAGCTATGATAAAATTTATAAACAATGCTCTATACTTGTATAATAAGGACATAATTAACGAATCTTGATATAATGTTCAGTTTCTTTGAAAAAAAACCCAAAATTTGCTATATTTTTCGGCCTCTAGAATGGTTTACCCCCTTAACTATTCATTTATTTCTATGATAAAAGTCGTTGTTCTTATTGTTTTTTTTTTAATTTGAACTTGCATCAAATTTTTTTATAACCCTCTTTCATTTTCAATTTGTTGTTGCTTTGTTGTAATTGGATTCCCTGAATTGAAACTTTTTAAATTCATTTCTTATAATTCGTTCCACATTTTGGATTGTTTTAAAAATAGGTTTCAGTTTCCTGATCGCAATGAAAAATGACTATATTTTTGGCAGTATTAAAAGTCTAGCGGTGATGCAGTTCATGTTGATGCAGTCGTTCATGTACACGTGCGTCGGCGAAGCGTTGCAGAACCAGGGTGACAGCATGAGGCAATCTGTTTACAACGGACCGTGGTACAAATTGCCACCTTATTTGTCCAAGGATCTGGTATTCGTTATGATGAGATCTAACATTTCGCCTCATCTGACGGCTGGGAAATTTTTCAACATGACGCGAGCGACTTTCGTGGACGTGGTGAAAATTTCATCCTCTTATCTGTCCATTCTACGAATAATGCTTAACGAATGAAATCGGTGTATTGTTTTTTATATCGAGTCTTATCGCGAGGCACATCAGATTTTGCATTTATTAAAAAATGGTACGAACTTAGGATACAAAAATAAAATTTGATAGTTTGGATCAGAAACAAAATTACGAGTTGTACATTGCATTTTTACGATTGAACAATTCGAATGGTCCTATTCGCCCACGAACCAACAACACGAATTGTTTTCTGTCTACAAATTTTGTTAGTCTATATTGATCGAATGTCCATGTGCCATCACAGTCGAACAAAAAATGGATCGACGAACCTCTTTTGGTGTACAAATGATCGTTACTCGGTCCAATCCTCGTGCTATATATCTTAGCGTAATGATGAGAATATAATTTTCATGCCAAATTGGTTAATGTTGAGCGAGTCGTGGCTTGGTAAACACGAAACACTAACGAAGCCTTTTCAGACTAATGATGGGTCAATAGTCAATAAACAGAAAATTTGAGTCTGCGCGTCGAAATATTGGGAGCAATGTCGAAAGAATATTCCGAAGTGAAGGAGCGAATTCTGGCAAGATTTACAAGGAAGCCGTCGCTCTTATGGATAACACGTGCTTTTATCAACGAATAATCAGGCATGATCGGAGTCAATTGGATCAAATCGGACAACTCTGTGAAAGGATCTCGTAGTTGCGATGGTGCGAGCTAATTATTGCAACTCTTTTTCGTTGTATCGTTTATTTGTTATATAATAAACAAAATCATGAATTTTGTTTCCATAAGATTCGTGACAAAAACTAATTGAAGCTTCTTTGATTTCATATAAAAATGTGTGTAAAATTTCAACAGGCTTCATCGACCAAATAATGTTGCGATATTTAACACCGGCTCTTATGGAAGATGGCGAAAAATGATGATTTTCAAGAATAAATAGGGTGATTTTTGAGTCGATAAAGGCTCCTGAAATTTTACACACTTGTACGTATGACATCAAAGAACGTTTCTGTAAATTTTCAATGAAATCTAATGGAAACGCTGTAACGATACGTATTTACGATAATGTCGATAGATAATTGCCACTTGCACAGTTAACACAGGAAGCGACGCATTCTTCACAGCGATAACGTCGCATCTCTACGGTCAATTGGAAATTGTGAAGACGAAATTTTCCATCATCGATAAAGAGAACGATCCATTGGAAAGTTGATTTAAATTGAGCGCGAAATGCTGAAGAATACTTACAACATGATTGTATTTATGCAATTATTGATCAGCGTCATAGTGATAACGGTTTTCGGTAAGATTTTTTTGGTTTTTTTTCCATAAACCAAGATCCCGTCTAACCGATCGTTGATAATTGCGATCGATCGTTGCGTTCTGTCGATTGCAAAATTTTTAAATATTCTTATCTAATACGATACTATCCTCTCTTCGAAGGTTTTTGCTTGATACGGACGCTCGAGGATTGCAATTACGTCGGTGCCGTCAAGAATATCGATTTCATCGAATTTATATTGTTGGAAACAATATAAATCCATGTACAGTTACATGTGTGATCTTCAATGTCAAGGAGAAGAGATAGTACAATCGGCGTACGACAGCTCGTGGTACGAATTAGCGATGGTCCAGAGATCTGCTCTTTGACATGATGCGTTCGAACGTACCGTTGCAATTGACAGCGAGTAAATTCTTCAGCATGACACCCGCGACTTTCATGAACGTGGTAAAAACCTCGACGTCGTATTTCTCCGTGCTGCGAATAATGATACACGATATTTTTACTGAGCGAGAAAGAAAGAAAAATAGAATTTGTATCTCGTTGCGAATCGCATTTATTACCGCGTTTGTATAACATTGAGAAGCAATGTTCGACCGATTTTTATTCGCAACCTAACGCCACTAGAATTTTTCCAAGACTGTCTTCTCTCGTATTTTCTTCGATCGCGTTTTCTCTCGATGGAACAAAAAATAAGAGACAAAGAATATCGTAATTTGTTGGAAAAAATAAGACGATACAAAGGGGAGACATTGTACTTCGTACTATAACCGATATTTTTCTACATTCCTCCCTATATTTATCGAAATTGTCGAGAAAACAAAATTGGATAGGGTTTCAGGATTCGATACAAAATTATATGAAATTTCAGGTTTTCCCAACCCCGACATTACACGTAAGGTCGGTGAATAAAAGAAAGAAATACATCGTCTTGGAACAATTGTGCATTTTTTATCAAGATCGCGTGTTTATTTCACAATGTATCGTCGAGTGCGCATGCGTAAAAGAACGCGAGAAAAAAAGCGAAAGAAATAGAAGGGTTGCTGACTGAATAATAAATAATGAATCGAATGTGCATCGGAGAAAATATGCATATTTGTATGCAGCTGAATTACCGGTCTATCGATGCTCGGTGAACGTTCCCAGCGTAATCGCTCGTGTCTCTTGAAGTTCTACGAAGGAAAATAAGAGGGTTGATGCGAATATACGATACCGGGGTGACGACCCTTCGTACCTGAAGACATGTCGACATTGAACTGGAGCTCCGACGCGAAAAAAGCATTCGCAATCTTCGCGATACTGAACTGGCCGTTCGGCCTGTGGCCGCTTCTCGAGGTCGATCTATGTCTCAAAATTCGTCTCTTCTTTGGATTCGTACAACTCGTGAGTAAAATTATTCCTCGATCTTGTTTAAAGATTGCCTGAGAAATAATTAAAATTTCCATTGAGTTGAACAAATATTATATCGAACTCGAAGTGAAAACAAAAATCAGACAAGTTGAATTACATCGACACCAACCGGAAAATGTGTTCACGATGTCCCAGATACTCATGGCGTTTGCCACTCTGTACGAGGTGTTTCAAAATTGTGGAAGTGCCGAGGATTCCGTCGAAAATCTTCTCATGTTTGCGTCAGCAGTGATAGCCCTATCGAAATTAATTTCTTATCATTTACATCGCGGTAAACTCGAGAAGAACGTGAAATCCGCGATACGCGATTGGTCGACGACAGAATCGGTCGATTATCGAGATATAATGATGAGTTACAAACGTATTTACAAAAGGATCACATTCGCTTTGTTAACGGTAGTGGTCACCTGCACTATTTTGTACTTTCTCAAAATGATACTTATGAAAACGGGCGAAATGATCGAGGTGAAAGATCGTCGCTTTCCCGCGACGAACATCACCAAGTTCGTCGTAAAGAAACGATTTGTCTATCCAACGACTTGCATCCTAAACGACATACCGGAAACGCTTTATCTCGTTTTCCTCTCCAGTCAAATTCTTCAGATCTGTACTTGTTGCATCGTAGCTATTGGCACTGACGCTTTTTTTCTCGCGATAGCGGCGCATCTTTGTGGTCAATTTGAGATTCTTAAGATGAAATTTGCTAATATTGGCAACGACGCGAATCTACCGATCGCGAATATTGATCGACGAAAATTGACCGGTCTGATCGTGAGGCATCAACATCTTTTACGTCTTACCGAATTAATCGAGGACGCTTACAACAAAATCGTTCTCACGCAAATGCTGGCGAGCGTCATCTCCATTAGCATCGCGGGTGAGAAGCTTCTTTTTTAAGGGGTTAAACCACTCTAGAGGCTGAAAAATGTAGCAAATTTTGGAATTTTTTTTCAAAGAAATTAAACAACATATCGAAATTCGGTAAAAAGGTACTTATTATACAAGTATTGAGCACTATTTATTGTATCTATATTCTTCGGCGCCTATAGTGGTTTACCCCCTTAATTATTAATTTATTTCTATGATAAATGTCGTTGTTATTGTTGTTGTTTTTTCTACTTTGACCTTGAATCGAACGTTTTTATAATCCCCACGCACTTTTAATTTATTCTTGCTTTTTTTGTAATTTGATTCCTTGAATTGAAGGTTTTTAAATTAATTTTTTATAATTCATTCCAATTTCTTTTATTTTTTAAAAATAGGTTTCAGTTTCCTGATCGCAATGAAAGCCAACGATATTATAAACAGTGTGAAAAGTCTGGTGGTAGTGCAGTACATGTTGCTGCAGTCGTTCATGTACACTTGCATCGGCGAGGCCTTGCACAATCAGGGTGACGATGTGATGCAATCAGTTTACGATGGACTCTGGTACGAATTGCCAACTTATTTATCCAAAGATCTCGTATTCGTCATGATGAGATCGAACATTCCGCCTCGTCTGACGGCTGGGAAATTTTTCGACATGACACGATCGTCTTTCATGGACGTGGTGAAAATTTCATCCTCTTATCTGTCAATCTTGCGAATAATGCTTAACGAATGAAATCGCCATTTTGTTTTTCATATCGATTCTTATCTCGAAACATGTTAGATTTTCCATTATTACAAAACCGTAAAAACTTGGGATAAAAAAATAAAATTTGATAATTTTGATCGCAAACAAAATTACAAGATGCATTTACGCTTGCATTTTTACTATCGACGTATTCCATTTGTTCTACTCCCCCACGAAATTTTCGACTTCCCCCTGAACATAAGAAATTTCTTTTTAATTAGTAACATAAATTGTTTTGTGTCTGCAAATTGTGTCTGTCTACATTGATCGACTGTCCACGTGCCATCACGGTCGAACAAAAAATGGATCGACGAACCTCTTGGTGTACAAGTGATCGTTACTCGGTCCGATCCTGGTGCTATTTATCTTAGCGTAATAATGAGAATATAATTTTCATGCTAATTGGCTAATGTTGAGCGAGTCGTGGCTTAGTAAACACGAGACGCTAATGAAGACTTTCCAGGTTAATGATACGCCGATAGTGAATAAAGAAAAAATTTGTGCCTGCGCGTCGAAATATTCAGAGGAATGTTGCATTGTTGCAAACACGTTCTCCTAGCTTTTATGGATAACACGTGATTCTATCAACGAATAATCAGGCATGATCGACGTCAATTGGATCAAAGCGAGCAGCCCAAACGTCCTCGGATAACTTATCAGCTCGGTGGTCAATTCGAGATACTGAAAAGAAAATTTGCGATCTTCAAGGTGCGAGAGAGTGAGATGAAAAAAAAAGGTTAGTTTGGAATTGTCGTCGCGAGACACAAACAATTATTGAATCTGACCGATTTTGTCGAGGACTTGTTCAACATGATTATGTTCACGCACATGCTTATGAATCTGACACTTATCAATGTCACAGGTATATATATATACATATAAATTGATTTATCGTAATGAGTGATTATGATTTAATGTCGACGATTTTATTTATCTAATTCGTATTTTCCAGGTTTCAACTTTTTGATATTTTTGAAGAAAGATAAGAAGTACCGTGCCATCACGAGTTTTGGTATCCTGATTTTCATGCTCGTGCAGACCTTCATCTACGGTCACATTGGAGTAAATTGAAATAGTCAGATAGAAGAGATCGGCCAAGCTGTTTACGATAGTCCGTGACGAACAATGCATGTGAGAATGGCGAAAAATGTTATAATTCTGTTGATAACATCGTACAATTGGACTTAACTGATAGCTCCTCCGACAGGTCTCCTGTCTGTCGGTGTTGAACGTTCTGATTGATGATTGAAAGATTCGAATGACAATCGACTCGAGGGATACACCCTCCTTGAATTCTATCAGCTTGAATCTTCAAAATTGAGAAAACGCGATAATACAATCGGTATACGGTAGCTCGTGATACAAATTACCGAGTCGGTTGTCCAGAGATCTGATCTTTGTCATGATACATTCGAACATACCGTTGCAATTGACAGCGGGTAAATTCTTCAGTATAACACTCGCGACTTTCATGGATGTGATAATAATGTCGGTAACGTATCTCTCCGTCCTGCGAATAATCATACAGGAATGAAGGATTTGCACTAAGCGAGAACGAAAAAGAAATCGAATTTGTATATTTATTACCGCTTATGTATAAAAATGAGAAGCAATATTCGACCGATTTTTCTTGGCAACCTAACGCCACTAGAATTTTTCCAAGACTGTCTTCTCTGGTCTTTTGTTCGATCGCGTTTTTCTCGATGGAACAAAAAATAAGAGAAAAAAAATATCGTATTTCGTTGGAAAAAATAAGACGATATAAAGAGGAGACGTTGTACAACGTACTGTTACCGATATTTTTCTACATTGCTCCCTATATTTATCGAAATTGTCGAGAAAACAAAATTGGATACGCTTTCAGGATGCGATATAAAATTATACCAAATTCCAGGTTTTCCCAACCCCGACATTACAGGTAAGGATGGTGAACAAAAGAAAGAAATATATCGTCTTGGAACAATTGTGCATTTTTTATAAAGATCGCGTGTTTATTTCACAATGTAACGTCGAGCGCGCATGCGTAAAAGAACGAGGAAATAAAATGAATTCTGCCTTATAAGGTAAAGACGCGCGAGAAAAAAAATACGTAGGAGATAGAAGGGTTGCTGACTGAATAATAAATAATGAATCGAATATGCATCGGAGAAAATATGCATATTTGTATGCAGCTGAATTACCGGTCTATCGATGCTCGGTGAACGTTCCCAGGGTAATCGTACGTATTTCTCGAAGTCCTGCGAAGGAAAATAAGAGGGTTGATGCGAATATACGACACCGGGGTTACAATCCATCGTATCTGAAGACATGTCGACATTGAGCTGGAGCATCGATGCGAAAAGAGCATTCGCACTCTTCGCGATACTAAACTGGCCGTTCGGTGTGTGGCCGCTTCTCGAGGTCGATCGATGTCTCCAAATTCGCGTCTTCGTTGGAATCGTACAGCTAGTAAGTCAAATCATTGTACAATGTTGCTTAACGATTGTCTGAAAATTACTTAAAATTTCATTGAGTTAAAAAAATATCATGTCGAACTCAAAGTGAAAACAAAAATCGGCCAAGTTGAGCAAGATCAACTCCAACCGGAAACTGTGTTCACGATGTTCCAGATGTTCATGGTGTTCGCCACTCTGTACGAGATGTTTCAAAATTGTGGAAATGCCGAGGATTCCCTCGACAATCTTCTCATCGTTGCGTCAGGAGTGATAAGCCTGTCGAAATTAATGACTTATCATTTACATCGCGATAAACTCGGGACGAACGTCAAATCGGCGATACGCGATTGGTCAACGAAAGAATCGGTCGATTATCGAGACGTAATGACGAGTTACGAGCGTATTTACAAAAGGATCACGTTCGCTTTATTAACGGTGGTGATTTGGTGCGCTGTTTTGTATGTTCTCAAAGTAATGGTTATCGATCCGGACGAGATGGTCGAGGTGAAAAATCGTCGCTTTGACGCAACGAACATCACCGAGTACGTCGTGAAGAAATGATATCTGTTTCCATCGACTTGCTCCCTAAACGACGTACCGGAAACGCTTTATCTCGTTCTCATATTCAATCAATTCCTTCAAGTCGTTGCTTGTTGCGTCGTAGCTATTGGCAGCGACACTTTTTTCCTCGCGATAACGACGCATCTTTGTGGTCAATTTGAGGTTCTCAAGATGAAATTTGCTAATGTTGGCAACAACGTAAATCTACCGATCGAGAACATCGATCGAAGAGAATTGACCGGTCTTATCGCAAGGCATCAATATCTTTTGCGTCTCACTGAATTGCTCGAGGACGCTTACAATAAAATCATCCTTACGCAGTTGCTGACCTGCGTCACCCTCATTGGCGTCGCCGGTGAGAAGCTTCTTCTTAAAGGGATAAACCACTCTAGATGCCCAAAAATATAACAAACTTTGGAATGTTTTTTCATAGAAACTAAACAATATAGCGTACTTAATTGAATAAAAATCTCCTTATTATACAAATATTGAGCACTGTTTGTAAATGTTATAAAAGTTGTACTAAATAAAATGGCGGCGTTTCCCCAGCGGCGCCTTTTCTGTTTCATTGCTGCCTGTCCGAACTCATAATGTCTGCAATTTCAAAGCTACGATAATGAAATTTTTTTTTATATTGCATAGTTTAAATGTTATTAATAATTTTCGTGCAGATTTTTGCGTTTTGTCGAAATTTTTGTTCAACAACACGCCACTGTTGCAAAAACCATTTTCAAAAAATCCTACGTAATGTCCAACTTGTTATCATATTATATCGAATTCGTTTGGGTTCATTATTGCAGCTTTGAAATTGCAGCAATTATGGGTTCGGTCAGGCAGCACTAAAAAAGGAAAAACGCAGCAGCGAAAGGGAAGCCGCCATTTTGTTTAGTGTAGCTCTGATAAAATATATAAGCCGTACTCTAAAATTGTATAATAAGGATCTTTTTACGGAATTTGAATATGTTGTTTCGTTTTTTTGAAAAAATATCCCGAATTTTGCTATATTTTTCGGCCTTTAAAGTGATTCACCGCCTTAATTATTCATTTATTTCTATGGTAAATGTCGTAGTTGTTGTTGTTGTTGTGTTCTAATTTGATTCTTGGAATTGAGTTTTTAAATTCATTTTTTATAATCCGTTCGACTTTTTTGATTTTTCTTTTCGATTTGTAAGTATAGGTTTCAGTTTTCTGATCGCAATGAATACCAACGATATTTTTTCGGCCGTGTGAAAAATCTGGTGGTGATACAGTACATGTAGTTGCACTCGTCCAAATAAATTTAAAAAAAGACAGGATTTTATAATCCAATATTTTATGCAAGGATTTCAGAATCGTCCAATCAGATTAAAAATAACAGAGGATTTTATAATTCTCTCTTATTTTCAATTTGTTGTTGCTTTTTTGTAATTAGATTCCTTAAATTGACAGTTTCTAAATTAATTTTTTATAATTCGTTTCACTTTTTTGATTTTTTGTTATTACACAGGCTTCGGTTTTCTGATCGCAATGAAAACCAACGATATTTTTGGCAGTGTGAAAAATCTGATGGTAATGCAGTACATATTGCTGCAGTCGTTCATGTACACGTGCATCGGCGAAGCGTTGCAGAATCAGGGTAACGACGTGATGCAATCAGTTTACAACGGACCATGGCACGAATTGCCACATTATTTATCCAAGGATCTTGTATTCGTCATGATGAGATCGAACATTTCGCCTCATCTGACGGCTGGGAAATTTTTCGACATGACACGAGCGACTTTCATGGACGTGGTGAAAACTTCATCTTCTTATCTGTCAATCTTACGAATAATGCTTAAAGAATGAAAACGCTGTTTTGCTTTTTTGACAGCGAGTAAATTCTTCAGCACGACACTCGCGATTTTCACGAACATGGTAAAAACTTCGTCGTCGTATCTCTCCATGCTGCGAATAATGATACACGATATTTGCACTAAGCGAGCGAGAAAGAAAGAAAAATCGAATTTGTATTTCGTTGCGAATCGAGTTTATTACCCCTTATATATAAAAACGTTCAGCAATATTCGACCGATTTTTATTCGCAACCTCACGCCACTAGAGTTTTTCTAAGACTGTCTTCTCTCGTATTTTCTTCGATCGCATTTTCCCTCGATGGAACATAAAATAAGAGACAAAGAATATTGTAATTCATTGAAAAAAATAAGACGATACAAAGAGGAGACATTGTACTTCGTACTATTGCCGATATTTTTCTACATTCTTCCCTACATTTATCGAAATTGCCGAGAAAACAAAATTGGATACGCTTTCAGGATGCGATATAATATTATATGAAATTTCAGGTTTTCGCAACCCCGACATTACACGAAATGTCGCTAAGTAAAAGAAAGAAATACATCGCCTTGGAACAATTGTGCATTTTTTATAAAGATTGCGTGTTTATTCCACAATGCTACGTCGAGTACGCATGCGTACAAGAACGCAAGAAAAAAATGCGAAAGAGACAGAAGGGTTGCCGACTGAATAATAAATAATGAATCGAATATGCATCGAAGAAAATATGCATATTTGTATTCAGCTGAATTGCCGGGCTATCGATGCTCGGTGAACGTTCTCAGGGTAATCTCGCGTGTCTCTCCAAGTTCTACGAAGGAAAATAAGAGGGTTGATGCGAATATACGACACCGGGGTGACGACCCTTCGTACCTGAAGACATGTCGACATTGAGCTGGAGCATCGACGCGAAAAAAGCATTCGCACTCTTCGCGACACTGAACTGGCCGTTCGGTCTGTGGCCGCTTCTCGAGGTCGATTTACATCTCCAAATTCGCGTCTTCGTTGGAATCGTACAGCTCGTAAGTTAAATTACTGTTCAATGTTGCTTAAAGATTGTCTGAAAATGAATTAAAATTTCATTGAGTTGAAAAAATATCATATCGAAACTGCGTTCACGATGTTCCAGATGTTCATGGCGCTCGCCATCATGTACGAGGTGGTTCAATATTGTGGAAATGGCAAGGATTCCATCGACAGTCTTCTCATCTTTGCGTCAGCAGTGATAAATCTGTCGAAATTAATTATTTATCATTTACATCGTGATAAACTCGGCACGAACGTCAAATCGGCGATACGCGATTGGTCGACGAAAGAATCGGTCGATTATCGCGACGTAATGACGAGTTACGAGCGCATTTACAAAAGGATCACCTTCGCTTTATTAACGGGGGTGATTTGGTGCGCTGTTTTGTATTTTCTCAAAGTGATTGTTATTGATCCGGACGAGATGATCGAGGTGAAAAATCGTCGCTTTGACGCAACGAACGTCACCGAATACGTCGCGAAGAAGCGATATCTCTTTCCATCGACTTGCACCCTAAACGACGTACCGGAAACGCTTTATCTCGTTCTCATCTTCAATCAATTCGTTCAACTCGTTGTATGTTGTGTCGTAGCTGTTGGCACCGACGCTTTTTTCCTCGCGATAACGACGCATCTTTGTGGTCAGTTTGAGATTCTCAAGATCAAATTTGCTAATGTTGGCAACGACGCGAATCTACCGATCGCGAATATTGATCGACGAAAATTGACTGGTCTGATCGTGAGGCATCAACATCTTTTGCGTCTCACCCAATTACTCGAGGACGCTTATAACAAAATCGTTCTCACGCAATTGCTGACGAGCGTCACCCTCATAAGCGTCGCCGGTGAGAAACTTCTTTTTAAGGGGGTAAACCACTCTAGAAGCCGAAAAATATGGCAAAATTGGGGATTTTTTTCAAAAAAACTAAGCAATATATCGAAATTCAGTAAAAAGCTCCTTATTACACAGGTATCGAACACCGGTTATAAATTTTATCAGAGCTGTACTAAACAAAATGGCGAGGTTTTCTCAGCGGCGCGTTTTCTTTTTAATTTCTGCCTGGAGTAACCCATAATAATTGCTTCAATTTCAATAATTTAATAACAGTTTCGACACCACTTAAATTTTTTTTCCCTGCATAGGTCAAATGTTATTAACAAATTCGTGCATTTTTTTACCTTTTGTTGAAATTTTTGATCAACAACATACCATTTTTGCAAAAAACCCATTTAAAAAAAAACTTACGCCGAACCAGTTATCACACTATAGCGGATTCTTTTTAGCTTATTATTGCAGATTTGAACTTGCAGCCGTTATGTGCCCGGCCAGTCGACAATGAAAAAGAAAAAAACACAATTGGGAAAATGCTGGGAAGCTGCTAGTTCGTTTAGTATAGCTCTGATGAAATTTATAACCAGTGCTTTATACTTATATAACAAGGACCTTTTTACCGAATTTCGCTATGTTGTTTAGTTTCTTCGAAAAAAAAATCCGAAAGTTTGCTATATTTTCCGGCCTTTGCAGTGGTCCCCACCCTTAATTATCCATTTATTTTTATGATAAACGTCGTTGTTTTTGCTGTTTTCTAATTTGATTCCCTGAATTGAGTTTCTAAATTCACTTTTTATAGTTCGTTCGACTTTTTTTTATCTTTCTGTTCGATCTGTAGGTATAGGTTTCAGTTTTCTGATCGCAATGAAAACCAACGATATTTTTGGCAGTGTGAAAAGTGTGATGGTGATGCAAGTACATGTTGCCACACTCGTCCAAATAAATTAAAAATAAGACAGGATTTTATAATCTAATATTTTATGCAAGGATTTCATAATCGTCCAATCACATTAAAAATAACAGAGGATTTTATAATCCTCTATGATTTTCAATTTGTTGTTGCTTTTTTTGTGATTTCATTCCTTAAACTGAAAGTTTCTAAATTAATTTTTTCTAATTCGTTCCACTTTTTTGATTGCTTGTTATTTACACAGGTTTTAGTTTTCTAATCTCAATGAAAACCAACGATATTATTGGCAGTTTGAAAAGTCTGGCGGTAATGCAGTACATGTTGCTGCAGTCGTTCATGTACACGTGCATCGGCGAAGCGTTGCAGAATCAGGGTGACGACGTGATGCAATCGGTTTACGATGGACCGTGGTACGAATTGCCTCATTATTTATCCAAGGATCTCGTATTCGTCATGATGAGATCGAACATTTCGCCTCATCTCACGGCTGGGAAATTTTTCGACATGACACGAGCGACTTTCATGGAAGTGGTGAAAACTTCATCCTCTTATCTGTCCGTCTTGCGAATAATGCTTAACGAATGAAATCGCTGTTTTGTTTTTCATATCGAATCTTATCACGAGACACGTCAGATTTTACGTTATTGCAAAATCGTACGTACTTGGGATAAAATCAATAAAATTTTATAACTTTGATCACAAACAAAATTACGAGTCGTTGATTACAATTTTACTATTGAACTATTCGATTTGTTCGATTCGCCCACGAAATTTTTCAGTTCCCCCTGAACATAACAAATTCCTTTTTAATTGGCGACGTGAATTGTTTTCTGTCTACAAGTTTTGTCTGTCTACATTGATCGATTGTCCACGTGGCATCACGGTCGAGCAAAAAATGGATCGACGAACCTCTTGGTGTACGCGTAATTATTACGAACTCGTTCCAACCCTCGTGCTATTTATTTTAATGTACCTGGTTAATACGAGGCGCTAATGAAGACTTTTCAGGATAATGATAGGTCGATAGGCAATAAACAGGAAATTTTAGCCTGCGCGTCGAAATATTTGGAGCCATGTCGAAATAATATTCCGAAGTGAGGGAACGAATTCAGGCAAGATTTACAAGGAAGCATTGGTGCAAAGATGTTTCCCTCGCTTTTATGAATAACACGTGCTTTTATCAACGAATAATTAGGCCTGATCGGCGTCAATTGGATTAAATCGAACAGCTCAAACGCCCTCAGAGCCTTTTTATTAAATTTGGCATTCTGTCTCTGGCCAATTCAGAAAGACGATGCGTTTTCAAAAATTCGTTATTCTGTCTCGATTTTGCAGATGGTAAGTGTTATACGTTTTTCACTAACGTAATTTTATACTTTTATTCAAATTAATAAAATCTTAAAAAATAATTTGTTGATCATGTTCACTCACATGCTCATGAATCTCACTCTTATCAATGTCACACGTTTATTGTAAACATAGCTTTATCGTTATGAGTGATTCTGTTTTCATCTCAACGATTTTATTTATCTAATTCGTATTTTCCAGGATTCAACTTTTTGATATTTTTGAAGAAGGATAACAAGTACGGTGCCAGCACGACTTTTTGTATCCTGATGTTCACGCTCGTGCAGACCTTTCGAATATCGGTATCATCGAATTTATATTGTTACAAACGTTCATGTACAGTTACATGAGTGAAAATTTTCAATGTCAAGAAGACGAGATAATACAATCGGCGTACGATAGCTCGTGATACGAATTACCGAATCGATTGTCCAGAGAACTGATCTTTGTTATGATGTGTTGGAACGTACCGTTGCAATCGACAGCGGACAAATTCCTCAGTATCACACTCGCGACTTTCATGGACGTGGCAAAAACCTCGGTGCCGTATCTCTGCGTGCTGCGAATAATGAACCACAAAATTAGCACTGAGCGAGAAAGAAAGAAAAATCGAATTTGTAAGTTGCTAGTTCATTACCGTTTACGTATAAAAACGCTAAACAATATTCGACCGATTTTTATTCGCAACCTAACACCACTAGAATTTTTCCAAGACTGTCTTCTCTCATACTTTCTTCGATCGCGTTTTCCTCGATGGAACAAAAAATAAGAAACAAAGAATATCGTAATTCGTTGAAAAAAATAAGACGATACAAAGGGAAGACATTGTACTTCGTACTACAACCGATATTTTTCTATATTCTTCCCTATATTTATCGAAATTGTCGAGAAAACTAAATTGGATACGCTTTCAGGATGCGATAGAAAATTACATGAAATTTCAGGTTTCCCCAACCCCGACATTACACGAAATGTCGCTAAGTAAAAGAAAGAAATACATCGCCTTGGAACAATTGTGCATTTTTTATAAAGATCGCGTGTTTATTTCACAATACAACGTTGAGTGCGCATGCGTAAAAGAACACGAGAAAAAAATGCGAAAGAGATAGAAGGGTTGCCGACTGAATGATAAATAATGAATCGAATATGCATCGAAGAAAATATGCATATTTGTATTCAGCTGAATTGCCGGTCTATCGATGCTCGGTGAACGTTCCCAGGGTAATCTCGCGTGTCTCTCGAAGTCCGACGAAGGAAAATAAGAGGGTTGATGCGAATATGCAACACCGGGGTGACGACCCCTCGTACCTGAAGACATGTCGACATCGAGCTGGAGTATCGACGCGAAAAGAGCATTCGCACTCTTCGCGCGACTGAACTGGTTGTTCGGTCTGTGGCCTCTTCTCGACGTTGATCTACGTCTCAAAATTCGCGTCTTCGTTGGAATCATACAGATAGTGAGTAAAATCATATCTCGTTCTTGCTTAAAGATTGTCTGAAAATTAATTAAAATTTCATTGAGTTGAAAAAATATCAAATCGAACTCGAAGCGTAAACAAAAATCGGCCAAAGTCAACCAATATGGAAACCAACCGGACACTGTGTTCACGATGTCCCAGATGCTCATGGTGTTCGCCACTCTGTACGAGATGTTTCAAAATTGTGGAAATGCCGAGGATTCCCTCGACAATCTTCTCATCGTTGCATCAGGAGTGATAAGCCTGTCGAAATTAATGACTTACCATTTACATCGCGATAAACTCGGGACGAACGTCAAATCCGCGATACGCGATTGGTCGACGAAAGAATCGGTCGATTATCGAGACGTAATGATGAGTTACGAGCGTATTTACAAAAGGATCACGTTCGCTTTATTAACGGCGGTGATTTGGTGCGCTGTTTTGTATTTTCTCAAAGTGATCGTTATCGATCCGGACGAGATGATCGAGGTGAAAAATCGTCGCTTTGACACAACGAACGTCACCGAGTACGTCGTGAAGAAACGATATCTCTTTCCATCGACATGCACCCTAAACGATGTATCGGAAACGCTTTATCTCGTTCTCATCTTCAATCAATTCCTTCAACTCGTTGCTTGTTGCGTCGTAGCTGTTGGCAGCGACGCTTTTTTCCTCGCGATAACGACGCATCTTTGTGGTCAATTTGAGGTTCTCAAGATCAAATTTGCTAATGTTGACAACAACGCAAATCTACCGGTCGAGAATATCGACCGAAAAAAATTAATCGATCTGATCGCGAGGCATCAACATCTTTTGCGTCTCACCGAATTACTTGAGGACGCTTACAATAAAATCATCCTTACACAGTTGCTGACGAGCGTCACCCTCATTAGCGTCGCCGGTGAGAAGCTTCTTCTTAAAGGGATAAACCACTCTAGATGCCCAAAAATATAGCAAACTTTGGAATTTTTTTTCACAGAAACTAAACAATATAGCGTAATTCGATAAAAATATCCTTATTACACACATATTGAGCACTATCTATAAATGTTATCAGAGTTGTACTAAACAATATGGCGGCGTTTTCTCAGCGGTGCCTTTTCTGTTTCCTTGCTGCCTGTCCGAACTCATAATGTCTGCAATTTCAAAGCTACGATAATGAAATTTTCTTTATACTGTATAGTTAAAATGTTATTAACGAATTTCCTGTAGTTTTTACCTTTTGTCGAAATTTTTGTTCAACAACACGCCACTTTTGCAAAAACCATTTTTGAAAAAATCCTACGTAGTATCGAACTTGTTATCATACTATATCGAATTCGTTTTGGTTCATTATTGTAGCTTTGAAATTGCAGCAGTTATGGGTTCGGTCAGGCAGCACTGATAAAGGAAAGACGCAGCAGCGAAAGGGAAGCCGCCATTTTGTTTAGTATAGCTCTGATAAAATGTATAAGCAGTACTCTACAATTGTATAGTAAGCATCTTTTTATGGAATTTCGATATGTTGTTTCGTTTTTTTGAAAAAATATCCCGTAGTTTGCTATATTTTTCGGCCTTTAGAGTGATTCACCCCCTCAATTCCTCATTTATTTCTATGATAAATGTCGTTGTTGTTGTTGTTGTTTTCTAATTTGATTCTTGGAAATGAGTTTTTAAATTCATTCTTTATAATTCGTTCGACTTTTTTGATTTTTCTTTTCGATTTGTAAGTATAGGTTTCAGTTTTCTGATCACAATAAAAACGATCAATATTTTTGGCCATGTGAGAAATCTGGTGGTGATACAGTACATGTAGCTGCACTCGTCCAAATAAATTAAAAATAAGACAGGATTTTATAATCCAATATTTTATGCAACGATTTTACAATCGCCCAAGCAAATTAAAAATAACACAAAAATAACAGAGGATTTTATAATCCTCTCTCTTCTTTTCAATTTGTTGTTGCTTTTTTTGTGATTTCATTCCTTAAACTGAAAGTTTCTAAATTAATTTTTTCTAATTCGTTCCACTTTTTTGATTGTTTGTTATTTAAACAGGTTTCAGTTTTCTGATCGCAATGAAAACCAACGATATTTTTGGCAGTGTAAAAAGTCTGGTGGTGATGCAGTACATGTTGCTGCAGTCGTTCATGTACACGTGCATCGGCGAAGCGTTGCAGAATCAGGGTGACGACGTGATGCAATCAGTTTACGACGGACCATGGCACGAATTGCCACATTATTTATCCAAGGATCTTGTCTTCGTCATGATGAGATCGAACATTTCGCCTCATCTGACGGCTGGGAAATTTTTCGACATGACACGATCGACTTTTATGGACGTGGTGAAAACTTCATCCTCTTATCTGTCAATCTTACGAATAATGCTTAACGAATGAAATCGCTGTTTTGCTTTGTTGACAGCGAGTAAATTTTTCAGCACGACACTCGCGATTTTCATGAACGTGGCAAAAACGTCGGCGTCGTATCTTTCCGTGCTGCGAATAATCATACACGATATTTGCACTGAGCGAGCGAGAAAGAAAGAAAAATCGAATTTGTATTTCGTTGCGAATCGAGTTTATTACCCCTTATATATAAAAACGTTCAGCAATATTCGACCGATTTTTATTCGCAACCTCACGCCACTAGAGTTTTTCCAAGACTGTCTTCTCTCGTATTTTCTTCGATCGCATTTTCCCTCGATGGAACATAAAATAAGAGACAAAGAATATCGTAATTCATTGAAAAAAATAAGACGATACAAAGAGGAGATATTGTACTTCGTAGTATTGCCGATATTTTTCTACATTCCTCCCTATATTTATCGAAATTGTCGAGAAAACAAAATTGGATACGCTTTCAGGATGCGATATAATATTATATGAAATTTCAGGTTTTCGCAACCCCGACATTACACGAAATGTCGATAAGTAAAAGAAAGAAATACATCGCCATGGAACAATTGTGCATTTTTTATAAAGATCGCGTGTTTATTTCACAATGCAACGTCGAGTGCGCATGCGTAAAAGAACGCAAGAAAAAATGCGAAAGAGATAGAAGGGTTGCTGACTGAATAATAAATAATGAATCGAATATGCATCGAAGAAAATATGCATATTTGTATTTAGCTAAATTGCCGGGCTATCGATGCTCGGTGAACGTTCCCAGGGTAATCTCGCGTGTCTCTCGAAGTCCGACGAAGGAAAATAAGAGGGTTGATGCGAATATGTAACACCGGGGTGACGACCCTTCATACCTGAAGACATGTCGACATCGAGCTGGAGCAACGACGCGAAAAGAGCATTCGCACTCTTCGCGAGACTGAACTGGCTCTTGGGTCTGTGGCCGCTTCTCGAGGTCGATCTCCGTGTCAAAATTCGTGTCTTCGTTGGATTCGTAGAGCTAGTGAGTCAAATCACTCCTCGATCTTGCTTAAAGATTGTCTGAAAATTAACTAAAATTTCATTGAGTTAAAAAAATATCAAGTCAAACTCGAAGTGAAAACAAAAATCGACAAAAGTCAAGCAACATCGAAACCAACTGGAAACTGTGTTCACGATGTCCCAGATGTTCATGGCGGTCACCACTCTGTACGAGGTGTTTCAAAATTGTGGAAACGCCGAGGATGCCGTCGACAATCTTCTCGTCTTTGCGTCAGCAGTGATAGCCCTGTCGAAATTAATTTCTTATCATTTACATCGCGTTAAGCTCGCCACAAACGTCAAATCCGCGATACGCGATTGGTCGACGAAAGAATCGGTCGATTACCGAGACGTAATGACGAGTTACGAGCGTATTTATAAAAGGATCACGTTCGCTTTATTAACCGCAGTGACGGTGTCCATTATTTTGTATTCTATCAAAGTGATGGTTATCGATCCCGACGAAATGATCGAGGTGAAAGATCGTCGCTTTGGCGCGACGAACTTCACCGAATACGTCGTGAAGAAACGATATCTGTTCTCATTGACTTGCACCCTAAACGACGTACCGAAAACGGTTTATTTCGTTCTCATCTTCAATCAATTCATTCAGATGATTGTTTGTTGCTTCGTAGCTGTTGGCACCGACGGTTTTTTTGTCGCGCTAACGACACATCTTTGTGGCCAATTTGAGATTCTCAAGATAAAATTTGCTAACGCGAATTTACCGATCGACAATATCGATCGACCAAAATTGACCGGTCTGATCGTAAGGCATCAACATCTTCTGCGTCTCACTGTTTTACTCGAGGACGCTTACAACAAAATCGTTCTCACGCAGTTGCTGACGAGCGTCACCTCCATTAGCGTCGCCGGTGAGAAGCTTCTTTTTAAGTGTCAGGGTTAAATGTGACGTCCGCTTCGAAATTTCGATCTGTACTCCAGCAAGCACTGAAGAACCGATCTAGATAGAAATTAGCAGATACAGAGAGAATTATGGCAAATAGAGGCTCTTGGTATTTTTTTCCATAATTTTGGAAATAGTGTTTCAGACGATGAGCAATTCAAAAACACCCTCCGTACTTTTTCCGGCCCTGAGCGTTAAAGTTTTGAAGGCATTTGGAGAATGGTGGCAAAATTTTTGGAAAAACATACCAGGAGCCACGTTTTGCCATAATGCTCTGCCGACATGCCATTTTTTAACCCGATCGGTTGTTTATTGCCCGTATGTTTACGGATTAAATTTTCGATGCGTACGACGCATGTAACACTGACTCTTAGAGGGGTAAACCACTCTAGAAGCCAAAAAATGTAGAAAACTTTGAGATTTTTTTCAAAGAAACTAAACAACATATCGAAATTCGGTAAAGCGGTCCTTATTATACAAGTATTGAGCACTATTTTTTATAAAGTTTATCAGGGCTGTACTAAACAAAATGGTAGCTTCCCAGAATTTTCCAAGCTGCGTCTTGTCTCTTCCATTACTGCCTAGCCGAACCCATAACTGCTACAATTTCAAAGCTACAATACTGAAGTATCAAGAATTCGATATAGTATGATAACAGTAGTATAATAACACTCTTTACCGAATTTCAATATGTTGTTTCGTTTCTTTGAAAAAAAATCCTCCAGTTTGCTATATTTTTTGGCATCTGGAGTGGTTTACCCTTTAATTATTCATTTATTTCTATAATAAACGCCGTTGATGTTTTGTTTTTCTAATTTGACCATGAATCAAATTTTGTTATTATCCTCTCTCTCTTTTAATTTATTGTTGCTTTTTTGTAATTTGATTTCTTGAATTAAAAGTGTTTAAATTCATTTTTTATAATTCATTCTACTTTTTTATCTTTTCTTTTTTAATAGGTTTCAGTTTCCTGATCGCAATGAAAACCAACTATATTTTTGGCAGTGTGAAAAGTCTGGCGGTGATGCAGTGCATGTTGCTGCAGTCGTTTATGTACACGTGCATTGGCGAAGCGTTGCAGAATCAGGGTGACGACGTGATGCAATCTGTTTACGACGGACCGTGGTACGAATTGCCACCTTATTTGTCCAAGGATCTCGTATTCGTCATGATGAGATCGAACATTTCGCCTCATCTGACGGCTGGGAAATTTTTCGACATGACACGAGCGACTTTCATGGACGTGGTGAAAATTTCATCCTCTTATCTGTCCATCTTACGAATAATGCTTAACGAATGAAATCGGTGTTTTATTTTTCATATCGAATCTTATCTCGAGACACGTAAGATTTTGCAGTATTACAAAATGATACGAACTTGCGATAAAATCAATAAAATTTTATAACTTTGATCACAAACAAAATTACGAGTCATAGATTGCATTTTTAGCAAATTTCGCCCACGAAATTTTTGACTTCCCTTTGAAAATCACTAATCTCTTTTTAATTAGCAACGTGAATTGTTTTCTGTCTATAAATTTTGTCTATGTACATTGATCGACTGTCCACATGGCATCACGGGCGAACAAAAAATGGATCGACGAACCTCTTCGTATAAGCGAAATACGGACAAAATGACATAGGATTCTGTTTTTGAGTCATAACTCTTTATTGATAAATCACAGCACTGTTATATTTTACACCAATCATCTTTGCTTCTTTATCGATGACATCTAATAAACATTTATAAGATAAAAATATTAGAAAAACAAATATTCTTATTTTACGTGAGATCAGCAACAATCCATTTTGTTCATATCCATGACGTCTCAGAAATCATTTTGTCCATATGTTCTGGACAGAATGACATATACTTAAAAGCTATAACATCTTCAGACAAAGTTCACAAATGAAACGCTTGGTTCGTTTAGGAACGTCAGGCCAAGAAGCATGAGACCAACGCAAACAATTTAAACACCGCAACCAGTCTTTTCCAGGATTAAATCGGGAAAAAAGATCATTACAATATACACATGGACTCTCTTCATCATCACGTGAGTTATTTGGAAAATTTTCTTCTTCACTGTCGTCTTCAAATAACGTTTTAATAATGCTTCTTTTCCTCTTCTCTGGAGGAGCTTTTGGCTCATTATTCAATTGAAGTGCCTTCGTACTAGGAGTAAAAGTTAAAACTAAAGAGGTTTGTCGAGTCTTCGGTTTAAGTTTTCCTTGTCGACTTATAAAACGTCCTTTTGGGACTATAGAAATTTCCTCAATAGAGAAACCAAGAGCGAGGGCGATGGATGTTCTTTATTAGCAGCAGATGGATGATTTTTATCTGAACGAGTTAAAACAAGTTCTTTACCAGTGTTTGCTGAAGGAGCCTGAGATGAATTTCCAGCTTGCCCTTCACTAGGTGCTGTTATTTCAGCTGTATTATTTTTGTTAGGTGACACGAGGCGGGATCTCTGTAGTTGATACGCAGATTGTGTAGTTGCAGCAACCTGAGGAACGTTTATTACAGGAAGAATCTCGTGCTGCTGCGTAGATGGCCCAACTATGGAAACTGGACCAGAAGTAATTTCCTGATTACAATACTCATTGCAAGTATCTACCAGGGGTATGTTTGTAGTTTCACCAGGTTTGTACATATTATAGTCGGAAAATATCCCACGATTTATTACAAACATTTTGCACTGTAGCCTTGCCATATGCTCCGTTGAACAGACCGGTAATTGGAAATTGAGTAATAATACGAACAGAACATGCTTTTAGCCAATTAGTTATTTCTTGGTTAAAGTAAGTTTTCAAGGGTGCGAAAAATGACACATCAAGGGGCTGCATGCGATGAGTGCAGTGTGGGGGTAGACAGATAACAATAATACAGTTTTGTTTCGCATATTCTAAAGTTTCCATACCCTTATGACTTGCATGTCCGTCGACAATCAAAATTACCTTATCATCAATACATAATTTAACAAAACTTTGAAAATACTTCATCCATTTCAGAAATATATCTGTTGTCATCCACCCTGATTGGTAAGCTACATCTAAAGTGCCAGGAGGAGCTTCGTCGACTAGCTCCTCCTGGCTATCTTTCATATTTTTCCTCAGAAATAACATCATAGGCGAAACAAATGTGCCAACAGCATTAACACAACAAACAACAGTGGTTTTCGTTCCACGTTCTGCACTGGTTATAACGCCAACTTGCTTCCTTTCACTAGTAGCCAATATCTTTTGTGGTTTTTGTACCACAGATAGGCCTGATTCATCACCGTTATAAATTCGATGTGATCTAAAGTTTACAGGCACCGGCAGATTTCCATATAGCTCAAAAATTGTTTGGACTTGTGGCCGATTAGAAGCCTGAGCACGAGCTGCTGAAGTAGCTTCCGATTTGCCTAAAGAAATATCGCCATTAAGTGTTGGAAATGCTTAAATCCATTCTTGTCCAGCTTTTTATTTCTGTGGGTTAAATCTATGGGCGAAACCGTTTTTTTCAACCATCTGAACAGCTAATTCTCGAAACAATGCCCGCGTTAATTAAAGCGATTTCAAATGCTCAACCAGCTGCCTTTCTACATCAGGTGGAAAGATAGATTTTCAACATCCAAGACCCTTCGAACCGGACTTCAAAGATTTGTTGCTACCCAATGCATGCCTTCGGAGCATTGCTTGTGGAACACCAAATGGTTTAGATGCCAACAATCATCCTATTTTATTATTTCAAATTATTTTATTATTTAGAAATTACGTTTATAATTACACGGCATAATGGTATATCTGTAAATAAATAAACGGCTAATTAACAGTAAGCTCCTTAACTGAGCTCTTATAGACAAAATCACATACCTATGTGATTGTGTCCATTGCCTATGTATGTCGTTTTGTCCATTTATGTAACTTAATAAAAAATCAAAATTAGAAAATAAATACAAAGAGGATATTTTTTATAGGAATAGTTATTTGAGGTCAATAATTACTTCTTCAGGTTTGAAGTAAATGTTAAATAAATAAGTAAAATAGCGAGAAACTTAACATTTACATACAAATTTTGTTGCAATGAAAAAAACTTGTAACGCACAACTTGTCGTGGATCATGACACCCGGGTGAATGACAGGGGTGCGTTCACATTTTTACAGGTCGGTAAAAACAGATTGAGTCACGTCATGCGATGACCAGATTCACGCTCCATAACGCCAAATTCGAATTAAGATGCCTATGTCATTTTACACGTATTTCCCGTATAGCTGCGAACTCGTTCCAACCATCGTGCTATTTATCTTGGCGTCATGATGAGAATATAATTTTCATGCTAATTGGTCAATGTCGCGCAAGTCATGGCTTGGTAAATACGACACGCTAATGAAGACTTTTCAGGTTAATGATAAGTCGATAGCCAATAAACAGAAAATTTGAGCCTGCACATCGAAATATTTGGAGTAATGTCGAAAGAATATTCCGAAGTGAAGGAGTGAATTCTGACAAGATTTACAAAGAAGTCCTCGCTCTTATGTATAACACGTGCTGCTATCAACGAATAATCAGGCATGATCTGCGTCAATTCGATCAAACCGAACAGCTCGAACACCTTCGGAGTCTTTTTATTAAATTCGGCGTTCAGTCTCTGGCCAATTCAGAAAGACGATGGGTTTTGAAAAATTCGCTATTTCGTCGCGATTTTGCAGATGGTACGTGTTATACATTTTTCACCAACGTAATTTTCTACTTCTATTCAAATTAATGAAATCTTAAAAAATAATTGTTTGATCATATTCACTCACATGCTCATGAATCTCACTCTTATCAATGTCACACGTTTATTGTAAACATAGCTTTATCGTTATGAGTGATTCTGTTTTCTTCTCAACGATTTTATTTATCTAATTCGTATTTTCCAGGTTTCAACTTTTGATATTTTTGAAGAAGGATAACAAGTGCGGTGCCAGCACGACTTTTTGTATCCTGATGTTCACGCTCGTGCAGACCTTTCGAATATTGGTATCATCGAATTTATATTGTTACAAACGTTCATGTACAGTTATATGGGTGAAAATTTTCAATGTCAAGAAAACGAGATAATACAATCGGCGTACGATAGCTCGTGATACGAATTACCGAATCGATTGTCCAGAGTGCTGATCTTTGTTATGATGTGTTGGAACGTACCGTCGCAATCGACAGTGGATAAATTCCTCAGTATCACACTCGCGACTTTCATGGACGTGGCAAAAACCTCGGTGTCGCATCTCTCCGTGCTGCGAATATTGAAGCACGAAATTTGCACTGAGCGAGAAAGAAAGAAAAATCGAATTTGTATCTCGTTGCGAACCAAGTTTATAACCGTTTACGTATAAAAACGCTAAGCAATATTCGACCGATTTTTATTCGCAACCTAACGCCACTAGAATTTTTCCAAGACTGTCTTCTCTCGTATTTTCTTCGATCGCGTGTTCCCTCGATGGAACAAAAAAAAAGAGACAAGGAATATCGTAATTCGTTAGAAAAAATAAGACGATACAAAGTGGAGACATTGTATTTCGTACTATTACCGATATTTTTCTATATTCCTCCCTATATTTATCGAAATTGTCGAGAAAACAAAATTGGATACGCTTTCAGGATGCGATATAATATTATATGAAATTTCCGGTTTTCCCAACCCCGACATTACACGTAACGTCGGTGAGTAAAAGAAAGAAATGCATCGCCTTGGAACAATTGTGCATTTTTTATAAAGATCGCGTGTTTATTTCACAATACAACGTCCAGTGCGCATGCGTAAAAGAATGTAAGAAAAAAATGCGAGAGATAGAAGGGTTGCCGACTGAATAATAAATAATGAATCGAATATGCATCGAAGAAAATATGCATATCTGTATTTAGCTGAATTGCCGGTCTATCGATGCTCGGTGAACGTTACCAGGGTAACCCCGCGTGTCTCTCGAAATCCGACGAAGGAAAATAAGAGGGTAGATGCGAATATGCAATACCGGGGTGACGACCCTTCGTACCTGAAGACATGTCGCCATCGAGCTGGAACAACGACGCGAAAAGAGCATTCGCAGACTTCGCGAGACTGAACTGGCTGTTCGGTCTGTGGCCGCTTCTCGAAGTCGATCTATGTCTCAAAATTCGCGTCTTCGTTGGATTCGTAGAGCTAGTGAGTCAAATCATTCCTCGATCTTGCTTAAAGATTGTCTGAAAATTAATTAAAATTTCATTGAGTCAAAAAAATATCAAGTCGAACTCAAAATGAAAACAAAAATCGACCAAGTCAAGCAACATCGAAACCAACTGGAAACTGTGTTCACGATGTCTCAGATGATCATGGCTATCACCACGCTGTACGAGGTGTCTCAATATTGTGGAAATGCCGAGGATTCCATCGACAATCTTCTCATCTTTGCGGCAGCAGTGATAGCCCTGTCGAAATTAATTTCTTATAATTTACATCGCGATAAGCTCGCCACAAACGTCAAATCCGCGATACGCGATTGGTCGACGAAAGAATCGGTCGATTGTCGAGACGTAATGATGAGTTACGAGCGTACTTATAAAAGGATCGCGTTCGCTTTATTAACCGCAATGGTGTCGTCCATTACTTTGTATTCTATCAAAGTGATGGTTATCGATCCCGACGAAATGATCGAGGTGAAAGATCGTCGCTTTGGCGCGACGAACTTCACCGAATACGTCTTGAAGAAACGATATCTGTTCCCATTGACTTGCACCCTAAACGACGTATCGAAAACGGTTTATTTCGTTCTCATCTTCAATCAATTCATTCAGGTGACTACTTGTTGCATCATAGCTGTTGGCACCGACGGTTTTTTTGTCGCGCTAACGATACATCTTTGTGGCCAATTTGAGATTCTCAAGATAAAATTTGCTAACGCGAATTTACCGATCGAAAATATCGATCGACCAAAATTGAGCGGTCTGATCGTAAGGCATCAACATCTTCTGCGTCTCACAGTTCTACTCGAGGACACTTACAACAAAATCGTTCTCACGCAGTTGCTGACGAGCATCACCTCCATTAGCGTCGCCGGTGAGAAGCTTCTTTTTAAGTGTCAGGGTTAAATGTGACGTCCGCTTCGAAATTTCGTTCTGTACTCCAGCAAGCACTGAAAAACCGATCTGGATAAAAATTGGCAGATACAGAGAGAATTATGGGAAATAGTGGCTCTTGGTATTTTTTTCCACAATTTTGGAAATAGTGTTTCAGACGATGAGCAATTCAAAAACACCATCCGTACTTTTTTCGGCCCTGAGCGTTAAAGTTTTGAAGGCATTTGGAGAATGGTGGCAAAATTTTTGGAAAAACTTACCAAGAGCCACGTTTTGCCATAATGCTCTGCCGACATGCCATTTTTTAACCCGATCGGTTGTTTAGTGCCCGTATGTTTACGGATTAAATTTTCGATGCGTACGACGCATGTAACACTGACTCTTAGAGGGGTAAACCACTCTAGAAGCCAAAAAATGTAGAAAACTTTGAGATTTTTTTCAAAGAAACTAAACAACACATCGAAATTCGGTAAAGCGGTCCTTATTATACGAGTATTGAGCACTATTTATAAGTTTTATCAGCGCTACAAAGTCCAACAATGTCAATAATTCAAAGCTACAATATTGAAGCAACAAGAATTCGATATAGTATGATAACACTTTTCACCGAATTTCGATATGTTGTTTCGTTTCTTTGAAAAAAAATTCTCCAGGTTGCTATATTTTTTGGCCTCTAGAGTGGCTTACCCCTTAATTATTCAATTATTTCTATGATAAACGTCGTTGATGTTTTTTTTTTCTAATTTGACCACGAATCAAATTTTGTTCTTATCCTCTCTCCCTTTTAATTTATTGTTGCTTTTTTGTAATTTGATTTCTTGAATTAAAAGTGTTTAAATCAATTTTTTATAATTCATTCTACTTTTTTATCTTTTCTTTTTTAATAGGTTTCAGTTTCCTGATGGCAATGAAAACCAACAATATTTTTGGCACTGTGAAAAGTCTGGCGGTGATGGAGTGCATGTTGCTGCAGTCGTTCATGTACACGTGCATTGGCGAAGCATTGCAGAATCAGGGTGGCAACGTGATGCAATCTGTTTACGACGGACCGTGGTACGAATTGCCACCTTATTTGTCCAAGGATCTCGTATTCGTCATGATGAGATCGAACATTTCGCCTCAACTGACGGCTGGGAAATTTTTCGTCATGACACGAGCGACTTTCATGGACGTGGTGAAAATTTCATCCTCTTATCTGTCCATCTTACGAATAATGGTTAACGAATGAAATCGGTGTTTTATTTTTCATATCGAATCTTATCTCGAGACACGTCAGATTTTGCAGTATTACAAAATGATACGAACTTGTGATAAAATCAATAAAATTTGATAACTTTAATCACAAACAAAATTACGAGTCGTAGGTTACATTTTTAGCTATTGAACTATTCGATTTGTTCAATTCGCCCACGAGATTTTTGACTTCCCTTTGAAAATCACAAATTTATTTTTAATTAGCGACATGAATTGTTTTTTGTCTACAAATTCTGTCTGTGTACATTGATCGGCTGTCCACCTGACATCACGGGCGAACAAAAAATGGATCGTCGAACCTCTTGGTGTACGCGTGATAGCTACGAACTCGTTCCAACCCTCGTGCTATTTATCTTAGCGTAATGATGAGAATATAATTTTCATGCTAATTGGTTAATGTTGAACGAGTCGTGGCTTGGTAAACACGACACGCTAATGAAGACTTTTCAGGCTAATGATAAGTCGATAGCCAATAAACAGAAAATTTGAGCCTGCGCGTCGAAATATTTCGAGCAATGTCGAAAGAATATTCCGAAGTGAAGGAGCGAATTCTGGCAAGATTTACAAAGAAGCCCTCGCTCTTATGTATAACACGTGCTTCTATCAACGAATAATCAGGCATGATCGGCGTCAATTGGATCAAATCTCACAGCTCGAACGCCCTCGGAGTCTTTTTATTAAATTCGGCGTTCGGTCTCTGGCCAATTCAGAAAGACGATGCGTTTTCAAAAATTCGTTATATCTTCTCGATTTTTCACATGGTAAGTGTTATACATTTTTTTCAACAACTTAAATTCCTCCTTCTATCCAAATTAATAAAATCTTAAAAAATAATTTTTTGATCGTTTTATGCTTTGCTTTAATTATCAAAATTCTAAAAAATAATTTAAAAGCTATAAATTAGAATTTATTTAATATTTATATACAGAATCGTATCTCAACAATACACAAAAGATAAGTGACCTCTCGTGTCATCACGTCCTTAAATTTTTATAAATACAAATATTCACAATCTTTTTATCTAAATTAATTTTTCACATACGTACAATATATTCAAAATTTTCATTTCTAGATCCTGTTGTTCCTCAGTCCCTTGTACGAAATATATAATCATTGTGACTACGCCGAATACAGTGTCGACACGCTCATCATTATCAGTTTCGTCATAATAGCGATAGCGAAATTAATGTTTTACAAAGTTAATCGCGAAAAGTTGCGATTTATTATCGAATCAGCGATCGACGATTGGTCATCAACAAATCGCAATGACTACAATCCGATAATGACAAAGTATAAAAATATTTACACCAAACTAGTACGAAGTTATTCGTATATTACTGGAATAATAGCTCTCCTGTATCCTCTAAAAGCCTTTTTCTTCGATCGCACTGTACTTGTCAAAACGAACAACAATAACGAACAACAATTCGTGGCCAATACGACCATGATACTCAAGAAAAGATTTTTATTTCCGTCGGTTTGTTCGTTCAACGATGTTTCCCAAACTCTCTACTGGCTCATCACGTTCGAGCAATGTGTTCAATACGTTATTTGCGTCGGCGTTAATTTGTCTACCGACGTACTTTTCATAACGATAACTTATCATCTCGGTGGTCAATTCGAGATACTGAGAAGAAAATTTGGGAGCTTCAGGGTGCGAGAGAGTGAGACGAAAACGAGACGTGAGTTTGGAATTCTCGTCGCGAGGCACAAACAATTATTGAAACTGACCGATTTTGTCGAGGACTCGTTCAACATGATAATGTTCACTCACATGCTCATGAATCTCATTCTTATCAATGTTACAGGTGTATATATATCGCTTTATAGTAATGAGTTATTCTGATTTAATTGTGACGATTTATTCAACCTAATTCGTATTTTCCAGGTTTCAACTTTTTGATATTTTTGAAGAAGGGTAACAAGTACGGTGCTATCACGAGTTTTGGTATCCTGATATTCACGCTCGTGCAGACCTTCATCTACGCTTATATTGGAGAAAATATAAGTAGCCAGGTAGAAGAGATCGGCCAAGCTGTTTACGATAGTCCATGGCGCAAAATGCCTGTGAAAATGTCGCGAAACGTTATAATTGTGTTGATGCGATCGAACACCTCGACTTATCTGACAGCTGGTAAATTCTTCAAAATGACTCGATCGACTTTTACCAATGTTGTTAAGACAGCAGTCTCCTATCTGTCGGTGTTGAATGTTCTGATTAAGGATTGAAAAACTCGAAGGACAATCGACTCAAGGGTTTCCAACTTCGTTGAATTCAATATCAAAACTGAATTTTCGTACGAGGCGTACATTTATTTCTGTGTTTCGTGTTAACTTGAATATATTTACTGCGTGCTTGTATAATAATAATGATTATCATGTAAAATAGAACGAGCATCGGAGACTGACGTCCGACGAAAATATAACTGCTCGTAGTGGCTGAATGAATAATGGAAGAAGAAATTTAATTTAAGGGCAAACCTGGCACGGTGATAAAATTGGGGTAGTTTATTTGTTTTGGGGATGGTTCGTTAATTATTCTGATCGTGGGAGGGAAGTTTGACGTCACGATAGGGCGGAAGGTAGTAGACAACGTTCAGTCGTGACCATCGTACAATGGAATTACAAAACTGGTCTAGTTTCAAGAACAAGATTTCTGTTTGTACGATTTTTGCAAATAGTTTAAGACTTGTAATTTATTCTTTGGACATATTCGAGGTAACAAGAATTTATGAAACATTAAGAGTTGGAGCGACTTATCTTTCTCCAATTTCACAGATTAAAAAGTTCAGGTAAGTTAGATTGAAAATAAAGATCTGAAAAAATCAAAATAGTATAACTTTTTCTGAACGTCGAATCAAAAGAACCGAATGATTTTTTATGACATTTTGATAACAATACAGTTAATTTCACGTACAGGGTGAATTTCATAAGATGTAACAGAGTTTTCTGCAAGGTAGATGGGATTATTACGAACAAAAGTTGCAGATATACATTGGGGATATTTTTAATAGTTTACGAGATATAAATTTTTAAAGTTGGTCCAATCAGAGCGCGCTGAGAAGCGTTGGAGCCGCCCACTCCCCGCTCGAACAGCCAATGCTCGAGAAATAAAAATAACTGTGTAATAATATAATAAATGAAATTGACTGCTCTGAATTTTGCAACCCCAAATGTAACGCTCTACATCTCTACGGCTATCTTTATGGCTAGGGCGGAAGTGGGCGGCTCCAACGCGGCGCTCTCTGATTGGACCAAGTTAAACATTTATATCTCGTAAACTATTAAAAATATCCCCAATGTATATTTGCAACTTTTGTTTGTAATGATCCCATCTACCTTCGAATAAAGCCTGTTACACTTTATAAAATTCACCCTGTATACATTGAGGAATTTAATTAACCACTACGGACACGTCCTGACCGAATAAGTAATGAAAATTAATTATGCTAAAGTGTGTTCTGGACTTGGCCCCGAAATTGAAAATGATTAATTATTTCACAAGATATTCATTAAATATGCAACGTGTGTGAGAAACAATTTCAGAATATTCTACAAGAGGTACGTAGTCGAAAACTTTGCAGTCATGAGTCGTGAGCTTCCTGAAGCTAGAAGAGCTTTCCGAATAATCGAAATATTTTCACTTCCTTTCGGTGTCTGGCCTCTATTCAAAAACACACTGTTTTTACGATTTCGTCAAGTCTTTGGAATTTTTCAAATGGTGCGGTGTAAGAAATCAGTCCCACGAATTTATTCGCCTTGTTCCCCAACCATTGAAAAGTCTAAGAAAGCTAAAAATTTCTAACAAAAATTTTCTTGTAAATTTTGAGGAAAACATTTTTTAATTATTTGTAGATTTATCTGTTGGTGATTTCGCTGTACGAGGCTTATCTAAATTGCGACCAAGAGGACGCCGACTTGGTGAAGAGCCTGATAGTCTTCGCTTATGGCATTCTCTGTTTATCAAAATTATCATTCTACATGATACACCAAGAGAAAATTCGCACGAACGTAGTTTCGGCGATTCGAGATTGGTCCTCGTTGAAAATGAGAAAGTATCATACGACGATGAGAAGATACGAGCAAATCTACAAATTTGTAACGTTCGTTTACGTCCCTACTGGATTACTCGCTGGTGGTGTTTCTTCGCTGAAAGTTTTTTTTTCCGATCCGAGGACGAAGTCGATGAGTTTAAACGCGACCGTGACGTCGAACAGAAAATTTGTGTTCCCTTCAACCTGCCAGTTCAACGACGTTTCCGATCTTGTTTATGCCGTAATAATCGCCACTCAACTGTACCAGATACTCGCAAATTCCAGCTTACTTTTCGCATACGACGGAGCTTTCGCTGCAGTAGCGACGCATCTCTGTGGACAATTTGAGATTTTGAGATTGCGATTCGAGAGATTAAAGGATAATGGTGATTCGAGGAAACTTCGCGTGAAATTAAAAGAACTTGTTGAAAGGCACCAGCATTTGCACAAACTCGCGAGTTTGCTCGAAGAAGCTTACTCGAGCAATCTCGCAGTTCAGTTGTGTATGAGCGTGACCATCATCACGGTATCAGGTATAACTTGCTCCTGCGTAAGGAACCATTTCGGTATAGCTGCCTTAAAAATTGCTGCTTTCCTTTTCTTTTTAATAAAATTCTAAAATCGGTCCGATTTTTGTTCGTTTAGTCCAATCATTTATGCTGGCCAAATCCCTTTTTCTGAAAAATGTTGTAGTGACCAGAATAAATTGAATTTCACGACGAAAATTTAACAGCATGTTTATGAAAGACCATATTTTTTGACAATGAGAAAGAAAAACGATCTTCAACAAATTTTACACTGGAATGGCCTACATGAGATTGCGATTCGAGAGATTTTTAATCAAATTCTAAAATCGGTCCGATTTTTGTTCGTTTAGTCCAATGATTAATGCTGGCCAAATCCCTTTTTCTGAAAAATGTTGTAGTGACCAGAATAAATTGAATTTCACAACCAAAATTTAACAGCAGTTTATGAAAGACCATATTTTTTGACAATGAAAAAAAACGATCTCCAACAAATTTTACACTGGAATGGCCTACATGGGATTGCGATTCGAGAGATTTTTAATAAAATTCTAAAATCGGTCCGATTTTTGTTCGTTTAGTCCAATGATTTATGCTGGACAAATCCCTTTTTCTGAAAAATGTTGTAGAGACCAGAATAAATTGAATTTTACGACTAAAATTTAACAGCATGTTTATGAAAGACCATATTTTTTGACAATGAGAAAGAAAAACGATCTCCAACAAATTTTACACTGGAATGGCCTACATGAGATTGCGATTCGAGAGATTTTTAATAAAATTCTAAAATCGGTCCGATTTTTGTTCGTTTAGTCCAATCATTTATGCTAGCCGAATCCTTTTTTCTGAAAAATGTTGTAGTGACCAGAATAAATTGAATATCACGACGAAAATTTAACAGCATATTTATGAAAGACCATATTTTTTGACAATGAGAAAGAAAAACGATCTCCAACAAATTTTACACTGGAATGGCCTACATGAGATTGCGATTCGAGAGATTTTTAATAAAATTCTAAAATTGGTCCGATTTTTGTTCGTTTAGTCCAATGATTAATGCTGGCCAAATCCCTTTTTCTGAAAAATGTTGTAGTGATCAGAATAAATTGAATTTCACGACCAAAATTTAACAGCATGTTTATGAAAGACCATATTTTTTGTCAATCAAAAAGAAAAACGATCTCCAACAAATTTTACACTGGAATTGCCTCTCCACATTCGTAAGACTCCTTGATTATGTAAAACAAAAAAGTTGTTTGTAATAATTTTTTTAATTTTCAGGTACGAATTTTTTGATCGCTCTTAAAGACGGTCACCTCTACGACACCATGCAAAATCTTGCGATTATGAACTTCACGATAGTACAGTGTTTCATTTACACTTACATCGGTGACAATCTGACTCATCACTCACGATCACTCGTCGACACGATTTACGCTGTACCGTGGTACGAATTATCGAACAACCTGCGAAAGGATCTCGTACTCGTGATGGTGCGAGCCAACTATTCGATATACCTTACCGCTGGACATTTCGTTCAGATGACACATTCCACTTTCACCGATGTCGTCAAACTCGCAGCCTCGTATCTTTCAGTTATGAGAATTCTCATCGGCGAACGTAATAACTTTTCTTAACGACACGTACGTTTCCTTTCTATTTGCCAAAGTTTTATTAACTTCTGTTCGAAAATAATCGATTCGCAATTCTAAAATAGAAGAGAACACGATGAAATGTCTAGAACACAAAAACAGCGATGGAAGAATTGTTTTTAGAATAAATTGCTTTAGCTTGAAGCACAACAATTTCAGAATACTTCTGTTCTTTACCACTTCTGGAGGAAAACTTCCTTGACCATCCCACAGGACTTCAACACTGGAACTGATCGTTCCTAGTCCAGGGAAGTGCAACGAAGAACCTTGTACGCAAACTCCGATTTCACCCTCAACCCTTTCACCTGCAAAGACCACGAGGAAATATATTAAACGTGAATAGAGAGAATACAGTTGTGACAAGGAGAATAAAACGTTTTTGCAAGGGCAATTTTCGTTTCTCGATGCATGTCGACGCTCGGATAACAATAATAGAATATAATTCTATGGAACGTACCAGGGAGTAACAACGATACAAAGAACTGTATGAATAGACAATGAGGAGGCGATCGGGTTGTCAACCCTAAGCGCTCCCTTCCAAGCGTATCAATATTTGACGTTCCCTTAGCGTTTTTGTAATATTATTCCGGTATGCATTTCACACGATAGTTATTTGTCGTATATTGCATAGAGTAAGGGGAGTTCTTTTGTATACACGTCATTCTAAGCGCGATCATAAAAACGATCAGAAGTTTCTCCGGAGCGAAAAACGATAGCGCGAATAGGACGAGCTTGATATAGTCATTCCTTAGATCGTATGCAAATTGTCCGCATAACATAGAAAATATCTTCAGTGTCATGACGTCTGTAAGATGGAACGAAGATACGCGTTACGAATTTGCAGTGTACAGACTGATAATGTGGCCTTTGGGTATATGGCCACTAAATCGGGGCGAAATTTTTTCGGACGTTCGTCTCGTCCTTGCGGCTCTCACACAGGTAAACAGGGGATGATTTTCACAACTGCTTCGAATATTTAATTTAGCTCCAAAGCTCCGGATTAAGCGACTGATGATTTCTCAAGTAGTTTTGATTCTATCGATAATTGATTTTTTAATTATATACTCATTCGTTAAGAAATGAATTTTGGTTGGTGAAAATACAATGACGAGTGTTTAGCTCGTGGTATTTCGGAGAGTGAGATTAGAATTCTCTATGAAAAAGTTTTTTAAAACGCTGCTACATGTAACGCACTAATATAAATTATACAATATTTTGGGAATTGAAGATATTTTGAGTTCCAATGGAAATTCTTTCGTTCAATATGCAACTTTCATTCGTCATGACGATAGAATGTTTCTCTACAACTTATTTTCAGGCAGCTACGTCAATTTGCCTGACCACTGAAATTCTCTTGAATTGTCGTGGTATCGAGGTGGTACTGGATCTTTTCGTGCTCGATGTATTTGCGAGTCTCGCTTGTGCCAAAGGAATCATAGTGAGACTTCATCAAGAGGATGTTTATAATAATGTGTCATCAGCGGTGAAGGATTGGTCCGGCGCTTTGTTGATGGAGAACTCAAAGTTTCGTGAAATAATGTCGAAACATGCTCGTATAGGAAGAATCGTTTGTTTCTCGCTCATGGCTCCAGCGACCGGTGGCACTTTGTCGTGGATCATTCTTGCCTTGCCACTATCAATATTCAATTTTAATCCAAATTCCACAGAAGTGCCTCGAAACTTTCCTCTACAAACCGCATGCACGTTCGAAATGATCTCCACAAGCGTACTCTATCATCCGATTTTTCTTCTTCAAATCGTTCAGCTCTTCGCCACTTGTCTAGGAAATTGCGGCAACGATGTTTTCTTCTTTGGCATCGCGATGCACATATGCGGACAATTTGAGATACTGAAAAGACAATTCGCCACAATCGGTACCGACGACCAGGTGGATGAAAAAATTGCCAGGGAACATCTTGTCGAACTGGCCAAAAGGCATTCTCACCTCATCGATCTTGTTGCCAAATTGGAAAATACCTTTCATCTCATTATTCTTGTTCAACTCCTCATGAGCGCCCTTCTCATTTGTATCATGGGTAAGTACATCCTTTTCAGAAAAATCTCTCACTTTTCATTTTTCTAGAACACTTATAACGATGTTAAACGAGTATTATCTTTGTGACAAATTGTGCAAGATACATTTGAGTGTAGGAAGCGAACTTAATGAAAAGAAAATTGACAACTATTAGCCCAGTTGAATTAGCTCAAAAAAGGGGCAAACCCGGAAAAAATCTTAAATAGCAACTTTCCTTCCGAATTCGGGGGGGGGGGGGGGGGGTCACTGGCAGTCTAAATTTGATTTTGCGTGGTATTCGATCCAAAAAATCAATAATAAACGCGATAATGAGACATATAGGTTCGCCCTCACCGCTTCTCGGGTATAAATCGAAAAATATCGATCCGACGAAAAAATTGATGGGAACCAAAATTGTAGAAAATTTAATTGTAAACAACTCTGTTTATAACAATTTTCATGTAAAATTGAAAATAAACGAGTTGTTAATCAAACAAAAATTCGCCCCCTCTTTTGGGGTATAAATCGGAAAATATCGATACTAAGAAAAAATTAGTAACAACCAAAATCGTAGGAAATTTAATTCCAAATAACTTTTGTTATTACTATTTTTCGTGTAAAACTGAAAATAAACGAGTTATTCAATAAACAAAAATTAACCCTTAAAATCAAGATGGCGGAAGACGCAACGGAAGGAATACCACGCAAAACCAAATTTAGACTGCCAGTGACCCCCCCCCCCCCCCCCCCCCCCTAGCCGCCAATGAATTCCGAAGGAAATTTGCTACTTAAGATTTTTTCCGGGTCAAATGCTAATTCGACTGGGCTATATTACCATACATCCTAAAGACAATAAATACACAAAAAAAAGAATCGAACATTACGTTCTTTAAAACATAATTTTTATGTTTTTAGGAGTGCAAGTGATAATAGCCCTGAAAACTGACGATGCGTTCACGGGAATAAAGGCAAGCGTGGTACTATCCTCGCTCATGTCGCAATTATTTCTCTACAGCTACGGTGGCGACTATCTCACGTGCCAAAACGAGGCACTAGGAAACGCCGTTTACGAAATTCCATGGTACAACTTCACGCCGAAAATTGCAAGGGATCTTGGGTTTATCATGATGCGCGCAGGCAAACCGATTCGCGTCACGGCTGGAAAGTTCTTTGTCATGACGCTCGGAACTTTTATGGACATTTTGAAAATTTCAGCTTCCTACATATCTTTTCTAAGAGTTATGATCGACGTTTGAAAATTTGAGATCGTTCTCGGATCTTCTGCGATATCTATTATCGTACTCGTAACAATCGATTCTAGAGGGCTCGGTGTAGATCGGCGAGAATAAATGTTTTTCTGTCTCGTGCACGAGGTAAACAATCCATGGCCGCGTTCAGAAATGTTACCCGCGGGTGAAAGTAAGGTAACGTCACGTGACTCGCTCTATCCCGTTCCATGGTCACCATTGCGAGTTTCCGGTGTTTCTGAACGCGTTTAGGTAAACTTTACCTTACCCACAACGTTTCTGAACGTTGGCCTATCATTGTCGATCGTGACCTTGTCGTCTCTAGATCGCTTTAAATTTCGCTCGCAAAGACCATCGAGATCATTACTTTAATAAAACTGTTTATTAAAGTAGCGTTTCTCTGTATGAGGTCGTTAATAAAAGAAATTAATTAAAATTTGTATAATAATATCGTAACAAGTAATCCAGTATTTTTATATACTGTTTTGATGGATGTATGATTGAATAACTCGGAAAACATTATTTTTGTAAAATGGTTTTGATTTATTTTTTCCATTGATTTATTGAAAATGTTAGGTTATGTTTGTCGTTTCTCCCGATTTTGGGTAGAATTATTTATACTAATATCATAATTACCCTACTGACAATTTTAGGTAGTATTTTGTTAAACGTTTTCAATATTTCTATGCATTATCGCGCTTGTGTTTTTATTTTTTTGAATTTTGATTTTGGAATGGGCAAGTAGCGCCCTCCGGCATCGCCAGTGAGACTTATATATTCGCAATGTCCCAAATACGAGCGTTTAAAAAACACCACTGCTCGATTCTAACAAAAAACGTTAGAAATCTTACGAAATATGCGCATGAATGAGTCTGCAATTAATGTGTATGGATGAAAAAATGGAATCTGGAGTGTTTTTATTATTATCGAAATTTCATATCAATTATATCAATGATAGTCGGTTCTACAGGATTCCATTAAACTACTCTTGCACAATAGTCGATGATCGATTAGTTATGCTTAGGTTATAAAGCATGAGGCATCATTCGCCGCATCGACCACTATTCTAGTATAGAATTATGTAATAACGAAAAAGGATTTATGTAGATACAAAACTGCAAAATGTTTAGTAGATGGTACGAAAATACAGTTGATGGTTCATTGGTTTATATTTACTAATAATATGCGCAAGCCTTGTAAACTTGATAAGACTAACGCGCTCGAAGGTATGAGGTTATGTAGCCCTATGTACCTATGGCCAGTTAAGAATTGCATATCGAATCAAAATAAATGTTTTACAAGTGAGATTAATCATGTCACGAAGTCAGGTCATACAGTTGTCCTCTTGCGGAAGGTTTATAATATTTTCACAGTTTAACATAGAGAAAGATTATTTTTTTAAAATGTTACAGATTGAGAATTGAACAATGCTGAGGATGGGGAAACGGATCGGTGTAAGTGGATTGATACCATTGTTAAAGTTGAGATCTTGGAGTTATACCCAATGCAAGGGTAGATCAATACAATGGCATTGGACACTTGTCAATTACCCTGGTATTCATACCAGCGGTTGCGCAACAGACAAAATCAAATTTCAATCGAGAACCAAAGTAGATTTACCTACCTCCGAAAATGGGGCTGATTCTCATCCATCGAAAATCATGTACAATTCCAAAGACAATAAGCCATTAAGCTTTGCGGCTAAACTGGTTAATTCTTCACCACCTGTTGTACAACCATACATGAAGCTTATGAGGATAGATAAGCCTATTGGTACGCAATTGTATTTACTGAGTAAATGAGTTGGATTCTTTCCATAGTTTATGAAGATAGAGATTTTTCAATTCATTTTCAGGATCGTGGCTTCTCTTCTGGCCCTGTGGATGGAGCATAGCGATGGCAGCACCTGCAAGTTCGTTACCAGATATTAATATGTTGACACTCTTTGGTCTGGGTGCATTTGTCATGAGAGGCGCTGGTTGCACTATAAATGACATGTGGGACCAAGACATAGATAAAAAGGTAATGTAGATCCCCATTACAGCATTATTTTTTTCTTACTTACAAAATGGCGAACAATGATATCTAAACGTTACAATGTTAGGTAGCCAGAACAAAGGATAGACCCTTGGTTACTGGTGAAGTGACGCAAATGCAGTCTCTGGTATTTCTTGGTGGACAATTGAGCATTGGTTTGTTGGTCTTACTGCAGCTCAACTGGTATAGCGTTATACTAGGAGCAAGTTCCCTTGGTAAGGATCATTTTATAATAAATAGTATAAGATAAACATCCCAATAGGCAATTACTAATTGAAAATCTATCGATATCGAAACCAATATTTCTAGGTTTATTCAACTACTGAGTTCATTCTATCTCCAGGCTTATTTATAGGCTTAAATATTTATAAATTACAGGATTAGTGGTAATTTATCCACTCATGAAGAGAATCACACATTGGCCTCAACTAATACTAGGGATGACTTTTAACTGGGGCGCACTATTAGGATGGTCAGCAGTGCATGGCTCTTGTGACTGGTCCGTTTGCTTGCCACTTTACACAGCTGGGATATGCTGGACCATATTGTACGATACTATTTATGCCCATCAGGTAGGTGTCTGAATGATGATTTTCAAAATGAGTGGATTATTCAAAATGATGGATTACCCCAAAACTCATCCAATTTCATCATTTTTCATTTAGGACAAAGTGGACGATGTTCTATTGGGCATAAAGTCTACTGCTCTCAAATTCGGTGACAAAACAGAATTGTACCTGATGGGTTTTGCTACATCTATGATCATCAGTCTTGTTGCTTCTGGTGCAATATCTGGACAAGCATGGCCGTATTATGCGGCTGTAGGATTGGTAGGAGGACACCTTGCGAACCAGGTAATTTGCTTATTTTGCCATTATATCCCTTTTCGTTGCTCGAACTGTGCTTTGAGAAGCTTTCTAATTTTTTGACCAAACATATATTTACTTTCAGATAAGCACGCTAAACATAAACAATCCTAAGGACTGCGCCAAAAAATTTATCTCCAATCATGAAGTAGGACTTATTCTATTCATTGGTATAGTGTTAGGCAATTTGATGAGGTCTCCGAAGAACGAAAACACGGACAGCAAAGACGATGGTGGCGAAATGGTAGTGGATAATGAACCTCTTAAAGATGGTGTGAAGGACAACTAGGTGAATCGAAAAGATAAATAGGCAATTCAATTGTTTTGGTAGCAATGGCAGTATGCCAACATGGTTAGAATTTGTATTCAGCCCTTCTTGAGCTTAAAGACCGTGAAGTGTATTTATTTTTAGTATTTCAATTTAGATAGATATTTGAGACAGAAATGCGTAAGATATCATCTAGATAATTATTGAGGTAAATGCAGTGAGCCAAACATTTAATGCAAGATGGAAAGATTATGCATTACATATTATGTTCAGAGTATATATAACTAATAATGGTATGTAGGTTCTCTCTGCCATATGGATCTTGAAGCAATGATCTGTAGTCACTCGAAGATCGAGCATTCTTTGTTAAAGGAAAACCTTGGTATGAGTATCGAAGGTTTCACTACCAAATCTTCAGTTCCAGTCACAATACTGTTGAGTATGCTACCTATAAGAATTATAATATTAAACGTACAGTGAACATAATTTATCGACTTAACATAACTTTATATATTTTTTTCAAGAATTCTACAGAGTCATCTACATCCTGTATAACAATCAAGTACACGATAGCGTCGCTGTTTCAATCTTATGGTCCACAACATTGTGCTCGCATTCCTGTGCTTCCATTCTTATAATTTTCTCTCTACACTGTACTGGCTTTTTATCATCTTCGCAAGGTCTTTTTACAGCTCCATTAGTCTTAGTCGAAATATTATTGATTTTTGAGTTTGAACGATCACGTATCGCCGCATCATAGACCTCTTGAGTCATGAGAGAATCTTTCAGTTTGTCGATTGTGTTGATCTTTGGCAAAACAATTGCAAGGTATCCACCTTTGTGCGGTGGCTCCATGACGAGAGCTGGATTTTCTAACAAATCTGTATTTGCTTCGGTCAATTTACCATTCATACCGCATCTAACTGTCCAGGTGTTTCCATCGGTGCATGTTATCGAGCAAATTTTTGAAGATTCGTGCATTGGTTGAGCACCGTGCTTTGCTTTGCCCGAGACCGTATTATTGGCTCTATTCAATTTATCGGTAACTTGAAAATCAACTTTCTCAATCTTCCTATTTTCTTGGTAAACAGCATGACTCGGTGCTAACGATATCATGCACAATCTGTTTGTATGCATTCTTATGCATATGTCATCGCCTTCCTTTGGAAAATTTATGCGATAATAAGCAGTGAAGTAACGTTCCGTCACCGTCGGCAAAGGATCATTTAGATTCACATCTTTCACCATGTCAAATATATCTTCTTCAGGAGGGAATTCTAATTCGTCATCGAGCACATCCAAGTTTCCAGAACCCATTTCTACAGTGCTTGTCGAATCGATCATAATTGTTCCTTTTTTTCTTCCGATGCAAGGTATTCCTTGAACTTTCTCTGCTTCTCTTCGGCTTTCCGCAAATTTTCCGCTCGCTGTATAACCCTCTGGAAACAAAAAACACATTGTACCCGGTTCATGAACGGAACAAACTTGCACACATTGAAAGTCGTCTGGACACATTGCATTTCGTTTTATTACACGACCTCATCACCTTGAACGTTCTCCTGTTACCTGATCTTTTATGCAATTGCGAAAAGCGCTTTGAAATTCCCAACAGAAACCAAATATTCTCCTGTATGGATGCTGAAAAATCAAACAACCTTACTTAGGTTACAACAAATTTATCAAAGTATTACACATTGGTCTTTGGTCAATTATGCTTACCTCTGCTTCACATTCCTGAAATTTGAAGTAAAGATCGTTACAAGCCGAATTGTGTAGCGCTAAACGTTTATATTCTGGCATCCTTTGATTCGAGATGAGTTTCTATACAAATTTGTTCATCACTGCAGTATATATAAACCCGCCGGTACCCGCAACTCTTGAGAAGTCTGTTTTTATGTTCTATTCGTCACATGGTAATCGGACATTAGTAATCTTACATACCTATCTATAAATCTCGTTCCGATTTAATAATAAATTAAATACTAAGAATATTCGCGCAATACGTTGTGCAGTAAATAAACTACAACCTGCAATGGAGGTTAAAACTGTTATGTGATGTGTGTTTCGGATAAAGTAGATAACCTAACCTTCATTACACGCATGTGAATATCAGCCATGACAATTTCAGAATGAGAAACACTGTAACATTCGAATATCACTATTATGTTTTTTCTTAAGGTTTATACACTGAAAAAATGCAATGGCGGATTAAAATACAGTTAAAGTCCATTAGTGCTTTTTATTTGACCGTTTCGTTGATATAATAATTATAAAAAATGTGATGGTCATCCCCAAGTTTCTTCCTGATATCGGCCAACTTTCTCGAGCTTGCTAATGAAAGATTCGGCTTCACTTTCAGTTAATTGGCCGAGATCTCGAGCAAGTTCGACGAATTCGTCACGAACACATTTCGGCATATTCTTCGAACTACCTGATAGATAAATCGATCCGCCCTTCTGCAAAAGCTCCCAGCAGAGTTGGCGCTCCTTTCGTATCACGTGTTGTACGTATCTGTAATAACAAAATTTGAGCGTTTAATTTCATTTGTGGATATACGTTTTTGTTACATTTTTGTTGTTGTTATACTTTACATTTTATCCTCTTGATCCCTGGAGAATGCGCAGAATATTCGTAAATTATTTTTCTTCGACATAAGTTCGAAATCTTTTCGACAATGATAGTCTTTACGTTCATTTCTGCATCCGAAGAAAAGCACGGTATTTATCAAATCGTCATTGCGTGCCAATCTTTCTAGAAGAAGGGATCTAAATGCTGCGACGCCAGTTCCCGGTCCTATAAGGATCATAGGTCGGTCGTAGTTGAACTTAAACGTTCCTTTCTGAATGGAAAATATAATTTCGTCATTAGGCTTCAAAGATGCCAACCAGTTCGAGCACAAACCGAATCTGGGCTCGATGAGCTTTGTTTTATATTGCACGACAGCAACCAACAGATGAATCTCGTTTCTTGTGTACTCTTGGCTCGATGCGATGCTGAAAGCTCTTGGCTTTATAGGTGACATAATTTCAAAAAGTATTCTCGCATTGAGTTTTCGCGTAGTGTGAGGAAAATCTCTTAGTACTTCGATTATATTTCTTCTCGGTCTGTTTACGTAACTGAACAATTCTTCTTGACCCTGGGACAGACTAAACTCGTACAACTTCTCTTTCTCTAGTTCATTGTCACTTATGGATGCCAACACTTGCATCGTAGATCTCCTGGGTTTGAAACTTAAGTCCCAATATTGTTCTGCTATTTCATAGAGGGTCAGTGTTTGCCTCAAAGGTATCGGGACTTTTATCTCCTTTTCGGAAACCTTTATCACAGTATTGCGACTCAGTTCGATATCATGCTCTTTTAGTAAAGCAAAAAAATTGTCCACTCGCTGCTGAGAGTTTCTAGGTCTGATGTATAAAATATCACCTGGTGCATAGTCTATGTTTTCAGCATAAAATTTGATCAATCTCACATCTTGAAAATGATCTTTCTCAGTTGTCCGCAAGTTTTCTATAACTCTGCCAACTCTTAGTTCTTTGTTCACACCTAATTCCAGGTGGTAAATATTTCTATTCTCTTCTTTTTGTAATTGAATTGTTCCACTATTCTCAATAGTAACGTTGAAACGCTCAATCATCGCGTCATTCGCACTTGGTACATAATCAAGCGTTGTGTTAAATTCACTGCTTATAATTTTCCATAAATTCTGTGTCCATGGACCTATAGTCGCATCTATACCAAGGTCATGTTGATCATCAGCAAGACCTATAGGCTGAAGTTCCATGCCGCCTAGCTGTGCTAACCTTCGATTCAATTTCTTTGCTGCAAAATTGTATTTCTGATAAGAACTATCGCCCAGTCCCAGGACTGCGTATTTGACTTTTTCTAAGGAATTATATGGTAGATTTTTTCTCAACAAAAATCGCCAAAATTTTCTCATGTTTGTAGGAGGATCGCCCTGACCAGTGGTAGCAACCACAAAGATCACAAGCTTCTCTTCAACAAGTTTTTCTATGTTGTATTCATCCATTGCTGTTACCGAGCAATCCAAGCCACGCCTGAAAGAAAAACATTTTGTATTAAAAAAGAATGCTTATTTGGGACTAATAATATTTATAATAATTGACACAATTATGTAAAACCCGAACTGAATCTACGTTTATTTAACATCGTTGTATATCTACAAGAAGTTACCGGAGAAAATCAATTTGTGAGAGCGTAACGTTCACAGAACTTTTTCAGCACTAAAATATTTCCGACAGTCTAACGATGTAATTGCATGATTGATTTGCTTTAACAATAAGTTTGTAACTTAATGTAAAGCGAATAAAAGTTGACCACGGTGAACTGGAGAATTAATGAACTTTGAAGGTAAGTACTTCTAGAGGTTAGGATGAAGCAAAACAATAACAAAACCTTTTGGCATTTTTCCAGATTTGCTCGGCAGTGTCCTGTGCGATTCCAGTCTCGCTTCCGTACAAAACCGTGATTTGCAGGTCCATCCTTCCGTCTTTTACACTAATATTCTCTTCTCGAACATCAGACATCGCAAATTATCGCGGGCGAACATCAGCTGTTGTTCGTATGACGTCACTGGACAAGCAGACGAAACTGTGTCTGACCGTCTGCTTTCACTATGCAACATTCTATAGTCGAGTGATAGCACTCCAGTAAGAACGATAGCGCCAATTCTGATTTTCTTTCGGATGACAACTATCGCATTCCTTCCGCTCGATCACAAAGGTCAAGGACAGAAATGTCTAGGGTCTAGGCTGAGCCCCATTTGGCCCGAGGCCCGGATATTTATAAATAAAAAAAAAGCTTTCCCGTGCATGGTACGTGTTCTCTCTATCCTTCTCGCACTCATTGTATTTAATTTACTTCCACCACCACTTTTCCTCCTCGAATGAAGGGATAGCATAACTACTGCTCCTCGTCAATTCGTGACGCTATCCGCAAGCATGCATTAAATTGAAGTCTAGCATAGCGCACGCAATTACAATTGTAGTGGCGCAATAAAATACTTGTATTCGTACGTGTCCGCAGTAAAGTTCGCGAATGTTCAGAGAGATAAATCAAGAATGGGAAGAATATAACCGGAAGTTCCGGGAATAGTAGACGAAGCTCCCGTACCCGGTCAAAAGGAAGGAACCGGAAGTGTCACGGGTTAGACAACTACACAAGTAGATACGGCCAATGTCACGGCAGTCCATTATAGCGCGCCTCACGGATACTTTGCGCGCGATCGTTTTTCCCCTTCGTTAGAGGTTATACCTTACTAGCCTAGCGTACCATGAAAGTGTTACATAATTAGCTAAGAATATACGAAAGATTATGCTGTGAAAAAGTAAAATATAATTCCTCGTGTGTGACCTGGATAGTGAATGTACACTTTGTGTGACATAAACGAGAAAAACGCCAGAGAAGATGTAAATATACATTGGCGAAATTTAACGAGAATCCATCGACGCAGTTGGTAGGACTGTCAGTTGGCTAATGAGCGCGTGCGCGTGCAAATGTGCATATGTGTGTTGTGTGCGGATGACTGTCAAAACCCACTTTCCCACCGAGAAGCTCTCGTCGAGAGTTTAGCTTTTTGTATGCCAACAAGCTAGAGAAACATCACATCATGAGTACGAGGTGTTAGTTGTTGAAAGAACGAAGAGGTTCCCTTGGAACGGGCGTTAACGAACGAGTATAACGAGACGAAAGATCGTTGTATCTCGTTTCGCTATTGCTACGGGAACAGTGAGTTTTTTTTTTGTTTCGTTATACACCACGGGATGTTACATCGAATTTTTGGTGGTGTGCCCAATGTCCCAAGTGCAACGACGAATTCGTTCGTTGGCCGTGTTACTCGTTCAACAATTGTATAACTGTACACGCGACAGAGAGAGAGAAAGAGATATAAATATCTATATTCATATATACACACATACACAGCTGAAACATCCACTACCACATACACGCATAGCCACATGCACACTGATTGCGCGCGAGCGAGAGACAGACAGAGGAACCGTCAAAATTATACGCGTTAAAAAAAAATTCATTGTTTCGTATCGAAATTTATCCGAATCATGTAACTAAGAATACGTCGTTGTTGTGATTATTGCAGTGATCACGCGAGCATAAGAGGTTCTACGTTCCTTTTCTATCATCACTCGCCACTCTTTCGTCTTGCAACAATTCTTCCGTCGACAAAACACTTATTGGCACTCCGATGGAGCTATCTTCTGCGTGACAACGGGCCGAGGGATACTCCGGGCTTAGATTTCGCCAGATAGCCCTGTTGTGTTCCTAACGACAAACTGTCGCATCCGCAAAATTGTGTTCCGTTGCGCAAACAAGGCGCATCACTGGACCAGCCAAACTGAGGTACCGAGCTTGTTTCCGTACAATGAATACACCATCGATTAGTTGAAACGGAATGGATAGTTTACATGAAATTTGTACAAAATTTATAGACTACGCATGTCGTTTTACAACAGTTTTATAAAAATCTGATATCTTTTAAAATCAATTTACAATAATATTCATTACTATCATAGAAAAATCATTGCTTTATACACTGAAAAAGTTCAGTCTTATAGTTAATTTGTGATTCTTAGAGACATTATTTTAGCAACTTCATTGCATTTGCAAACGCAGGTGGAAGAAAAGCTTTCACACGTATTTAGATACTTTTCTTAGTTCTTGTTTCTGAATATGGGTAATAGGGTGCATGTTGCAAACAAAATGATTGAAAACAAATCTTTACTCTTAGAAAGAAATACAAGCATCATAAATTTTATTTTCAGCCAAAGGTTACAGTCTGCCTGGAAATCTTTCTAGCACCATTACTCTGTGATTCCATCAAGATGTCCACTACATGACATAAGAACTTATTTCATTACTGAAACTATATAAAATTAATGCAAGGATTCATAAAAGTTATATTCTTCGAGTTGACAAAGGCATAAGGTGAGTAGTCCAAGAAAGTCAAATATTTTCTTGACCTTTTATTTAGTTATGATAAATGTAACATTATAATTATAATTTCTATTCTTTTCCAGAACTTGGTTGTTGCTCTGTGACCAAAAGTTTTGTCACAGCGACCATGAATAGCCGGCTTGAAGAGACGCAGTCAAAGTGGATATGTGAATATTGCACCTATGAGAATTGGCCATCGTCATTAAAATGTACAATGTGCCGAGGTACAAAGCCTCTCCTAGGCGAGGATATATACAGATTGAGAGATCCGAGTCCACAGAGATCATCGTCCAATGTGGCGTCTGGTCCAGTACCGCACATAAGTCATACTACAGAATCTTATAATCTTAGCCCACAAAATTACAGTCAAAATTTACCATCAGGGGGAAAATGGTCGTGCGATACATGTACCTACGTGAATTATCAGAATGCAACGCGTTGTGTCCAGTGTAGTAATCGTAAATCGGCTAATAACACACAATCTCTGCACTCGGTCGCGTCGAATCTTCACGAGCATCTCGCACCTTTGAGACTCGGTGATCCACCACCTCCTTCGCTTCTTACTAATACAATTTCGAACGCGCAACTGAATCCGGCCTCGCTGAATACGAACGTTCAAACAACACCATCGCCTCAAACACCGAATAATCATCCTGACAAGTGGTGCTGCATCGTATGTACTTATGAGAATTGGCCGAAAGCTACGAAATGCGTCATGTGTGGCCACCAGAAAGAAAGAGGTGGATCCGAGAGGAGAGAAAAGTCTGGTGTTAATTCGGGTCTCATATTGCCGAGTCCCGAGAGGGACCACAATCAACGGGGTTTGCCACTATCGCCACAAACAACACCTCCTTATATCCATCAAGCTCAACGTGACGAGAATCTCGCGATAGCTAGGAGGTAAATTTCATTTTTCAAATAGTTTTATATACACATTTGTTCTTTTCCGTTGCTCAACAAATTTCATATTTGCTCGATCGTTCTGAAGGGTAACGTATTTTTTTGTAGAAGTTCTCATAGATTCGATCCAAGAAACGACAGTTTACCACCAGCTCAATCACCGAATGATTGCGACTACGAGAGCCGCCTCAAACAGCTTAGACGCCATACCGATTGGTGCTGGTTAAACGCGTGTCTCGGAATCGTTGAGGGTGACAATGCACCGGTCGAAGCTTATCTGGCAAGTGGCGGTGATCCAGCCCGTCAATTAACGCATTCCGAGGTTTTACTACTGAACAGAAGCAGTGCCTTTGATGTAGGACATACGCTGGTTCACCTGGCAATCAGGTCAGTACAAATAAATAGAAAATAATTTGTTAAATGCCTTAGGTACTGATTATAAATCTGTATATTGAATCATAGTAATGTATTGAAGAGTCATGACCATGTTCAAATCATTGTCCTTCGCACGCTCATAAAATTTATTTTCCCAGGTTTCAACGAGAAGATATATTAGCCATATTGTTATCGCAAATTGAGGGCTCTGGCTCGGGTGTTAAGAGAGTACCGAGTTACGTAGCTCCTGATCTCGCTGCTCAGATACGCAGACACGTGACAAATAGCATACGTTTGCGTAAAGGTACGTTTCCCTGTTACTTCGTTACGGACATGGCTACTTTTGCACTGCCCGCGGAGGTCGAAGATTTGCCGAGTGTCGTTCAAGAGCAGATGCTCGAGGAGTTGCTCGATCGCGAGGCTCAACAGCAGCTCGAGGGTGGAGGTGGTGAACCTCCGGCATTAAACTGGTCGTTGGAAATTACTGAGAGACTTGGTTCCCGTTTGCATGCATTGTGGAATCGATCAGCCGGTGATTGTCTTCTCGATTCGGCGATGCAAGCCACCTGGGGTGTATTCGATCGAGATAACGCACTGCGAAGAGCTCTGGCCGATTCGTTACAACAGGCCGGTCAATTGTGAGTTTACGCAGAATTGCATTTCTAAGAATTCCACGAAAACCGTGCCAGAAATTGTTCTCCTTCGCATCACCCAAGATAAATTACATATTACGTAATTTACAGTTTTTATCCGCGTTGGCGTGAATACGAGGCGTCGCAGGCTTCGAGAATGCTGGATTTTACATTGGAAGAGGCTCAATGGCAGGATGATTGGGAGAGTTTATTGGCAACTGCTGCTCAACCAGGAAGCGCTCTAGAACAATTACACGTATTCGCTCTTGCCCATATACTTAGGAGGCCTATTATCGTTTACGGGGTCAAATATGTCAAGAGTTTCCGGGGTGAGGATATAGGTAAGTCTACAATTCACGAATTTCTAAAAGACATAGAATCTTAGAATATCACATATCCTTTGCCCCCACTGACACGAAGGAATTTGTGTCAGGTATAACACTTTCGTACTGCTTCGTTCTGGATCGACGTTTATTTTCTTATGAATAATAAAATCGACTTTACATAAAATGAGGACTAAACGAATTCAAACAGTAAACATTTTTCAAATTACTTTCCAAAAACAGAATACGGCAGAATGTTGTGTAGTCATTGCACAATTTCCTCTTTACTTCGTTTAGCACAATTGCTACGTAATTTCACTCATATACATTTCTTGCTTTTTCTTGTAACAGGGTACGCGAGATTCGAAGGCGTTTATCTTCCTCTTCTGTGGGAACCGTCGTTCTGTATTCGTTCACCTATAGCGCTTGGCTACACTCGGGGTCATTTTACGGCGCTTGTGCCTATAGAGCCTTACGCCTCGTCAAGATTGTCGTCGTTGGCCGCGCATGGCGGTGTGGGCGGTGGTAATAGCCCGATGCAACAGTTACAGATACAGATGCAAACGACTTTTATGCCACTGATGGATCGCGAACGTAAACTCTTGCCGATACATTTTCTCAGTCCAGAAGAAATAGGCAGAGAGGAGACGATACTGAAACAATGGCTGGACGTTTGCACCACCGAGGGTGGTATTCTCGTTGCACAACAGAAACTTCATAAAAGACCGTTGCTCGTTGCGCAAATGCTCGAAGAATGGTTAAATCATTATAGAAGACTCGCGTGAGTATTGTATCGTAGTTTGTCGTTGATGTTTAAAAAAATAGTGCGTCAATCGTCGTACACGTGAAGAAACGAACGAATATGTGTTATTTTTTATTAACGATGTTGATTTTCTCATTCTTTTTACAGCCAGATGAATAATGCGCCGTTCGTCAGGCCAGCAGCTCTTCAAGAATACAGCAGCGACGGTGATACCGAGGATGAATAACGATCCGCAAGTGCAGTTCGATAAAGGCAGTTTGAATGTGTCCTTCGATCCGCGTTAAGATACAATTGTCTGCGCTACAATCTTGACTGGCTTTTCCTTTCTTTTCCTCCGTTCGATGGTTCTCTCGAGCATGGGAAAGACGTATAAATAGATGCATGGGAAGAGCGAGACTCTGGGTCTGGCGAGATAACTGCAGTAATCACCAACGACAGTCAAAATTACAATCACCGACGTAACTACCGAAAAATGCACAGCAAAAAAGGAAAGAAACGAAACATACCCGCGACCATGTGAACCCGGCCAATATCTTCACTTCGACGACAATGTATATCACGTGAACATACAGTTTCAATCTTTGAACATTACTATTGATTTCAATTATCATATATTTATATATATAATAATTGAAATATTTGAATCCCTATTGATTCGCGTTATTAGTAGTATGGGATAATTAAGAGTTAAGATCTTAATTATTTATTAACTTATTCGATATGAAGAGCGAGCGGTTGAGTGAAAACACAGAGAGAGAGAGCGAGCGAGAGAGAGAGAGAGAAACAGACAGACAGACAGACAGACAGACAGATAGCATGGAAGAAACGGTAGCGATAGTTGACACAAGTTGTGTTTTTTTTTCGTACTTTGCTTTGCTAGCTTACTTTTAACGGTTATGCAGTAAAAGATAGGGGAGATGGGCTTTTGGGCGACGCGACGTCGATTTATAATCATAATCATTTCATCCTCCGAATAATCGCTCTGGGGAACAGATACTCAAATTAATTCGTTGAATTAGTGTATAGTGAATATGTATATGAAGAAAGTCTATATATATATATATATATATATATATATATATATATATATATATATATATATATATATATATATATATATATATATATATATATATATATATATATATATATATATATATATATATATATATATATATATATATATATATATATATATATATATATATATATATATATATATATATATATATATATATATATATATATATATATATATATATATATATATATATATATATATATATATATATATATATATATATATATATATATATATATATATATATATATATATATATATATATATATATATATATATATATATATATATATATATATATATATATATATATATATATATATATATATATGTATATATAATGTGTACACGTCACGTGTAACAAGAAATTGATCCTGACGTATTGTGGAAGTTCCACGTTAAAAGGGGGTTTTTAAAGACAGTATTGTCAATTACGGATTGTCGGCAGTAGTAATTTATACAATTTTCGTTGCTATGCCCCGTCGACTGTGTGTGTGTGTGTGTGTGTGGGTGTGTGAGTGCGTGCATGTGTGTGCGTTATACAATTATTCTTTTCCTTTTGCTGTATTTGTTTTTTGTCTGTTAATACTACACATCACGAATCGGAAGGGATAATGTAGATTTTTTATGTAGTTATTTCTGCGCATAAAAAACAACGTGAGGGTGTAAAATTGAGATCAGTGACACACGGAATGTGGAATTTGCGGGATGATGATGATGATAAAGTCTCGCTCTTGTCTTTCGGTCAATGCTTATATATCGATATATATATACAGGGTGAATTTCATAAGGTGTAATAGACTTTATTCTAAGGTAGATGGGCCCATTACAAACAAAAGTTGCAAATATATATTAGGGATATTTTTAATAGTTCACGAGATATAAATATTTAAAGTTGGTCCAATCAGAGTGCGCCAAGAAGAATTGGAGCCGCCCACTCCCATAGCACAGTGTAGGACGTTACATTTGGGGTTGCAAAATTCAGAGCAGTCAATTTTATTTATTATATTATTACGCAGTCATTTTTATTTCTCCGGAATCGGCTGCTAGGGCGGGGAGTGGGCGGTTCCAACGTTTCTCGCCCGCGCTCGGTAAAATTCAGAGCAGTCAATGCCCGAGAAATAAAAATGACTGCGTAATAATATAATAAATAAAATTGACTGCTCTGAATTTTACAATCCCAAATGTAACGCCCTACACTGTGCAATCTCTACGGCTAGGGCGGGAGTGGGCGGATCCCACGCTTCACGGCGCGCTCTGATTGGGCCAACTTTAAACTTCCATATCTCGTAAACTATGAAAAATATCCCCAATGTACATTTGCAACTTTTCTTTGTAATAATCTCATCTACCTTAAAATAAAGCCTGTTTGCACCTTATAAAATTCACCCTGTATATAAAGTTGCATATAAGTACGCGAAAGACAAGACAACTACACGACACGAGTCTTTCGGCTAGATGGAGGACAATAGAGGGATGAAAATAAAAAAAGCTGTGTTAGATGGCTTCCGACGTAGTTATGCCAGTTTACGTAACGAAACTAAATAAAGCTGTAATTTTCTTGGCCCATCCCAAGAATATAAATATATATATATATATATATATATATATTTATATATATATATGTACACATGTAATGACAGAGGCGGCAATTATCTCGACGTTGCTGCCAACCTCGTATGTTCGAAGCAGCTGTACAGTGATAGAATGTTGTCTTTTTTTTCTAAAAGAAAAGGATCGAAAAAATGTCGAAAGCGAATAAATGTTGTTCTACTTACCGAATGTTACGGCGAGAAAAAAAACTATGTACGGAGTCGTTTGCGCCGGATCTTGCGTTAGTCGAGGCGTTAGAAAAAGTGAACGAACCTCGTGATCGCTTAGCCAAACAAATGAACCCTAATCAAAAGAGTACAAAAAAATAAGAAGAAAAAAATGATGAAAAATGTTAGAAGCATCGATCGCTTCGTGATCGATAATCAACAGCAAGAAAAACATTTATTATTATTATTCGCTTGTCACTTCGGACTATACGTTTCTACTGTTTTTTCAACCCCAACATCTAGTCTCTTAGCACCATCGTACTTTTTTCAAATCACAAAATGTGATCTAACTGTGTATTATTAAAGGAAAGAAGTTAAAAGTAACAAATGAAACAAGGGACGACAACAAAGAAAATAACGAAGTTTGCTTCTTACACATAAATTGGACACGTGAAACACGTTTAAAGATTCAACGTACAAGGTATATATATATATGTATATATATATATACAGGGTGGCCCACATAACTCTTAACTGCTGAATATTTCGGAAACTATTTGTCCAATCAAAAAGTTGTTCATGAGAAAGTTTTATGCTTTCGAGGGGCCTTTCTAACTACAAAAATATCAAGTTACTCCCTGCCCCCCTTTATGGGGGATAGGGGGTAATTTTACAATTTCAAACGGGACCCCCTATCTGACAAAAAATCACATCTGACAACAAAATGTTTCGAATAAAATTTATTTGTTTTTTCCCGTAGAATCCAACCATCTAACATTTTATAGGGGGTCCCATTTGAAATTGTAAAGTTACCCCCCGCCCCTCCATAAAGGGGGGCAGGGAGTAACTTCATATTTGTATAGTTAGAAAGGCCCCTCGAAAGTATAAAACTTTGTCATAAACAACTTTTTGATTGGACACATAGTTTCCGAAATATTCAGCTGTTAAAAGTTATGTGGGCCACCCGGTATATATATACAGGGTGGCGAACATAATTCTTAACAGCTGAATATTTCAGAAACTATTTGTCCAATTAAAAACTTTCTCATGAACAACTTTTTGATTGGACAAATAGTTTCCGAAATATTCAGCTGTTAAGACTTATGTGAGCCACCCTGTATAATACGTATAGCTCAGTTTGGCTATACACTCGTCGTATGTCCACGATCCGTATTGGAAGAAATTTTATGCCAGTGTTAAAAACAATCCGAATACATGGTAGACTCTTACTCGAATAAAAGAAGAAGAAGAAGAAAAAGAAAAAAACAAAATGTCGTGATATATAGGGAGTTTCGATCTTCTCGTTGCAACGTTTTTCGCTCAAAGTACGTGCAAATAGCATTGAACGATGTAAATGATACATTGAAAGACGCAGACGACAAAACGAAATAAGTCAACCAATGGGAAAAAAGAGATATTTAGTCCGAAATGGGCGTATCTTCCGGACGTTGCTACGTTCTCGGTACACGTGATACGCTAAGAGGGTTTAATTAAAAGAAAGGGATGAAAATTAAAAAAAAAAAAGATTAATTGAAACAGATAGAAGTCTATATATTAATATAGAATATATAAAGTGGATTATACTGAATAATATATCGATGTACGATAATTCGAGACGACGATTGATTATTTATATAAGTAATGTTATTATTATGAAACATCCCTATTTAGGTATGTCAGGGAGGGATTATAGTAATAACAATAAGTATAATAATAATAAATGGAAGATTCAAAATCTCTTAAAGATCTGGTGATACAGATAATTTCGTGAGATTGGTCAAGTTCCCATTCTTTGATTTCATTCGATTATTACATTTCCAATATGGCGGCGATGTCAGAAATCGACGAGCTTGGTGTGTTTACCTTTCTTCCTACCACGAGGCTCTTTAATGACAGCCAGGCAGACTGGAGGGAAGGAGTGTCGACTCACCTATGAGCGAGGCAGAAAAAGCATGGGTACGATAAAGTTTGTCCTTTGGTCATTCAGATGAAGTAGAACCAGTTCCCAAGGTTTCAAGTTTTGTCGAGCGTTACTGATCTCCCTCTAATCACTGTTTGTACAATTAAGGAAATTTGTTGATAATAGTAGGTGTCGACTTATCGTCACTCGCGGCAAATTCTGAATCGTAGCACATCTTTGTTGCTGACGTTTATGGGCGCAGTTCATGGAGCTGCGTGGCATATCTGTGAAAATCGGGTTGAACAGCTGTGTCAGTGTATGTCAGGGAACGTTACGGGAGGGCAATAATAAATATCACTTTGTTTGGAATATAAACAACGAATCTGTAAAATATGGAGGTAAAACTTGATGCTGTGAATTGTTTTCTTGGAAATTAGTGTATAGGAAATGAAAAGTTTCTCAATTGCATGTGATCTGTAATTGTTATTGCTGTTGAATAATTGTCGCTTGATGATCCTCAATTTTTTATTATTCAGGAACAAGATATTCCGATCGACATTAATGCCGGTAAATTGCTGGATTGGCTCGTGAATAGACGACACTGTAGCAAAGGCTGGCAGTCAAACATTTTGCCTATCAGAACAAAGATTAATAATGCAATACAAGATATGCCTGTTCATGAAGGAATAGCCAAACTCTTATCTGGAACACGTGAGACTTGTTTTGTTCTTATTGTTTTTTTGTTTCATTCTTGATGACGCGATGGAAGAATCGCTTTTACTTTAAGGTTATAATTATCGTCTTGTATTTCAGACATCAACTATTTTCATTGCAAGAAAATTATAGAGATTCTCAAAGAGACTGAAGTAGATTCAAGGAATCTCTTTGGTCACTATGGTTCGCAAAGAATGAAGGATTGGTTGGAGATAGTCAAACTTTATGAGAAGGATAATCTATATCTAGCCGAGGCTGCTCAAATGCTGATGAGAAATATCAGCTACGAAGTGCCTAGCTTCAAGAAACAAATTCAAAAGCTCGAGCAGACTGAACATGTGAGTGTCTTGTTTAAAAATCAAAACTGTAGGTGCATTTTTGAATACCTACTTTACATTGTAATACTTTTCAGGAACTCGAGAAGAAAGAGGCCGAATATAAGAAATCTGAGAACATAGCACGCACAGAATTCAACAATATTTGTAAGCAACTTGGTATACCGGGTAACAGAATAAAGCACGAATTGGCAGAGAGAATTGTTGAATTGCCAGAAACTTATGAGAAGATAGCAATGAAATCAAAATCCTTGGATAAGGTTGTCGAATTTTACGAAGCTTTTGTGGAATTTACTCTTGGCCATGGTCATGCAGGTGGATCAGTACCGCTAGTTAGATATCTTATAGGTAATCTGTAATTCACTCAGTCTATACTTCTTGTGACAAATGCGGAAAGAAAAATTTATCGAGTAACGTTGCAGATAGAGGAAATACCACAACTTATGAATGGACTTACGGTGAAGCTCCGTTGACGGTCGTTGAGCCTCTATTGAGTATAAATTTCGAGGATGAAAATCATGGTCATGTCATCGCTGATGATGCTGTAAGTCAATTCCTGATTATTATCTATACACTCGACATCGAAATTGGGTTTATTCATACATTTAATCATTTCCTCATTGTAGATAGATTTTGGTGACGAACCGGCCGGAGGAATTGACTTCGATGTTTCGAATCTCAATGCAGAAATCGACTTTGGCGATGGCTTGAATGCTGGTGATGACATTGACTGGGGAAATGCGGACATAGAGGATGTTGGCGAAGGTGAAATAGATTTCAATATTTCATTGGAAGAATCTGGTATCGTAGTTGAAGCAGCTGGTCACGATGGTGGTACTGCGACTGGAAACGAAGCTCTCACGATACTCGATAATCCGGCGACGCGAAATGATTTCATCGATCAATTGTTCGAAGTGAGATTTAGTCGTTGGTTAATAGTCAAGAATAATATAACTTTTTTTTATTTTCTTATTACAGTCCATTAAACACTATTTAAACATGATTAATATAATCATTGCATATAAACACATCAATTGGCTGTTTCAGCTCGAGGCTTTCTTGAAACTTCGTCTTTACGAATTCAAGAGCAAAAGTAGCAAGGATCTCCTGAGTATGAGTCAAATGCAAGAAGCATCACCGATTTTGCAACTGGCAACTCAAGACAGCACGCAGAACATGCTCGACAATGTGCAGGTACTTCTAAGTGAGATGCTGGACAGCCGAGTACAACATTTGCATAACATCAAGCACTCACCTAGGTAGAAGATAATCATTGTCGATTGTGAGTAATTTCGCGATAAACCAATAACTAACAATAAGTGTCTTTTGGTTTCAGGTACGTCGACGTGCTGACTGCCACGCTCCAGCAAAAACTTTCGCTAATCGACAAGATGGTCGCGCTGCAGAAAGCTGCCAGAGATAGACGAGAGGAAACTCATGAACAAGCAATAGCTCTACAACCGATGTTGAAACTTGTTATTCAGAGGACGCGTGAACTTCAGACGGAAGTAAGCCGACTTCTTTTGCTTCTTTTAACTATGCACATTACAGCGAGAATTTGAAATAAATTTCTGATATTTGATTCGCAGATTGAACAGGATATATCCAAGAAGTATAAGAACCGAGTGGTTCGACTAACAGGAGGTGTCAATGCCTTGTAAATTTTTTACGATGCAACGATGTAAAATGTAAATAATATTGCGGCAAATTATTAATAAAGATAATTTTCATACACAAAATTTGTCTTCTCTCCTTCACATTATCTCTGAACACTCGTGCATGTTTGTTTCCTGCGATCTATATCGAGTTTACTGTAGAAACAAAAGTCGTCTCGGGGTTTGCAAGCCTGCTATACAAATTATCGACTAAATCTTCAGAACGGTGAAGATCAAAGCTCATGAACAAGCTACTCTGGCAACTTTCTTTTTTCATTTAAATTAACAATCTCGCTAATGAGCGCATTAAGAACTATTAGAAAATCATAAAAACGTTTTGTATCAAACGCCAGGGTGATGTGGTGCAAACAGCTTTTGATGTTGGACATGGAAATCGCCTCAGGCACTCTGATAATGCTCTATCACACTCGCACAAACGCTGAGCACAAGATCCGGAGCCACCCCATTTACCATGCTCGACAGCTACGAAAAACCACAATACATTATCTGATAGGATAAGATAATTTCTTTTTTTCAATTTTAAGTACTAACATTTAACATTGAAACAAGAAATGACCTACCACAAATGGGCCTGTACCCCCGATAGCACTTCCAGTAGTACGGTACAAAGTACTCGAGAAACGTAGGGCATTCTGTAGCATCGTAACAACGATCGTGCATTCTACAGCATCTACGAATTATCAGAACAAAATATTTTATTTATGAGCTACGAACATTTTATTTTAGATATTTTGCTCTTAAACGTGGAAGTTAATATCATAAGCTGAAAAGAATAGAGGGAACACAATGCTGTTTCCATGATGAAGAAAGATATTTGGAATATTCAAATGCAACTCATTGCGTGCTTTTACTATGAATAAATTTCTACTCCTTGGGGGAAGTTTGTTTACTAGACAGACTGTAACTGACGATTTATTTACCCCCGTGAAGTTGGCCGGCCATCGAACACTTTATTAATTGACTTTTTTTATATCGTTAGGTAGCGTTAGGTAGTCTAATTAAAACGTTAGGTAGTCAATAGTTTTTTCAAAAAAAAAAATAATTAAAAATGTATGTGAAGTTGGCCGATCATTTTTTTTTCTTTTATTTATCTCTTCAAGATGCTCAAATGATGCGTAATCGTTAGGTGGTCATGAATGTACTAATTAAAACGTTAGGTAGTCAACAAATTGTTTCTCTCTGGACGACTGATAACAGTGATCACACTGATGACTCAGATCCGTGTGTATGAATGTGTGCCAAAGATCGCAGTTGTCAGTCGACTGGCTAAGTTCACACAGGTGCGCATTAGCCATTGCGCATGCATAATTCGCAAAATTGTTTTTTGGATTTGCAAGGATATGGTTGACTACCTAACGTTTTAATTAGTATATTCATGACCACCTAACGATTACGCATCATTTGAGCATCTTGAAAAGATAAATGAAGGAAAAAAAAATTTCGGCCAACTTCACATACATTTTTAATTATTTTTTTTGAAAAAACTATTGAGTACCTAACGTTTTAATTAGACTACCTAACGCTACTTAACGACCACCTAACGATATAAAAAAAGTCAATGACAAAAAAGTCGTGTCAAGGTCTAGAGAGTAAACAATTTTTGTTGACAATCACATGAGTTTCTTTTATCAAAAACATATTTCGATTACGACTTTTACCAGGCAATCCTAGGGGAAATACACAAAAGACTCGCACGGGAGTAACGAAGTTTTGACCAACGGGACATTTATGAATACACGATACTGATACAGGTTATAGAACAGGAGTGGAAAGGGTTGAATTTCATCGGGCAAAATAAAACGTTTAGACGGTACAACGTTGCGCCGGAACTGGAAGTTTCGACCTTTGTTGAATACAAAATAACAGACACCCGTAGGAAATATTGAAAATGCACTAGGACGAAAGAATATATCGCTGGACAAATGACGTGTGGGTAGAATTATTTTTGCTTACTGATCGATGCCATCGACCGCGGATCCCGAACCGAGAAAGCCACAGTAACAACCATATCCCTTGTAGGACATTGGATTGCAACCTGTCGCGCAAACTACCATATTATACAGATGAACGACGCTTCTCCTTGGTCTTCTGTTAACAAAATTGTCACGACCGTTTCTATTAACACGACGACTTCTTCCGATCGGTGTTCCAAAACGTATGTGAAAATTTCTCAAATCCTCAGATTCGTTGTGCGAACCCCACGGATCTCCGCTGTGACCAACAACGATATTCTCATCAAAAAATCTTCGTTCCAGCGCAGGCCCGAGATTCGCTCGCATTGTGTGACCACTTCCCGTCTCGACTATTCTATGAATGTCTGCCACTCCGTTTCCTGAAATAAACATAGTCCTTCAGTACAAGAAAATATTTTACATTCGTTCACGTTTCGTCGTGAATAAAGTAATAACGAAAGTAAACAAAAAAACAAATCGCAGTAAATCTACGGATAAAAAAGTTAGATAAATGTCTGGAAAAGGTCGGGGAGACGAAAGAAACAATGGAACAAAGAATACGACTAAGAAAATGCGAGACTTGGGCAGAAAACAACAAAAATTAAAACTAAAAGAAGGAAAGTTTGTGGTAAAGATTTTGTGAACGGGAAGATTGGTGGAGAAAAAAAAACAAGCTGCTCGTGAATAAGTCGACCTTTCAGCCTCGGTACAGTACAGTAATATCTACATAAGACATTCTACAAGTACGAAACAAGCGCATCGCGTGTCTTGCTTTCATATTCTTCGCTTGGTTTATCCGACTCGGACCCGGAGAAAAACAAAATTAGTCTACGATACGTGCGTTACAATACACGAATAAAAAAAAGGCACTCGTCCGATTGTTTCCAACTCGGCGTTTCAATGAAATTTCAACCGTCGTCGAGAGATTCGTATACGCTCTATACACGCTCTATGAATCCCCGACTCATCTCCAACACTGAATATCTCTATTCGAGACAAGAATCTCACTTTCGTTGGTACGCCTGTTTTCGTAGAAAAAGTTTTACGTCTCGGTACCTGAACGTAGTCGTAATTTATCGCAATTCGTGTTAATCTTTCGAGTTACTTTGAATTATCGAATCGCCGTTGAATTTTACTCTCGTCATGGAAATTAATGAAAACAACAATGAATAAAAGTATTTAATACATTAGCACAATTTTAACGTTTTAGGACGAATTACGACACAATTTTTTCTCACCTATATTTGAAACAAAGGAAAAGTGTCTATCGTGTCATATCTAAAATCTTTTCAGAATTTCTTTCTCGCGCTATACGACACCCGGCATTTTTGTGCGACGAGAGATCTTTCGTTTATCTCCGCGATCAGGAAATGTCGTTCGTCGGACACCGAACTGATTTATAATAACGAAAGGTGGGGGGGGGGGGGGGGGGGGGGGCAGCGGGAGGGAGGGGGTTACGACGATACGAGTTAGCGAGCTGGCGTATAGCGGTCAGTGTGTAAGCGACGAACTCTGTAACTGTACAAGTTCGTCACGGTCAGCGTTTTGCGAGGAGCGTGCGTCGCGTTGAGCGAGCGAGCAATCCTCTAACCAGTTGAGTGAGCGCCATCGAGTTTGCGCGGTAATACGTATATCGCTCACTCGTGGAATTTTACTCGCTCATTCATTTTTTTTTTAATCTTTGTTTTTTTTTCTTTTTTCAATTTAATTTTTTTCTTTCTGAGAAAAAAAAATGTTTTATTGTAATTTTAACGAGACGTTTGAGGTTAATTATGTACGTGAGATGATGGACGAGCAACGATAATGAAATACACGCGTATCCGTCGACCGTTCGATCTCGTTGGAAACATGATTTTACGTCGAACAATGCAATAATGTTATTTCGTTGAATAGGAAAGATGAATAAACAAAATTATCATAATCTTGATGTGTGTTTCTTGTGTAACGACGTAATCGGTTAAATGGCACGCACGCATGCGCCTTCCGTAATTGGCAATGGGTCTCTTAGATATCGGGCATGATATCGTGTACCAACTGCTCAATCATAATAATTATTGTTATTGCAGTAATGTAATAGTAATAATGATATTATTATTTAAAAAATAGTAATAATAGTAATAATATTAATGTAATAACAATAATTATTATATTGAATGATTTACTGTTGTTAATAATAATAATCAAATAATAATATTATTATTAAAAACTATCTATAAAATAATAAATCGAATAATAATAGTAAAATAATAATAATATTCATGTAATAACAAGAATTATTATTTTTAATTATTATTATTGTTGTTGTTGATAATAATAATCAAATAATAATATCGTTATTACAAACTATCTATAGAATAGTAAATAGAATAATAATAGTAAAATAATAATAATATTCATGTAATAACAAGAATTATTATATTTAATTATTATTATTGTTGTTGTTAATAATAATAATCAAATAATAATATTATTATTAAAAACTATCTATAAAATAATAAATAGAATACTAATGGTAAAATAATAATAATATTCATATAATAACAACAATTATTATGTTTTATTATTATTATTGTTGTTGTTAATAATAATAATAATCAAATAATAATATTATTATTATTACAAACTATCTATAAAATAATAAATAGAATAATAATAGTAAAATAATAATAATATTCATATAATAACAACAATTATTATTTTTAATTATTACTATTATTGTTGTTAATAATAATAATCAAACAATAAGATTGTTATTAACAAAGTAATAAAATAATAAACAGGACAATAATAGGAAAATAATAATAATGTTAGCATAATAACAATAATTATTATTCTTAACCATTATTATTGTTTTTAATAATAATAATCAAATAATAAATCGTACGATAATTGTAAAATAATGATAATTGATTAATTATTCATTAATAATAATAATAATAAAATAATAACAATGATAATAATTACAATCGTACATTCAATTTCTTAGTCAAATTCATCGAAAGTATCTCAAAATAGCGCGAAATAAATACATATACATATATACGAGACGAATTATTCAACTTTTTGCGAAGAATGAGCGCATGAAAAAAAAACAATGGGTCGACGAGGAGGGGGGGGGGGGGGCGATCAGCACCCGAGCCACGATACTCCTTCCATTTCCCATATCCTCGCTAACCACGATAATAATATGTTCATTTCAGCCGTCGTTACGTTGCACATCGTGAATTTAGCCTAGTTTGCACGGCGCATATGAAACTCGATGATATTGCGCGATTACAGTTATTGGAATAATCGAACGAAAATTGCACAGTTCTAGCGAATACTCCGGGCGAGTCATCGAGACCCCCCTTCTCTTTCTCCCGGATCGTCAGTAGGTTGGACATGTAACGGGTCGGACGAGTACCATGGACACGGTCAAACGTTATTTTTCTTTTTCTACGTTGCACGAGGCGCGTATTTTCATCGCCAAGTTGACGATTGACGTGTGTCCTCGTCGGAAAAGTATGAACAAAAAAAGTACAAAATAAAAAAAAAAAGAAGAAATTCGATATCGCGCTTCGGGCCCAGCGTTCGGCTCGGGAGAACTCTCTCACTTTCGTTTCACTTATCGCGTGTGCCAGCGACTTTTTTTTCTTCTTTTTCTTCTTCTCGTTTCTTTTTATCCGCTCACCTCCGCGACCTCGACCGTGAAAAAGGGGAGAAAGAGGAAAGAGAAAAAGAATTCTAGGTCCACGAGTAATCCAGCCATTCCACAGGTGGATAAGGGAATATCTAAATATCTCGACGTGTGCGAAGTACGCGTATGGTTTTTATAGAGCAAAGCACGTCACGCGCAAATTGTTTTTTTTATTAATATCGCGTTCGTAATATTGCGATGATAATTGTCAGGAATTTATTGTAAATCCGTTTATTTGCGAACGAAACGGACTTATCCGTCGAGCTATTTCTATCGCACGTTTGTTGTATCGGTATTGGAGAATTCGAATTCATACGAAAATATATAAGGTATGTTACGCGTGCGATCGGTACGTAAATGACTTTGATCGCTTTTGTATTTTATCAAAATATAACGAACCATTATTGTTAACATGAATTTTATTATTATTGTTGTAAAATTATTGTATTGGTTGAATGAATAATAATTAATTTTTATCAATTTTATTATTTTAATAATAATAATGAGATTCATCAAATTAATTATTATTATTATTAATTTTATCAGTTTTATTAATTTAATAATAATAATAAAATTCATAAAATTAATTATTATTATTAATTGTATCAGTTTTATTATTTTAACAATAATAATGAAATTCATAAAATTTATTATTATTATTATTAATTTTATAAATTTAATTATGATTATTATGTAATTCGTTCGACAAAAGTTCTTATACATTTATGTAGCGATAAAAATAAATCGGTAATTTTATTAATATATGTCAATGCATTAGTAATAATTAATTTTTATCAATTTCATTATTTTAATAATAATAATAAATTTCATAAAATTAATTATTATTATTATTAATTTTATCAGTTTTATTATTTTAATAATAATAATAAAATTCGTAAAATTAATTATTATTATTATTAATTTTATCAGTTTTATTATTTTAATAATAATAATGAAATTCATAAAATTAATTATTATTATTATTAATTTTCTCAATTTAATTATGATTATTATGTAATTTGTTCGTCAAAAGTTCTAATGCAGCGATAAAAATAAATCGATAATTTTATTAATATATGTCAATGCGAAACGAACATTGGTGACTGGACGATTTAGAGATTTCTTTTTGTCTTCTTTTTTTTTTTATTATAAAAATAGCGCATACCGGATCGAGAATATTTCTCGTCATATGTGGGTCTTTGGGTTACGCGGCGATCGCGAGCTCGACGCACAAAGATCGTAATACTTGTTTTCTGATGCTCGCATCATAGTTGCGATAAATATATTCTGTTATCGCGTGAGAAAAGCAGCAAATTAATTAACGCATTGTCTCGACCCGCGACGCCCGTTGAGTCGATACCCTAATGGAGTCTAACATCGTCTCATCGAGCCACAATTACCGTCCTAGGTTTACTTGGGTAATTGTAAAATAGCAATTTTGCACCAACGTTTATGGACACGGAGCTCGCGATTGTTAACGAGAACTCGTGTCGATTGTCCTCGTCGAACGACCCTTTTGGGTGTAATTGCGTCATTCAACTTTAAGGAAACTCGAAGCTAATTTATAATTTACATTTAATTTATTAAAATACATTGTTGCTTCTCGACATTTCATTACTTCGTTATTTATATTTTTCCCAATTTAATGATTAACTTTTTCTTTAATAATAACAAATATATAATTAATTTCTTGATCTTCTTTATTATTGAATTAAGTAGAAATTAATCGAACAAATTATCAATTTTTAATACTCACATGACTTTTTTTAATTTAATTATTTCATTATTTACATTTCTCTCAATTTAATGATTTACTTTTCCTTTTTTTATTAATAACAAAAATATAATTATTTTCTTGATCTTCTTTATTATTGAATTAAGTAGCAATTAATCGAACGAATTATCAATTTTTCATACTCACATGGTTTTTTTTTAATTTGATTATTTCGTTATTTATATTTTTCTCAATTTAATGATTTGCTTTTCCTTTTCTTGTTAATAATAACAAAAATATAATTCATTTCTTGGTCTTATTAATTATTGAATTTTTTTTAATTAACGAAAATGTACTTTAATCGAGTTTTGTACAAAACTGAATAAGGCAATTCTTTTTTCCATTTGTGTACTGAAACTCGGGAAGTCAGGAAGTCGACGATATCCTTGTTGAGAGTTTTCCCGCGAGGGACTCGTAACGTGCGAGTTGACAGATCGTAAAAACTGATACAGGCGCTTCCATCCAACCGTGGGAAATCTTTCTTTTTTGCCCTCCCTCCTGGATTACTTTACAAGCTAATGATTTTGTGAGACGAAGGCAGAGTCGAATGATCAACGGAAGGAAATAAGCGTAACACAAAGAAATGCAAGAAAAGTCCCACGTGCAACGCGTCCCTTTCTCGGTAAAAATTTTCACTTCGAGATTTCTCGAGTTGGCGTTGAACACGAAAAAGAAAATAAACAAAAACTACTCTAACCTCCCGTCATTTTCTCCCTACGAAAATCATAATCGATTTCGCGCCTTTTTTTATTTCATCAATAATTACCTTTTGTCTCGCAAGCAAGATTCATCAGTAGAACGAGCGAGATAACGCCGAATCTTATCCTAAGAAATCCACGCAGGATCGCCAATGAGATTCGCGACCGGCACATCGAAGTCGTTCGCGCTTCCACGTTGAATCACGTTCGAACGAAATGAAATAAACTCAATTGTCTCCACGACTCTCGAACTTATTTAAAACGATTGAAACTAAACGCGCACCCTCGAGACATCGATTCGACGAATTATCATCGTCCTCGTGTCACCGCACTTTTTCCACTGTTATCCCTCTCGTCTCCAAGCGCAACGTTGAATCGCCTTCGCTCATCGATGATCGATAGAAAAACAAAATTATCCGAAACTCAACGAGAGATCGATCTTTCGACTTTTCCTTTGTACTTCGGGCGATTCGAATCGACTCAAATCGATTGAAACAACGAAAGAAAATAAAAAGTATCGAGGGAGATTGGAAAATTGTGCGACGAGTGTCTGATTCGGACTGGATGTTACTACTGATCGCTACGTCTGCCGCAAGCACAGCGTCTTCGACTCCTTCCACCGTCGTATCTTTTTTTCTTCTTCTTCTTTTTTTGTTCTTTCTATTTTCCACCGTACGTAGAACGAGAGAAAGATCGCATCTCTCGTGTACAAGAGCTACCGGTCTCTGTCGAAACGCGTTGAGTGGTTTAGGTAAAAGAAAGACGAGGAGGGATCGAAAAACACGACGAAACTCGACGAGGAAGGCGAATCGTCTGTGCGTTTCGTCGCTCGCTCGCTACAACTTCAACAAGATGTGCGTTCTGTTACACTTTCACTCGCGCCTCCTCGATTCCCGGGGAACGATCCTGGTAGAGAGGAATAGAAGGTGTTCACCTTCGGGATTGCGACCGCACGCCGTTATTTATCAACGTTCTCGTTTCGTATCTCAATTCATCGCGAAACGATTTTTCGTTTACAATTCGTTCCGTTATTTTTCACTCGACGTGTAATTGAAACATTCGATTTATTATCTTAATAAATAAACAAATATTTGTATCATTCTCGACGATAGTTCGTTAGTAAACGAAAGCAAAAAATTGTAAATTTTTCTGCGTTGAGGAAAAAAAAAGAAAGTCTGTTTCTCACGGTTCACAGTATCGTTTCGCACGAGGTTGGTCGGAAAGAAAGAAGTCTCATTGAACTCCTGGATGACCAGGGTGATGCGAGATCTCGTAGATAACGCCGACGATTTCGGACGAATAATTAAAGGAGCGAGTGTATAGCGAATGAGGCGAGTAAAGCCAGGTGAGTAATCAAGATTTCGTTCCAAATCTTAGCTTTCTAGACATTTAGACAAGACGGTCGAGTCGACCGAGGACATTGAGAAAAATGTACACGAAACTAGATTCTTCGTACAATTATAAAAACAATTGTTCTTAAATACAAAAAGATAATAATAACAATAAAGAAAAAAATTTGTTTTTAACGAAATTTTCAAGGAACTTTCGTCCGACAAAGATTCGTTAGTGGACCTTCGACCGCCTGAGCTCGGATAATGCGTGCATAACGCGTTCGAATCCGACATTGACGCACGTCGTTCGTTTTAATAATGGTTATATCGAGCAATTGTCATTACGCAATATAAACACGAAGGACATCCCCGGGCGAACGTGACGTAGGTCGTGCAGAATCGGTTATCCGCGATAATTATAATAATCGTATTATATCACGCGAATTTATCGTACAATCATTTTTCGTATCGACGGATTAAAAAAGTTGGATTTTAGGAACGAGGTTTAACGAAGATTTTCGCGTGGATAGGTGCTTGTACGAGAAAACTATTTGATTGTGGGAAGTATTAAGTAGGAGACAAATTATGGTAACAAAATATGTTTTATTGGAATGAAAATTACGTTTACTTTGCGAGTTAACGTGCCACGTGAGTCCTCGGGTGTTACAACGAGATAGTGTAACTCCGATTTGAAACTTGGATCCGAGACGAGTGATGTATAGTTACGCGGGCTGAAAAGTCGGAATCGCACGCTTCGAGCCACCGAGAGGAACGATGCGCTCTTCTCGTCGCGATGCGGTGCGTCTAACGGTGTGTCGCATCGCGCATGTGATACGGCTCGAGGATAACGCACGTAAGAGTCGTCGCATGATAACGAGACAAGTAAGAATAAAAATAGAAATAATATTACGTTAGTTAATTTTAAAAACGTACAAAATAATTATTATTATTATACAAATTAATTTTAAAACATATCAGGAGGATGGGAATAAATTAATTCATTTGAAGAATCAAAATTGAATAAAAATGTTGAGAGTGGGAAAAAGATTACGAAAAAACAATTGTCGTAAGCGATACAACTTGAGTATAATGCGTGTAGGAGTCGTCGCATGATAACGAGACAAGTAAGAATAAAAATACAAAAAATATTACATTATTTAATAAAAAAAAACGTACAAAATAATAATTATTATTACATAAATTAATTTTTTTAAATATCAGAAGGATGGGAATAAATTAATTCATTTGAAGAATCCAAATTGAATAAAAATATTGCGAGTGGGAAAAAGATTACGGAAAAATAATTGTCGTAAGCGTAGAGCTTGAGAATATCGTGCGTAAGAGTCGTCACATGATAACGAGACAAATAAGAATAAAAATAGAAAAAAATATTACATTAATTAATTTAAAAAAACGTAGAAAATTATAATACTAATTAAATAAATTAATTAAAAAATATATCAGAAGAATGGGAATAAATTTATTCATTTGAAGAATCAGAATTGAATAAAAATGCTGAGAGTGGGAAAAATATTACGGAAAAACAATTGTCGTAAGCGATAGAGCTTGAGAAAATCGTGCGTAAGAGTCGTCACATGATAACGAAACAAATAAGAATAAAAATAGAAAAAAATGTTACATTAATTAATTTAAAAAAACGTAGAAAATTATAATACTAATTAAATAAATTAATTAAAAAATATATCAGAAGAATGGGAATAAATTTATTCATTTGAAGAATCAGAATTGAATAAAAGTATTCAGAGTGGGGAAAAGATTATGTAGAAATAATTCTCATAAGCGGCCCACGCGGCTTATCTTCGGTTCTTGCCAGCGAGTCCACGCACATTTATACAGCCGTTCGGTAATAAACGTTCAGTTTTATTTCACAACTTTGGACGAAGTAAAAAATTGTGCATCGCCTATTCAACTTGGCGAAGCGAGAAAATGCTACAGTTAAAATTTTTACGAAGTCGTAAAGAGCGTCTAGCGTGCTCTACTAACATTTTTGTAACATTTTTCATTTGTTTTATTTTTTTTTAAAGCGTCATTTCTTCTTCTTTTGTGTACTGTAGGTAGAATTGCATCGAAATCAGCTGGATAGGTCACTCATCGCCGCGTTGAAAACGACCGGCGAAGAATGCAGCGAGGATTGCGAAACTGTCGAAATCGTGACTCACGAGAATTCTTCATCATTCGCGTTGTGTAACTAAACGACGTTTACCGTTCGCTCATGGTATGGTTTGTACACGAATTACCTTATGTCTTCCCGTACTTCGATACTAAAATCCTTATTTAGCGTCGAAATAACGATGAAGCGAATTAAAAAAAATTACATATCAAGTCGACCAATTTTTTTTATTTACAATCGGGTATGGATAATTTTATCGTTTACAAAAATAATTTACGATCATTTAATGTCACGAATCGGAATTACGAAATTGGAAGTATGTTTTTCTTGTTGTACGAGAAATTTGCGATTGACGTAGGCTTTTAGAGTTTGAGAAAGGATTAAAATTGACCGGAATTCAATAATGGCGTTTTTTGCTCCAAAACCACTTTATTTCATTATATTCGTGTTACGCGGGAAATTTCCAATTCGGAAATGATGCTACAAAGCCTTTTTGGATGAAAACAAATTTTGACCCCTCCGGACCCCCCAAAGTCCCGAAAGTAAAATCCGAATATTGCAAAATTGAATTTGACCAAAAAGGCTTTAATTGTAGGTTACGGAATCGGAAATTTGTCGCTGATCAAGAGTATAACGTTATTTTGGCTCACATGTCAAAAATTCTAGGAGAAAAACGCAAAAAAAAACGAAAATAACGATTTACGTACTTAAAGTCGATAAAATCTTAAAAATCGAAAATGAAACCGTGATTTTCCTATTTTACGGGAAATTTGCGATCGACATAGACTCCTAGAGCTTGAGAAAGGATTAAAATTGACCGGAATTCAATATGACCAAGTTCGATGAATATCGTGAAACCTCAAAAAATCGATTTTTCCCGAGGCTGTATCTCTGTTCCCGTTCGTCCGACAGAAAGTTGCACGAATAACTTTTTGAAGAGCTCGTCGACCACTCTACAACCAGCTAAGGACCATCCGGATAGCTCAATTTTTGTGGCCGTGGCGACATTTCGAAAATCGCGATTTTTAAGACCCACAGGAAGGAACCTGCAAAAAAACGTCTAGCCCAAGGGGCCAAATTTTGATTGGTTCCAAAAACCCTTTATTTCATCATATTCGTGTTATGCGGGAAATTTCCTACTCGGAAATGATGCTACAAAGTCTGTTTTCACGAAAACAAATTTTGACCCCTCCGGACCCTCCAAAGTCCCAAAAGTAAAATTCGAATGTTGACCTACCGAGGGTCAAATTTTTTTTTGTCCAAAAAGGCTTCAATGGGAGGTTACATAATCGGAAATTTCCCGTACAACACCAATATCACCATTATAATCCCGATATATCGCAATTTACGATAATATTCAGTTTTTCGACTTTTACATTAACAAAAACAAACCACACGAAATACTAATCGTGTTAAAGTTCCTTCAGACTGTACGGCACGGATCATCATGTAACGGCAATAACACATACCTTCAGTGGTACGCCATGTTAAACGTACGATCAGATTGCACCGGCAGGCATCCGTTACGAACCAGCAAAACATTTGCAAAAACGCTCAACCGGATTCGTTCCACTACGTTGCCGAAACGTGCGGGTCATTACCGCCTAGTATGTACCCTCTTTTTGAAATCCACGCTACAAAGATTTGCTGTACCGGTGCCAGTACGTGCCCTTTACTTGCCGTTACGTGACGGTCCCTGTCGTTTTGTCTAAAGCAACTTTCGGTCTTACTTTTAGTCTCATACATGACAACATAAATCCAGCTTCATCACAATGATGAATTCAGTATATAGGCACGTTCCCGAGGAATTGCCACACGAGCATAATCAAGAAGAGAATATACTCGAAACGATTATCGCTGCGATTACGCCCGACCGAGGGAACGAATTGTAAACATTGGAAATCACGTTCATTCTTGTGGCGTGGGTGCGCCAGCGATGAGAAAGTGGCAAACGCATTTTTTCCTAGCTAGCAAACGTGCGTACAACTCGTAAGAATACAATCAAATATGATAAATCTCAAATTTACAAGCATAATGCACGCATCTCGCGTTCTTATCGACGCGAAAAGTTTTGAATTTCATTAAAAACCTTTCTATCTACCTAAACACGAATATTTCACAAAAAAAAAGGGAAAGTCTCGTTGTTTTATAACCCTGGAGTGAATGAAATCCATGGATTTTTCTTATTTCGTTCGTAAATTCAGGAAGAAGAATATTTTTCTCGTACGAGCGATAATGTAAATTCGGCGATGGCACGTGGAGATGCTAAGGTAGCGGTGCACGACCCATCTGTTCAACCGGGCGCATCGTACCGTGATCGAAGAACGCGGCCCGACGTCTCGACCGAGTAATTAAAAAGATTCGAGAGCCTCCACTCGGATTATTCCGATCCCAGACCGGGCAATGTTCGCGAATAATCGAACTATAAACAAAAAATAGGAAACGAAAACATATTACAATAATAATTTCACGCGTCGTAGATAACAAGATCATTCATAGATAAGAAGAAATCGCTTCCATCGATTCGCGACTAAAATTTCGATCACAAATTTAATTCGAATCTTCGCGCGAATTGCAAATCCCAAAATTCGATTAATCAATGCTTAGTTCATCAAGTCTCGCGTCGTGGTCGCTACAAACTTTCATCTCGAGTCGTCAACGAGCAGACGGACAAAAAAAAACTCTACCTACTCATCTCGCGCGAACAATCGACTATTAATTATACTTCGCGTAACCCTTCGTCGCTAGTGTCACGTAGGTGTTCTTTATATATTTATCAGAAACTAACTACGGTGGCAAGAAACTGTCTGATAAAAGTGACGGGCAAAATCCAATATACCGTGGGAGAGAGCACAGGTGATCGAGCTGGGCTATGTGGCGAGGGGTAGGGAAAAAGAGCGGGGGAGGGGGATTGTACGCTCACAAGAGTGGCAAACTCTTTCGTAGCTCAGAAGAGATTCTGCATGAGCTTCTGTTACTACTACGCTCCCTTCCAACGGTTCTGAATCCTAAAACCCGTTGGTAAACTTCGTTCGTTGCACGACCAATAGCCAATTTAAGTCTCTTCGGGATCAATGAAAAGATCGTGCTTTCTTCTCGATTCACACTTTCTTCTCGATCGTATCTTCGTGGCATGTGCTGTTTGATTTCATCGATTAAAACGAATAAATTGATAATTTTGATGTTAGAATTCATATTTGTTTTATTCGTTGCTTACATTTTACTCCCAAAGTGGACTTTGATCTTCGTTATCTTTGGGAAATATTTGGTTTGTTTTTGTGATTTCTTTTTTATTGTGAAAAATTAGCACCTTTTAAGATTGCTCGATTGCGAACGGAAATTATTCGGATCTTACGAGGTTTTTACGCTCGGACAGTTTTTAATACAACGAGCAATTTCACTTATTGTTAGTTATACGCTACGTTTATTAACATTTTCCGAGGTTATAAGTTTAACGCGGAGAATGGAACTTTTTGGATCAGCGAAAATCCACAGAGAGACGGAGGCTGAAGGAAAAAATGTTCTGCCTTGTGGCAAAACGCAGCGCAGATTTTCTCTAGGCTGTGTATGTAGTTTTTTTTCTCCCCCTCTCTCTCTCCCTCCCCCTCTCTCTCTTCCTCCCACTCTCTCTCTCTTTTTCTCTTCTTTGCTGATGGTCGTGACGCTCGTTCCGAACATTTTCAGTTAGGATTTTATCCTATTTCGAGATTATTTTAGACAGGAGCGCTGACTACCTGGCGGAGAAATTTTTTACCACTCAACTTTTTTCCCGAGCATATATGTGTCTTCGTCTATGCGAGGTTTCTTTGCATAAGGTCATGCCAGACCAGAGAATGAGAGACGGAGAGAGAGAGAGAGAGAAGTTGGCGTTGTCATTTATTTGTACGAAACGAGGGTGAGGCTTTTAAAGTTAATTCTTTCATGAATTATTTTCCCATTGAAAGATATTTGGAAAAGAGAAACACGTTCTCTCATTTCGTATTCCTTTTCGTGTTCGCTTTGGACTAAAAGCTCGCCGCGCGCAGATTTTCCCGACCGTTTCGATATTAGATAATTATATCTAATATCAGAGCGCTGTATCAACTTTTCTTTTTTACTTTGTACCCTTTTTCAATAATTCGTCAGATTGTTATACAATTATTTTATTACCAAGTTGGTAAGATAGAAACTTATTAGATAATAATAATTCTTTTTCCATATTCTTATATATTTTTGAAAAAAGTAAATAATAACAATACTAATAAGATCAATTATTATTATTTAACAGTTTAATAATTCGTTGTTTGATAATAAAATTATTTTATTATGAATAACGATAACGATTATGATTTTGAAACTGAGGATTCTGTAATGGACAGTTGTTTCGACATCGGTTCAAATAAGGTTCCTGCAAATGAAGCCTAGACTAATATCAAAACGCTGTATCAACTTTTATTTTTTACTTTGTACGCTTTTTCAATAATTCGTCAGATTTTTATACAATTATTTTATTATCAAGTTGGTAAAATAGAAACTTATTAGATAAATATAATTCTTTTCTTATATTCTTATATATTTTTGAAAAAAGTAAATAATAACAATGCTAATAAGATCAATTATTATTATTTAACAGTTTAATAATTCGTTGTTTGGTAATAAAATTATTTTTATTAAGAATAACGATAACGATTATAATTTTGAAACTGAGGATTCTGTAACGGACAGTTGTTTCGACATCGGTTCAAATAAGGTTTATGCTAATGAGGCCTAGACTAATATCAAAACGCTGTATCAACTTTTCTTTTTTACTTTGTACCCTTTTTCAATAATTCGTCAGATTGTTATGCAAATATTTTATTACCAAGTTGGTAAGATAGAAACTTATTAGATAATAATAATTCTTGTTGTATATTCTTATATATTTTTGAAAAAATTAAATAATAACAATGCTAATAAGATCAATTATTATTATTTAACAGTTTAATAATTCGTTGTTTGATAATAAAATTATTTTATTATGAATAACGATAACGATTATGATTTTGAAACTGAGGATTCTGTAACGGACAGTTGTTTCGACATCGGTTCAAATAAGATTCATGCTAATGAGGCCTAGACTTTAATGAGAAGTGTCGTCGTCGCGGATAGTTGGATTTTAGTGATAATGTACCTCATCGTTGTAAGCCCACCCACACGACACTGAAAGTCTCGCGCCCCGAGATGCAACCCCACCATCGAGGGTAAACAACGCCTAATTGGCTACCGGATATCACAATTTCGTTGTCCGTCGCGAGACGTCATTCGCTAACACAAAATTTCGTATTATTCTCATTCGAAACGAAGACCACCCTCGAGTTTTCTTTTCCGGAAAGTCTCCCTTTTGTTTATCGTACGAAGGATCTACGTAACTTTTGTTCACGCAACACCGCGCGAGAGAAAAAAGAAACGAAATTTCTCGGAAAACGTTTCGCCGAGGCAAAATAACATCGCGAAGGGCTTTCTCGGTCAATAGCGCGGTATTTTGGTTTATGGAAAGTGTAAAGTCCTCGTGAACTCGGGGTGAAAAACAACCCCCGAAATTATCCAACTGTCATTGTCCCTTACAAAAAGATCGCATCAATTATCTTCGTCGCCTGGCATATATTTACATTCTCTCCCTCGCATTGAAATAATTTCGTCTCGAGGAAATTAACTTTCCACGACCGTTTAACGTTCATTCAGTCGAAACTCACCCTTCGATTTTTTACCCTCGAAATTTTCATTCCCGAGCGTAACTTTACGATCGTACCCGACGAATTATTTATTTTCCATTGTAGAAAGAGCGTTACCAACCGATCGTATCTAGTAAACAAAAGGATCGTTGTTTACCGTATGAGAACGACGAAAAAAAAAGAATATTTTAATTGAAAAAACGCGCGTGCGATGGTTTGAAAGCGATGAAACCTTTTTCACTCGGGTTGAACTCAATCGGTACAAACATTCGAAGATTGTATTTGAATTCTGATTACAAAGTTACAGGTTTGTTCTTTTTGGCGAAACGATCTCCGGTTTTTGGGATGATTTTTGTTTTTTTCTGGAAAGACGAGGTGGTAACTTCCGGAAACGAGAACTTTCAATCCTTTAACAAATAGTTACGATCATATTTTTGTTTGCTTTGACATTTTGCGATGAAAAATTTGAAATTTTCTTATCTCGATTCTCAGTTCGATATCCGACGAATACAACTACCCTTATTTCTGTATTCCAAGGTATAAAGGACGCGCCGACTGGCGTTGCCGTATCCCGTTTTGTTCCATCAAAGTTTTAAGCGTTATCATCTTCCCGCGCTGTAACAATCCTCGGCAGATAACATCGCAACCACGATTTTACTTGGCTTCCTGTTCCACTTCTCCATTACGCAGTCCCTTGTCAACGTTATCGCCTTCCAAGATTTCTCCAAGCGTTTGTTCGAACACCGAAGAACGGTGAAACTTTTTCGCTCGGTTTCGCAGAGAGAGGTTTAATCGATTTTAAAGTAAAACACGGTTGCGTCAACTCGTTAATTAATAAGAAAGTCATTTCCTCGTTTGTTGTTGCGCCCATTTGTACGAACGATATTATTTTTGTTGCAACTGTGTGACTAATCGAGCGAGGTGATGAATTTGATCAAAAATGAAAATATTTTGGTATTGAAAGTATGGCTCAAAATAAAATGAGATTATTGCATTATAAAAATAGTGGACAAAAATAAAATGCGATTATTTTGTAATAAAAATTATAGCTAAAAATAAGATGCGATTATTTCATTATAGAAATTGCGACCAAAAATGCAAATATTTCGGTATCGAAAAGATAGCCCAAAATAAAATTCGATTATTTTATTATAAAAACTACGACTAAAAATGAAAATATGTATCGAAAATATGGTCCAAAATAAAATGAGATTATTGCATTATAAAAATAGTGGCTAAAAATAAAATGCGATTATTTTATAATAAAAATTATAGCCAAAAATAAGATGCGATTATTTAATTATAGAAATTGCGTCCAAAAATGTAAATATTTCGGTATCGAAAATATGGGCCAATATAAAATTCGATTATTTTATTATAAAAACTAGGACTAAAAATGAAAATATGTCGGTATCGAAAATATGGTCCAAAATAAAATAAGATTATTACTAATAAAATGAGATTATTGTATTATAAAAATAGTGGCTAAAAATAAAATTCGATTATTTTATAATAAAAATTATAGCCAAAAATAAGATGCGATTATTTCATTATAAAAATTGCGACCAAAAATTCAAATATTTCAGTATCGAAAATATGGCCCAAATAAAATTCGATTATTTTATTATAAAAACTACGACTAAAAATGAAAATATGTCGGCATCGAAAATATGGCCCAAAATAAAATTCGATTATCTCATTATAAAAACAGTGTTCAAAAAAAAACTGCGATAATTTTATAATCAAATTTGTACCCAAAAATATTTGTATATACTTTATAATAATAAAATATATTTATTATGAAAATTACGACCAAAAATAAAATACGATTACTTTATTACAGAAATTGTAGCGAAAAATAAACAGCAATAATTTCATAACAAAAATTATATCCAAAAATAAAAACTATTCGTTTCATTATAAAAATTCGCCCCAAAAAAATTCTATTATTTCGCGCTAAAAATTACAATCGCGACGATTTAATTCAATTACATCGTTTGCCGTTTAAAACCGTCCGGTTGCAAACGTTATTATTAACCAAATGAGAAAATAAGTCGTGTTCTCGGAAAAGATTAAAAATAATAATTGGAAAACAAAAGAAAGAAAGAAGAAATCAAACAAAGACCTTTTCGTTTGTCAACTAACTTCCGCAATCGTTAATAGCCCTTACCCTCGCAACGCGTTACGCCGATGTCTTGTTCTTTCTCCCGATGCAGCAGTTAGGGAGAATGTTGTGCCGTTACGTTTGTTGGCGAACGCGAGTCCGTGTCTAATCATGAGCGAGCATATCCGGGTGGAATACAGTCGTTCTTCCGATATTCATCAGCGGAAGTTTACCCGCACACGTTCTTATTGAATTTTCTTTCTATTATTTTCTGACCCGCACGTGCCCTCGTGAATTTTTCTTTCCATCATTTTTCTCTTTTATTCCACATGTCCCTAGAGTTTCGTTTCTTTTTTATCGGAAACGTCCAGTACCAATCGATATGATTATTAAAATCGTTACATTTGCGGAAGAAACATTAAAACTCGTATTACCGAACTCACATCAGTCGGAAATTACACCGTTTTCTCTATCGCACGCTTGATTTTGTTACCTCGTACGATTTCTACAAAATATCTACGATTTACCTCGTGTAAATTAAATATCCAAGTCGTCCCGCGGTCCAGTTACATCTTACATAAATAAAGAAAAAACAATTTATATTCCATGTCGATTAAAATTATTCGAAACGAATCAATTGATCGAATATTATTAATAATTCGAATCGATCGAATATTATTAATAATTCGAATCGATCGAATATTATTAATAATAATGAATCGAATAATTGTTATCAATAACAATTATTCGATTCACATAAATTACGATAATTTGGAAAATTAGATTCTCGTTCAAGCAAGAGGGAAAAAATTCGAAAATCGCATGAATATGATTAATTTGAAAATGAAATTGCGAAACTTTCATATTTGTTGATATTCTATATTTGGTATAGAACAACGGGTTAAATTGTCGTAATATTGCGAGGGTCGGAGGAAAAGTAAAGAGCGGTGGTGGATACGAGTAAAATGATCGGACCACCACTTCCACCACCTCGACCACTTCCACCACCTCTAAACGATATTAAAAAACTATATGTAGAGCAAAGTAGCATTATAGTAGGGGCGAGCGCAGAATCAACCCCCCTGTTACGGGTCTTTCGCCACCTGTGCTACGGCGTTTAGTTATCCTTCGTGCCATCCGACTCTGCGCGCCCTATCCGTAAAAGACCCATCCGCGCATCGTCGAATATCGTTCACTCGAAAATACCTGCTCGTTGCGGTAACATCGGCTACACGACACAACGGAGTTACTTTTCCAACGTTAAAATTCAAACTCGTACACGAAAGACGCGACGACGTTTGTCGAAGACGAAGAATAGAGTATCGAGAAGAAAATTAAAGAAGAGGAAGGTGTTCGAGCTTACCGATTAATTTTTGTTCATCTACGAACCGGATCTCTCGTATCGACGCGAAGATGAAGACGAATACGCTGATCTCTGCTACTTCCGGTCTTCCACTCGTGTCCATTTCTCTGATACTGATCATTTCCTTCAGCCTCGAGACATCGGCAAAACGTGAGTGCAATTTTGTCCGATTTTTGTTTTGTTTTTCTCCGTTGTAATACGAAATTATTAATTTCTTCGAAACGGTGATAAAACGCGGATCTTCGATTTTGTTATTTTGGATCGAATTTGGAAAATTCTCGTGGCTGCGCTTATAGACTTTTACGAATATTACGATAAGCACGAGTCAATTAAGCTTGTTGAAGATTGGAGTAATGGCGTCGCTTGACTGGGCATCGATTGTTAATTTCCGCAAAGTGCGTCTGGAACATTCTTAAAAATAATAGGCTCGATTCGGATTTTTGTTGTTTGCAAACACATCGCCTCCGACGCGAACAAGCCGTTCGCTATGTCCGACCGGTAGTCGATGCGCTTTTATCATTTACTTTTTAACCGATTTTTTTTTAAATACAAAAAAAATCACATTTGGTCCTTGTGTCACGTAAGCGAACGATTTTTTAATAATTTCCACCCCTGATCGCGGTCGATCGAATAATTTACGAATTTTTGATCATTTTTTCAACCGATTTTTTGTTATTTTAGAAACAACATGTTTTTTATTAAAATTTTATTTCTTTTTTTTCTTGCATAATTGTTTGGACGGTTTTCTTCATTGCGTTGCTTTGACGAAACCTTTTCTGATGCGGGACAATAGTGTCGGTGCTCCGTATACCCTGCAGGCCTGAAAGTCTCGGCCTGGTCGAGCGTAAATATTCAATTTTCTCAGCCGTGAGTACGCAGCATGAGCGACGCACGCATCTGTTTGTGCGGAGAAAAACGCGAGAAACTGTTGCATCTCGGTGCATGAAAGACAAAATTGTTAATTGTCCATCAATGTTGAAAAAAAACGAATTTATTAGAAAAAAAAACAAAATAAGAAAAAAAATCAAAATTCTAATCTATTTGTGCGAAGAAAATCGCGAGAAACTGTTGCATCTCCATGTATGGAAAGATAAAATTATTAATGATCCATCAGTGTCGAAAAATAGCGAATTTACCTTAAAAAAATATACAAAAATTTGAAAAAAAAAACAAAAAAATGTTAATTTTCATTTTTCATCGAAAAAGCAAATTTTACCGATAACACAACGATGTTTTACATACGTGTTGAAAATAAAATCATCGAGTACATGAAGTACAATGGTTTAAATTTCATCTGGGACAAATAAGAAATTTTTGTAGTTGACGTGATCTTTTTGTGCGAAGAAAATCGCGAGAAACTGTTGCATCTCCATGTATGGAAAGACAAAATTATTAATGATCCATCAGTGTCGAAAAATAGCGAATTTATTTAAAAAAATATACAAAAATTGGAAAAGAAAACAAAAAAAATTTTAATTTTCATGTTTCATCGAAAAATCAAATTTTACTGATAACACAACGATGTTTTACATACGTGTCGAGAATAAAATCATCGAGTACATGAAGTACAATGGTTTAAATTTCATCTGGGACAAATAAGAAATTTTTGTAGTTGACGCGATCTTTTTTTATTATTCGCTCTACGTATCGATATCAAAGGGCCAAACCTAGTATTGTTACGACAGTGACGTAACAACAGTTGAATTGAAACGGAAAATAAATATTCAACGAACCCGAGGTCGTGATGTTTTCTTGATGCTTTTTTTTGTTTTCGCTCGCACGTGTAGTCGCCTTTCAATTGATTTTATGAATGTAGCGAGATACAACGTCGAGGGTGGAGGGACGAAGAGGAATTGCGCCAAAAACGATTGAGGCATTGCGGGTTTTTTTGTTGTCGTCGAGTTTTATAACCGTGAAAACACCAAATGTCATGCAATATTTCACGCTAATTGGTAGTTGAACAAAAAAATGTGCAACGTTTATTTTTGAACCGTGACGATTTGAATGATATTGATTTCATCAACTAGTGCGATTTTTGTTTTTTTTTTATTTATCAAAAAATCGAGGCGAGCTCTGATTGTTTGAAAGCTCGAGGAGAAATAAGTTTGTTGTTTCAAAACTTATGCCAATAACGATTTTTATGTTTTTATCGCATTTTCGTAAACTGAAAACTATTAGCGAACCCAAGTTTTGGTATAAATCTGAAAAATTTAAATGCGATGAAATTTTGGCTGCATAAAAGTTAAAAATAAATGTTAAATAATATAAAAAATTGAACATAATAAAAAAAACAAAATTGTATCAACAAAGTTCACCGTCAATTATTCAAAAAGCGAATCCGACCCACACCATTTTTTACATCGTTATTTTGATAAAGAGGTCGATTAGTTTACTTTTTTCATTGCAAAATTTAATTGTCAAATTTTGTGATAGAACGACATTAAAAAAAAAAATATTGTCACACGATCCGTTCTCGTATTCGTGGTGTCAGATTTACAAAAAAAAAGTATATCAAATTTATGGCACGTTACACAGAGGTCAGCGTGACGTCGGTAACGAAAATTCAGATGATTCTTTCGACAAGGGAGCGCTGAAAGAGTAAGCGATTATTACGTTTGCCACGGCTTGTCAGGTACGGGCGATTTTATGGAAAGAGCAACAGCTCTCGTGGCACGATAAATGTAGGGGCGAGATATCGAGTCCGCCACGACGGAGACTCGACAGCGCACACCGTGTATTTCCAGGGAACGAAAAGAAAAAAAAAGTAAATTTGATAATCGCGAGTTCACTTCGAGTATAGTTTGTCGTTATCGTATTCGTCCCACTCAGTTATAAATAAAACTTTGAGAATCTCGACAGTGCACAAGAAACGCGATCAATAAACGATTCAAAGAATAAACTTTCTTGAAAATATTTTCACGTTCTCGAATTATATAAATTTCTTTGTCGATTACGAATGATTTGAAATTTTGATCCAAACGTTAGAAACTTTCGTGCGAAAATATGAAAAATTGATAAAAGTTTATTCTTTTCTTTTCGTTTTATAGAAATATAATACAAATTCAGAATTTTTAAAATAAATTCTACTTTGTAATTTTTATTTTGGTAGTTTTTTATTTAGCTCGTTCAAACAGATCTAGCGATGAAATATTATTATAGCTTCGAGTTTCCGATGGTCCATCACTCAGTGTCGACTTTGTCCCACCCCGTTTACGTACACCGTTTTACCCCGATGCTTCGTCTAGTTTCGAGCGTTAACTATCTACTGACGTTTAGCCGAAGACAATGGAAATTGGTACTGAACAAACAACGCACCTCGTGAACGAAATACAGTGAAAACTTCGATAACAGAGGATCGGTCGTTGTTACTAACTTCTTCGTTCCGATATTGTCGCTGACACTAAATTCACCACTGACGACCGTCTGCTATATATAACACTCCATTGAGACAAAACGACCACTGGTCTCTTTTGTTAACGCGTATTACTTTTTGAAACGACAATAAATTGCACAGAATTAGAAATATTAATTTTTAAGTCATTTTAAGAATTTATTATCAATCTTTATTAATTCGTTATTCAACGAATTATATTATTTCTATATTTGATAGTAAAATTAATTGCAGTGAATAAATCGTCAAATCGAAGGAATTAAATTGACTACGCTGGAAGATATTATTTGTATAAGAGCTACGTCCAGGTGCGAGTGGGATATCGCGTATAAAATTCAAATAGGTGAAACGCGACGAGAACGCGTTATACCTAATAATAATGGGCTTCGTAAATCCGTGTGCGAGCAGATATTTATGCAGATCGTGTTGACAATTGTACTATACAAATATCATACCACAGCTGGAAATTTACGTCAAGAAACAAAGTTTGCGATTCTGCTCTAGTTCGCTACGTGCGTTGAACGTTTCGCGCGTGGGAGCGAGCGCCCCCTGGGCGACCGTGCCACCTGGTGGGAGAAATCCGAACCACGTCCCTTCTACGCCCTTCGATATTCGCCGAGACTACCATAAACGCGACAATGCCACGCGAATCTATCGGAAATACCAGCGAATTTATTGGTACGTGAACGTAATACCGAATGAAAAAGTCTTTACAATGTACGTTGTGGAAGTTTTAGCGTTGCATCGACAGATTTAACGAACAATAATCGAATGAAATTGTGCGGTTTCGACGATTGTTATACCGAGAGCGAATTACGATCTTTTAAATGAAGAGCGTGCGCGGAAATATTAATTATTCGAACGTATGCAAAATTTATCGAGGAATAATAACTTTAAATATAAACAATTTTCTTTTGTTATGTAAATTCTCTGGCAAAATGTAAATTTGGCTCTTCTGAGAATTTTTGTTTCGGTTAATATAAAATGATCAACACTGGTTAATTTTTAATCAAACTTTTTATATCATAATTTTTATTATTTATTTCGACATCGGTGAATAATAATATTGTCGATTTTGAGTGTATGAATTTTTTTTTGCTCGATACTTTTCAGACCTTTTTCCACGTGCATAATCCGGGGTAAAGGGTTTAACTGGGCGTAAGTCTTCCCGAGATCAGAATTCCAATCCCGTATCGTACACACGAGTCCGGCTTTTCCTAATACGTTTTCCTTTTATCCCGATCTATTGCCCGTGCCAAGTATTACCTCGACCCCATTGCTGACCGACCACTCCATAACTGGATGCTTTCCGCGTGATCAATTCCCATACACGTGTCATATATCTTCCTCTTATTTTTTCGCTATCTATCTTGACGATGGTTGGACGCGAAGACGATAAATATGACGAGAGAAAACAAAAAAAAATTTATCACAAGTGACATAAAACTGTTCTTAATCGTAATTATAAAATTAGGACGATAAAATGAAATCAAACGCAATCAAAGAGAAATTGTTGAGATAATTAAAAGTAAGCTTTTTTGTTTTTTTGTTTTTAAGTGCACAATTGTGTTACCCGTTTTTATGAATTTTAATTGAAAATGTAATGAGGTAGCTGATACATAAGAGTTTTAAAATGCAGACAGCCGAGCAGTTATACATAGATTGGCACTCCGGATCGAGCAATTTGCTTAAACCAACATTTCGCAGACGGGCGCGTGTTCCCGAGACCCGGTAAACAGTCAATCAAAGCGTATCATTTTCAGCTCGACATACGATCGAATATTTACAACATTTCCGATCTCTGTGTTATGTCACGTGTTTGATATGTCTCGACTAATTTGCGAACGATCATCAAAACCAATGGGATTAATGACCACCTTTACCAGATATTAATACCCATCTCGTTATCTCCATTTAATAATCAATGAACAATTATCGTCTGCACGTTTCAATGCCCTTTCTGATCAATTTCAGACACAGGACAAAAGCAAGTTCTCGTCAAAAAATTTATATCCGTTAAAATTGAATTAAAAATTGCAATCTAATTAAAATATAAAAATAGTCGTACAAACAAGATTAATATGTTTAGCGATAATTTTAAATGGATTGTAAAATTAAAATCTTAACAAACAATAGGTAAATGGGCATGTTTAAGACGAATGTCATCGTGGAAGTTCTGTCATCATGGAACAATTTATATCAATAAAAATTCAATTAAAAATTGCAATCTAATGAAAATATAAAAATTGTCCTATACACAAATTAATGCAGTTTAGCGATAATTAGAAATAGATTGTACAATTAAAGTCTTAACAATAAAAATTCAATTAAAAATTGCAATCTAATTTAAATATTAAAATTGTCGTATACACAAGATTAATGCAGTTTAGCGATAATTAGAAATAGATTGTAAAATTAAAGTCTTATCAATAAAAATTCAATTAAAAATTGCAATCTAATGAAAATATAAAAATTGTCCTATACACAAAATAAATGCAGTTTAGCGATAATTATAAATAGATTGTTAAAGTAAAGTCTTATCAATAAAAATTCAATTAAAAATTGCATTCTAATTTAAATATTAAAATTGTCGTATACACAAGGTTGATATATTTTAGCCATAATTTTAAATGGATTGTAAAATTCAAGTCTTAACAAATAATAGGTAAATATGGTTACACCGAGAGTCATCGTGCACGACTATCATCAAACGATTTATAACCGTAAAAATTCAATTACAAATTGCAATCTAATGAAAATATAAAAATTGTCCTATACACAAAATAAATGCAGTTTAGCGATAATTAGAAATAGATTGTAAAATTAAAGTCTTATCAATAAAAATTCAATTAAAAATTGCATTCTAATTTAAATATTAAAATTGTCGTATACACAAGATTGATATATTTTAGCCATAATTTTAAATGGATTGTAAAATTCAAGTCTTAACAAACAATAGGTAAATAAGGTTACACCGAGAGTCATCGTGCACGAGTGTCATCGAATGATTGATAACCGTAAAAATTCAATTAAAAATTACAATCTAATAAAAATATAAAAATTGTTCTATACACAAAATAAACGTAGTTTAGCGATAATTAGATATAGATTGTAAAATTAAAGTCTTACCAATAAAAATTCAATTAAAAATTGCAATCTAATGAAAATATAAAAATTGTCCTATACACAAAATGAACGTAGTTTAGCAATAATTAGAAATAGATTGCATAATTAAAGTCTTAACAATAAAAATTCAATTAAAAATCTCAATCTAATTTAAATATTAAAATTGTTGTATACATAAAATTAATATATTTTAGCCATAATTTTAAATGGATTGTAAAATTCAAGTCTTAACAAACAATAGGTAAATAAGGTTACACCGAGAGTCATCGTGCACGAGTGTCATCGAATGATTGATAACCGTAAAAATTCAATTAAAAATTGCAATCTAATAAAAATATAAAAATTGTTCTATACACAAAATAAACGTAGTTTAGCGATAATTAGAAATAGATTGGAAAATTAAAGTCTTATCAATAAAAATTCAATTAAAAATTGCAATCTAATGAAAATATAAAAATTGTCCTATACACAAAATGAACGTAGTTTAGCAATAATTGGAAATAGATTGCATAATTAAAGTCTTAACAATAAAAATTCAATTAAAAATTTTAATCTAATTTAAATATTAAAATTGTCGTATACACAAAATTAATATATTTTAGCGATAATTTTTAATGGATTGTAAAATTAAAGTCTTAACAAACAATAGGTAAATAAGGTTACACCAAGAGTCATCGTGCACGAGTGTCATCGAATGACTTATAACCGTAAAAATTCAATTAAAAATTGCAATCTAATGAAAATATAAAAATTGTCCTATACACAAAATAAACGTTGTTTAGCAATAATTAGAAATAGATTGTAAAATTAAAGTCTTAACAAATAATAAATATGGTTAAAACGAGTGTCATCGTGCACGAACGTTACGTGCGTAAAGAATACGATCCGTAGGTTCGTGGCAGGTAGCGATAATCTTCGATCAACCCCCGCGCTCCCGTCCCCCTGTATAATTCAATTACGATCGAATCGAGAACACCCGTGAGGCTTATGGTTACGATAATAGCGCTCGTGCGTGTAATGAGAATAGCTGCAAGGCATTTGACTCGTCCTCGCGCATAGCTCATTAACCCTGGAAGTGCCGACACTTCGCGTTTAGTGAAATTTAAAGGATCCAACGTTACAACCCCTTCACCCTCCTCGTCCGTCAACAATTCTTACGTTTTTCCGCCTTATTTTATTTCTCGCTCCAAGCGAGATACTTAATTGAATTTAATCCGAGAGAACTTCCAAATTATAGAGAACGACGAAATATTATTATCTCGTTTATTTAAAACGTATTTTCATTAATTATACAAACACGTTTGGAGTTGAATCTCGTCGAAGGAATTGAGTTAAGAAAGGTAGGGAGGGAAGAGATCCAAATCGTGGGCATCGGAGCACGAACGTTTATCACGGAGCGAACCGTAGCTGGTCGATTAATTGGCACTCCTCTTTACCGCGTAATCGAATAATCGACATTCTCTTTTTGCAGTCCAATGAGATTTATTTTTTATTCATCCTTCTTTCACACTTTTTTTTCATCCCGGAACGTTGCTAGATTATTAGATTTTCTCTCAACTTTATTTACGACGGATAATTTTAACTCGATTTACGGTTTTTCCTTTCTATTTTTAGGTGGATGCATTACCTTTGGCCATTCGTGCTTAGGCGGCCATGGGAAACGATCAAATCCGGATGGTGGAGTAGGATTCAAGGATATCGAGGTTTATCCTGCGAGTACGAAGGACGATGCTCGTGACGGGAGTTACAACGAGATCGTGGTCGATCTTGGCACCAACGAGATTCCACAATTGGGAGATTTTGTCAAATGTCGAAATTGCGTTATGGAATCGTCGCGACGTGCGAGAAACCAACTCAACTATATACCGCTTCTAGTCAGACAATTGGTAAAAACTATAAGTTTGCAAATTAAAAAAACATTTTCTTTTCAAATTGATCGAATTCAAAAAATAATTTTCAATTTTATGTTTAAAAAAATTGTTTACGTTTTTGTTTACAGCTTGCTTCTTATCGTCGTCCCTACAACGTCGAGCCGACACCGAACGACATGTAAGAAGATTCCACTCGCCTCCCGAGCTTCCCACTAAAATTTAAGAAACTTTAAGAAAAATGATATTTAGACGAAGAAAAGAAAATGGAAAGTAGATTAAGCACATTTTATGTTCATGAAAGAAAAGAGTAAAAACGTAAAATTGACCTAGTATTTTTCCTGAACAATTGATCGTGAGTATAGAATACTTTTGTTAAATTAACGATCGCTTCTGTCGAGAAGAAACGATATAGCGATCGTTTGATCAGATTGTCCGATTAATTTTGTTTCCAAATAAGCGGGACATGGAAATTATTTCGATATCAAATTAGAAGAATCTGCATTCGTACGATAAGAACTTCTTATCGTGTATACGATAAGCGACAAAAGTTACATTGTGAGCCAAATTTAGGCACCGAGTCGATAACTTATCGACCGACGATCTATCGTCAACCCGACATAAATTTTTGTTTCTCACCCGCAGCACGTTTTCCTTTTTCAATTTCCACGTGGGAATAAGGGCGAGGTTTTAATAATTTTATTAACAACTAATAAATATGCTTTATTTTTTTACTCGTGTCGGTTGTCGGTTGCTTGATTTGTCCTCTGTTTTCTTTCTTTGTTTTTTTCAACGGACATTATCAATTTTTAGGGTTTTTATTAGACAGGAGAAATAAAACGTGCGCGAAATTGTCAACTGACGAGATCATCAGCGAAAGTTCCTATTACAAACATTACACAGTTTTATTCTTAATAGCTTAGTCGTACTCGATTCGATTTAGTTGATAGACAATCAGACGATGAAAATCAAATAACGCAAAATAAAAATTTAAAAAACCAAAAACAAGAAATAAATAATAAAAAATGTAATTACCCTAGGGCTTTGGCAAAGATTTTCTCGCTAAACGAAAAAGTTACCGAGTCCATCAACGCGAAAAGTTCCAGCCTAGCACTTTTCGCTTGGAGGTAGAGAATACTTTTCGAAACAAACGATACGCACTGTTTTCAAATTATAATACGGTCGTTAATAATAAATTTTAACGAGCAAGTGTCGTACATCAAGTTACAGCCTGACAGGCATTACCGGTAAATGGCTACTGTCAATATTCTCAATTCGCATCTGGAGATTGACTTTTCTTATCCCCTCTCACACTCTTCCAATGCTTCGCCAAATAATCCATGACGTTTAAAATTTTCGAAAGGAAACTATAAAACTTCCATCGAATATTCAAATGAAAATAAGCAAATAATACTTTTTCAAATGTGAAAAGTAGTTCGCATAATCGTTGCGTCGTAACTGGATTGTTCCTTATTTAAGCGTGTCGTCGGACGAGTCGGTCTGCGGAAAAAAAATCATGTTTCTCTACTTATCTTTGTTTTTTTGTTAATTTATCGCTATGAATTTAAAAAATCGACAAATTTACCAATATTTTGTACAAACGGAGCTCGCGTGGACGACTCGGATGATGAATGTCGTAAGCCTTTTGCGCCTCCTGTACGAACAGAAGTTTCGTTGTTTCGTCGTCGGGTTTTTCAATTTTTGGCGTCAGTGCGATTGGATCAACGAGGTCCTTCGAATCTTCCATGCTCAAGGAGGTCTCGGCCATTTCGTTCCCATCCACTGATTGATCGCTGCTGGTCGATCGATAATTGAAAAAAAAACAAGTTGTCATTGTTCTCATATTTTACGAAAATGTGCAGTTTTTGAAAAAAGAAATGACAATTTAATTTCATTTTTGCTATACGAAACGGTTTTTTCGAAACTATACGAAAAAATGTTGAATTATAAATATAATAACGCATAATATTTGCTCGAGTGACAATTTAAAAAATAATCGAGTTGAAAAAAGATAAACTTTTTCATTACGATGTAAATAAGAATTATCTCGTCTCATACCGAACAAGATCGTTTCTGGTCGTGTCATAATCGACGTTCCAGTTTTCCGGTAGAGCGAAAATGTTTTGTTCCTTTTGCCACCTGTTGCCGGAACGCTTGTCAACGACCGTGGTGGCCGGTGGTATCTCCAGTCGCCCTGTTATCAGACGGGAAAGGAACCAATGATTTCGGTCGACGGTCCCGACAGGATTACCGTCCGTTTCCACTTGAGCGAAGGGATGAACGTTTTCGCGAGTATCAATTTGCCGGTGTTGCGCGACTCGCGGGCGATTGTAGCTTCGTTTTCCATGAGCTGCAATTCGTATGGACGTTGAAGAATGCGACAAAGGGAGAAGGGATCTAGGGATTGAGTGGGTTGACAGGACGGAGAATGAGGAGTGAGGGGTTGAAAGTGGCTTAACGATGGCGCGCCGAGGATTGTGAAACGAAGACTAATTGAAGTATAATGTTTCTATATTAAAGTGTAACAATGCATGCGAGTAGTCCCACGCGTTGTTGATCCATTTGCAGAGAGATTTCGAATAATAATACCGGGATATTTGAGCGACTCGTCATAATATTGCCATAAGTCGCATTCCTTGTTTTACAGCCCCAACGCCTCAACGTATTAATAAACTTTCGTTATTATTCGAATTGTCAGCGAGTTCTTTTAGCTTGAGAATTTTTTCGACAAATTGCCATTGAGAAAAATGATTTAATTTCAATTACATAAATTTTGTTAAATCGGAAAATATTCGTTGATTTTGTTTATTTATTTTTCTTTGCGAGATGTAACTTTCGTTATTATTCAAATTGCCAACGAGTGCTTTTAGCTTAAGAATTTTTTGGACGAATTGCCATTAAGAAAAATGATTTTATTTCAATTACATAAATTTTGTTAAATCGGAAAATATTCGTTGATTTTGTTTATTTATTTTTCTTTGCGAGATGTAACTTTCGTTATTATTCAAATTGCCAACAAGTGCTTTTTGCTTGAGAATTTTTTGGACGAATTGCCATTGAGAAAAATGATTTAATTTCAATTACATAAATTTTGTTAAATCGGAAAATATTCGTTGATTTTGTTTATTTATTTTTCTTTGCGAGATGTAACTTTCGTTATTATTCAAATTGCCAATAAGTGCTTTTTGCTTGAGAATTTTTTGGACGAAATGCCATTAAGAAAAATGATTTAATTTCAATTACATAAATTTTGTTAAATTGGAAAATATTCGTTGCTTTTGTTTATTTATTTTTCTTTGCGAGATGTAACTTTCGTTATTATTGGAATTGTCAGCGAGTTCTTTTAGCTTGAGAATTTTTTCGACAAATTGCCATTGAGAAAAATGATTTAATTTCAATTACATAAATTTTGTTAAATCGGAAAATATTCGTTGATTTTGTTTATTTATTTTTCTTTGCGAGATGTAACTTTCGTTATTATTCAAATTGCCAACGAGTTCTTTTTGCTTGAGAATTTTGTGGACAAATTGCCATTGAGAAAAATGATTTAATTTCAATTACATAAATTTTGTTAAATCAGAAAATATTCGTTGATTTTGTTTATTTATTTTTCTTTGCAAGGTGTAAGAGTTGGGGATGATCAATGAAGAATATTAGAAAATTTATAATGTTGAACTTACCGCCCCAACAGGAATGTCCGTAGCTGATGCAAGAGCCTGAAAATAAATTAGTGCGAGATAAGTTAGTAAACAAATCTTCGCTAAATGAAGCAATTGTTTAACGCGACAAAAGCACGTTCGTGTTAATGATAATCACGATGACGTTCGTAGATTGTAGCGTTTCCCTGCAATCCCTGGTCGTTTGTCGAAAATATACTTTTATCAACCACGTTGCCATTTGCCAGTTAATGAAATTTAATGAATCGTCTTCATTAGCGTTAATTTCTTTGTTACATAGAAGAAGTTCACAGACAGTCGAGTTGCTTGGTACATCCTCAGAATAAGATACTCTACACCTTCAAGGACTCAACCGCATTCAAAGGACCTGAGAGTGCTTTTCCTTCTGCCTCGTCTCACTTATTCCTGCGTCTTTTGTTCCAATCGTACGTCAATGAACACTTTTTTTTCGTCAAGCTCTTACGACCCACGTACTAACGTCGAGTGTTTCGACTGTTCTTTTTTCATATAACGAAGTATCCTTTGGGACATTAAATCTAATTTTTTAAAATAGACTTGACGTGTCATCTTTTAATTGTTGTTAAAAATAAACGATAAAGAGCTGTAATTTGTTTTAGTTGCAACTGACAGAAATAAACTCTTTTATTTTATCGTTCGTTATCTCGTTGAAGTGCTTCCATTTCCAAACGACCGACGCTTCGTGTCACGCGTGGGTTTTTTTTTGGAATTGGTCGTTTCGGAGTTCTTGAAATGTTTATTGGCACCCCGTTGTGTCGAAGCGGGTGAAAAACACCTTTCCCATAGTTCCCACGTAAATTTTTCAATCCTCCCGTTCTCGGCAGTAAAATAGTTTTTTCTTTTTAATCACAAAAGTTCAAAATTTTATTTTTTGCACCTTCGAGGAAGAAAAGTAATTGTTGAAAGTTCGTTATCTGCCAGAGCGTAAATCTCATGGCTCAAAAATACAACGCATATACTGGGAGATATATAGATATAATCCGTATCGCGTATATGGGCCGTTCCATGCTAAATAGACGAGGTCGCGATCCTCGTAATTTTTGTTTCCTTCAATATTTTTCAACACAACGCGAAATATTGAATAAACAAATTTCCTACAAATTTTCAATAATTCCAAAAATTTTGAAAAATTATGAGAAATATATAAATTATTATATATTATTATATAATTATTAAATTAACGATAATTTTGAGAAATTATTAACCAAAAATATTAAAACTTTTGAATTTCGAAGGTTTCGAACTGTTATCTCGTATCGATTTATAGCGCGGCGGATTTATAGCTTTCAATATTTTTCAAAAACACCGCGAAATATCGCATAAACAAATTTCCTACAAATTTTCAATAATTTCAAAAATTTTTAAAAATTATGAGAAATATATAATAATATATTTATCTCATTATATAATTATATACTTTTTAAATTAACAATAATTTTGAGAAATTATTAACCAAAAATATACAAACTTTTGAATTTCGAAGTTTTCGAACTGTTATCTCGTATCGATTTATAGCGCGGCAAGAGGAAAACAAATTAGGGTCGCGACATTTCCGGTTTGACTTCGAGCATCTCGCGTATAGTGCATCGCGCTACGAGTGCAATAAATAAATAAATGTATGTTGATCATATGACCGATATCATACGATATACAGTCAAATCGTGAAATATGAGGTATAAATTCTAGTTCGTCCATCTTATTTACGAGGCTAAGAATGAGACAGTCGAGAATATATACCGCATGGGAATTGGATGCGTTATTGACTCCGCACTGTGCTGAGTTCGCACTACGACGCAAATTCCAATGTTTTATATTCACCGGTCACGTCATATCTTCATTACGTACAAACAAGCCGTCGTAAACACGGTGGGTTATTTTTTGTATAAAAGCCGCCCCGTCGTTTTATAAACGCGTAGTCGTTATATCGGCGATTCCATCCAACTTCTCCTTCGACCTTTGGAAACAAACTTTTCCCGGATTTCGGATAAAATCCTGCCAATTATCTAATGGCAAAGGACGAACCTTTTGCCCCTTTATTCCTTTTCCTCGATCGAAAGTAATATTTCGTTTTCCTCTTTCGTTTGAACTCGATACATCTAGGTGTTGACAATTTACCGCGTAGGCGAGGTGTACCGAGTGTAAAAGGACAATCGTATTTTGCGTCCTTAAACTCTAAACTGTGCGAAGTGACTGGGGAAAGAGCGGTAAGAGGCGATACGAAAATAACAAAATGTAGAAAAAGTAAAAATGATTTACTTCTTCTTTGAAGAACGTAATGAAAACGTTTAACAAAGTGATTAGATTTGTTACTTCTTTTCTTTAAAGCGAGAATCGAGCTAACGAGCTAGATCTATCGGAGACATGAAATTTTCCAATAAATTGACGAGTTAATTGTGTCCTTTGAGTGACAACTCCTGTCATAGTTTCATATGACCTTCATCAAAATTTAATTTCCGGTGAGTTGGTTATTGGACAATTCGTGGAATTGCGTTGAGGATTTCTAAGTCTAAAGGTGAATATGATCGGTACAAATTTTGTGGAGAATGCTTTATAGTTTAAACGTTAAGAGGAAGCGAGTGTTACGACGTCAGATATGGTTTATTAAATGTAGCATCAATTTATGAATACCCGGTATTCTCGTATGCGAACTATATTCGACGTTATAACGGAAATGAAACGGCTGTTTTTCACTTTATTTGTAGCCTGCGGCAAAACACTTCCGGAATATCGATGGAAGAAAAAAGAATTCAATAGTCGGTGATGTGGACCAATATCGATGATGCTGCGGTATTTTTTCATCGAATGCGTTTCAGCTTTATTTCATTCGCCCTTCTCACGCCGAACATTGCGAGGATTTCTTTGCTGAACAATTTATCTTTCTTTCTGTTCACGTATTAACTTTCTTTTTCTATAAAGTGTGAAATTGAACAATCCTCCTTAATTATTCTCATTTTTAAAAGTGTTTTGTGATAAAAAAAATCTCTGATAAACCCGTAACACAAATGCGTATAAAATATTCGTCGATATGTGTCTCGATTGCATAAAAGAAAAATAATATCGACCCCGAGTTTTTGTACATAAATTATTATTATTCGGTCTAATGAGCTTCAGCTTATTACAGGCTTTTATCGATAATTGATCATTTTTTAATAAGAATCTTGTCTCCTTTTTATAAAAAGTTTATTTTTCTATAAAATTTGAAATGGGACAATCTCCTTAATCATTCTCATTTTTAAAAGCGTTTCGCGATAAAAAATCTCTGATAAACCCGTAAGACATATATGCGTATAAAATATTCGCAGAGGTGTCACAATTTCATAAAAGAAAAATAATATCGACTCCGAATTTTCGTACATAAATTATTATTATTCGTTGGAACGAGCTTGAGTCCATTACCGATTTTTATCGATAGTTGGTAATTTTTTAATAAGAATCTTGTACTCCTTTTTATGAAAAGTTTCTTTTTCTATAAAATGCGAAACAGAATCTCTGATAAACCTGTAATACCCATCCGTATAAAATATTCGCAGAGGTGTCACAATTCCATAAAAGAAAAATAATATCGTCTCTTAGTTTTCGTACATAAATTATTATCATTCGTTCAAACGAGCTCAAGCCTATTACAGGTTTTTATCGATAATTGATCATTTTTTAATGGGAACCTTGTCTCTTTTTTATAAAAAGTTTATTTTTCTATAAAATTTGAAATGGAACAATCTTCTTAACCATTCTCATTTTTAAAAGTGTTTCGCGATAAAAAATCTCTGATAAACCTGTAATACCCATCCGTATAAAATATTCGCCGATGTGTCTCGATTGCACAAAAGAAAAATAATATCGACTCCGAGTTTTCGTACATAAATTATTATTATTCGTTCGAACGAGCTTGAGCCCATTACCGATTTTTATCGATAGTTGGTAATTTTTTAATGAGAATCTTGTACTCCTTTTTATATGTAGTTTCAGAGAATATATCGAGACGTCGTTAACGAAGAATATATCGTTTTATCGAATTCTCGAGCGATTCATGACCGGAGTGAAAAGGAACGAGTGTGGAAAGGTCGTGAAGTGGTAGAAACGATTGCTAATAGTTTCCGTGGCTGTGCGAACTCGTTTCCGCAAATTCCCAACGGATGCCCGATTGATCGTATCCCAAAAGATACGATCATCTTTGTAAAGTGTTATAGAAAATAATATTTGTTGGATTTTTATATATTACATTTTTCTTGTTCCCATGTTCTCCGTTCTATTTCCGGTGATAACGCGTTTATGATTTGATCGTAGGAAATGGTACGCATTTAATATAAATTTTATATACGAAACGGGAAAAGCTTGCAAATTGCAACTTGAAACAAAATTCAACCGTTTTTACACAAAAGTATTTCGAATTTCCGGAGGATGAAAGTGATTTTATGAAATATTTTCGAAACAAAAATTTGCACAGTTTTTCTTTTAATTGTATTTTGGTTCTCTTTCTTCGTATAACTTACCTGCCGCAGATCCGATCAACGAGACGATCAGCAAAAGAGCGAAGAATCGGTTTGCGCCCGTTGGAGCACGGAAGTACCTCATGGTGACTGTCTCGTCGACTTTCTTCATCTTCTTTTCCATTCCTGCGTGATGCATCCAAGCTGAATAAATCAAAAGAGAATATTTCATTAGTTTGTCAATTTCTCAAAACATTCTCCAGTTAAATCTGCATTTTCTCCATCGTATTTTTGTAATCGTATGGAGGCTCAAGGCGGGTAGAAAAATGATAATTTTGCAACGTCGATTCGATCGTTATCGACGTTTCGTAAGTTTGTGCCACTCGTTGCCCTCTTTAGTTGATCTATCGGCGCTCATTATTGTTATCCTCGTCGTAAACGTAGCGGGCACTTTGCATAAAAGCCATTAATATCGTCAAGATCGTACTGGCGTGTAAATGAATTACTACAATGAGGCGTGTTCGGACATCGTCGAATCGCATGTGGGTCGAAAGCTTCACATGGGATGCTAATTATTTCTGCAATGGCGCGTATTCTACGCCGACGATAATTGAATTATTACAGTCCAGTATCAAGGAACGGAACATGGATGATAAAATAATTGAACGCGACGGTTGTAATAAGAAACAAAAACTGCGAAAATCGGAAATAAACGAAAAAATTAGAAAAAAGACAAATATTATCAAACTAAAAATCTAAAAAGTCGAAAATACGAGTTTCAACAAAATATTCTTACAGTTTTCTCGCACTAAGAAAATGTTAAACGATCGATTGATAAATCCTTGTTTCAAAAAAAGGAGCGCGCACTTCGAATTCCATAAACGCCCACCACGTATCGAGATAAATATACCGTTGAAATTCCTCGATTGATTCGCACTTTCCTCCAATTCAAAAAGTGACTCTCCTCGTTGTTTATTTTCTCTCCTCAACTTTTTTCAACACTTGGTGCAATCGAGAGACAGAAATCACCGTGAGCTTTTTTCTCTCTCGAATTACGTGACAATTTTTTGCTTCTTTTGTAAATCGTGGACAAAGAGCGTCGATGGACACCGCGATGGAGTTTTGCAACGTTTAACGAGAGATTGTTGAAATCGCCAAAATATCGCTAACTGGATGAGACACGAACATAGAAAGCTTCCTGAGCACACCTGGGGGCAAGCCGTGAGAGTGAGCAGGGGAAAGCTTCATAGACGGCTTTATAGGCGGCACAGCGTGGTGGGGAAAGTCAAGCGCGCGACGCGCTTCCTGTTCTATATAGGTATGGATATACGGTCGAGTTTACCGTATATCCTGTGCAGTATTTTTTTTTAATTTCCTCATTCTTCTATATAAAAAGCAATAAGTAACTGCAAATACTTGTCCATTTTTACTTAATTATTAAATATGTATTTTTAGAAATGTATAAGCAAGATAATTTCTTGAACAAGATGAAACCATTTTCGATAATTCCGCGAACATTTGTCTAGATTGTTATAAATAGAAAGTTTGTAAAGTCTGCGTTAGAGCGTGCGTTACTTCTCGTAACATCTGCAAACGACAAGTCGTGAAATTCGAGTTTGGACAATTATTTCCCACAATCCATTTCGCTCATATTCACGAGAGTAGAAAAATATTGAAAAACCTCGGATTTGGGAGTTATTTTATCGAGAAAAGCAATCCGGCAGTGGTCAGGGTCAATTAAAGTCAGACAAATACATTTATGTAATCTCGTTTTCAAAGGCTCGATTTTTTTTCATACGTACATTTTTTCAGGCAAAAATTCTCGGTATGCAGCATCTAGTAACTGCACAAATTTTTATCTAAATCTGATGAAAACTTACAGAGCGTATAGAATTTCGATCGATAAGTAGTTAAGATCAGTATTGGTCAGACACTCGCTTTACGTCTTAATTCGATGAAATAAAGGGCAGTTTTATATAGTCGGTCCTGGCTTTTGTTCAAGCTATGGCGGGCCACATATATATCTCCACCCTAGCATGGATCCACACATAGATATTCAAGTATATACAATAGATAGGACCGGCACGAGCCACCTGTTTGATCCATATGGCTGTATGACCCGGTGATCCTCAATCTACCTCCTTTTTGTCGATCCCTGGCTGTCCATCTCCATCACACATCGAATTCCACAGCTACTGTGAAAAATTGACTACGACAATTCACAAAAATATCAAATTCGAGAAAAAAAAAACATAAAAAATTCAATTATGTAACGAATCCATCTCTTCGGAATTAATTATTTTTTCTAATATCATCGAGACAATGTCTATTAAAATGTTGGACAAATATTGTTATCTTCGCAAAAAAAATTCCTTCAATCATATTATGATTCAATTATGACTCCTCCGAGACACGTATTTCCTTTCAAAATTGCCTGTATATACGCACCGAGTGAGCTCAATATATCAGTGAGCTTCCAAGATAGGCGGCTGGCACCCTTATATTAATAAGTTGTGGTACAGCGTCGAGGTAAGATACCTACAAGGCGCACAGCCTTCGTGTTCTCATAGCGCTCTGCGTCTTCACTTCGCGATTATGCGGAAGACCCCAAGAATTTGATTACCTCGCAGCTTACAGCCTAATATATTCGGATGTAAATAATTCAGTATAACCACGGATCGTACCTGTGGCTCTCTTTTGCAATGTAACAGTGAGCAACCTCGACGTCTAATCAGACGTCTTTGACATCGTAAACCTACCTGTTATGCTTATCATTCTCGATATTAACATAGGTATTTGTGTATACAGGACATTCCGTGTAAATTCGCGACACTTCTTCTTCAATGACACAAAACTCAAGGAAACTAAATCATCGTTAAATTTTTCTACACCATACGTTACAATTATTAAACTTTTACTTAATAAAATCATCAATTTCTAACTGAAATTCAACAAATTGTCTCACTTTATTACAATTTATTATTACAATCCTGTACGAAATTCTTCAGTAACGATTATTTTGTATCATCGATCACACCTGACAAGATATCGTAATATTTTTATTTTGTTTTCAACGTCACGAGTCGGATTTCGTGAAAAAGATGTCTTATTATAGAAGAATGTGTTAGCCAGTAGGAAGATCGCGATTGCCAGATGTACACAACTTCCCGTGGGAGAACTGGCGTCGTTGTCGGATAAGTAAGGCCATGTGAAGGTCTGTTTCCGGTGGTCACGTATCGTTACTTCTCGTACCTGAAACATATTGGTGACATTGCAACTGGGAGGATCGGGGAGGCTGGTAAAGGATGATTCCTCGTGTACTCTTGTGGGATAACGGTTGTATGATGTAGCTACACGAGTGTGTGTCCTAGAGCGCACGTGCCCGTGACATAATGGAAATTGTTCCACGTAGAAGCTGATTATCTTGAAAAATCTTGGTACACGCTGTTACGGAAGGTTGATGGGAGATCCTGAGATGATCCAATCGACTGTGGCCCGATGACAAGCTCGGTATCGATACTGTGGCCTAGATCCTCTTCCGAGAACAAAATAACTCTTCGATTATCCCGCGTGCTATTACCGCAGTAGTTTTTTTTAGCAGGATCGTCGATTGTAATTTTGTTAATATTATTAATCGTCCCTCATTTTAAAAATGCATTCGAAGGAATTAGCTCAATCAAAAATTGATTCGAATCAAACGAAATCCTGAAACGAGATTACGTTTTCAGGTAAGTAATATCCTCGAGTATTAATCTCATTAATTTTATAATCAATCAACGAGATTTCATACTTAATTATTCACGATAAATATTGTCCGAGTGGATGGCTCGTTGACCCTGTTGGTCGGAACTTGTCGAGTGGCTTGTGTACGGAAACTGTTGTCCTACACGATATTTCCATGACGAAGAGAGACGTTAATTCGCTACTTCGAGCAGATCGATAGACGCACCTTTGGGTTTTCAGAATGAAGGTGGTCGAGTCGATACGACGAAACTCTGATCGACGGTTGGAGAAGGGCGGATCGAAACGATCCCGTTGTAGGTTCGTTTTGTTCCATGTATCGTCGAGCTAATGTTACAGAACCTTGTTTGAACGAGAACAGTGAGCTCTTGGTGCGAATCTCAGGTTGGAGGGTTGACACCAAGTCGAATGTCGAGAGAGGGTGAGAGAGTCGAGTTCGATGAAGTCGTAAAACCTAAGTCATCGAGAAGACTGGGGACACCCAGGTCTTGGAAAAAATCTTCAATTACTCGTAGCTTCGAGATAAATCGAATTGTCAATAAAAAAACAACTCGGTCTATAGACAGCCTGTTGTACGCTCATAAAAACATAGATATATATACGTTTGTATTTCGGAATTCAATTCTACCGGAAATTTGTCTTATCGCGTATTAAAAAAAAAAAAAACAATGATACATTTCACGTATGACTTATCGAACAAGAATTCGATCGAGCATCGAGATCATTGCCTCGACTTATTACCAAGGTTTTCTCGTTCTTTTACTTCACTTCCACCAAAACTCTATATTTATATTGACACTCGCTTATCGATAATTTTGTATCCATGCACAGTGAATTAAGTAATCCACAATAGATTCCTATTCTTATCGATTTATCAAAGTCACCTAACCGATAAAAAAGAATTTGACACCATTGATAATTAGATAGTGCGATAACGACTCGTACGACTCGCGATTAAAATATCTCGCGCGCAATGCGACCCAAAATCTCGTGACTTTATCAAATTGCGCACAAGCCTCGTTTCCTTTTTTCTGATTTTTTTTTTCACCCACTCTCATCTCGTCTCTATTGCGATGCTCATTTTAATTTCTCGATGCTTTATTTATAGTCGCGAGAGGGAAACGTCGTTATATCTGCTTATAAACGTTGCCGTACCGAAGGATCGTTGGGACGTGAAGCGCGCGTCATACTTCGCCATGGGCCATTTAATCCAGAACCAAATATCCCCAGAATCGCAATAAAAGAAATAAACATTCAGTATAGCGTTGGCGTGATTCATTCAGACTGGCGTTGCCGTCCGGTTGTGTGTTTTGCATCGTTGCACTTGGCGCCCTCGATGGGATAATTGACTTCCCACGCGTTAGTTTAAATCAACAATTGAAACTCATTGTTTTCGTAATATTTGCCGATCTTTTTTTCCGCCCCTTTTCATAGAAATAGAAAAAAAACAAGTCAACGGTTTATAAAATTGTTGCAGAAAGATAGTCGAGCTGGAAATCGTACGTTTTTTGTTTTCGTGCGATAGCGTCGAAATAAAGATTATTTTTGTTTTTCAATTGTTCGATGAAACGATCGATAAAGGAACAATTAATCTGCGAAATGTCGTATGAAATTAAGATTTATTATTTATAGAAAATATTTTACATTTTATACATATATATATATATATATACATTCGGGCAAGCTACATCGACATTTACAATTTTGTACAAACGATTTTTATATTTCTTTCCGTCGAAAACAGAAATATAAAATCAAAATTTCTCCCTACCCAATTCTCCATGAATTCTTGTCGGTTCTCACTCTTGTCATAATTTTATAATCACAATACTCAAACTTCACAATTATTTACTAAATTTAACGAACAGCTACTTTACAAAAAGAACGAAAACAAAGAGAAATTAACGAAAAACGATTTTAAAAAAAGTGTCATTTTCCCTTGGCGTATGGCGAAGCGGACTTCGTCGCGAGGAAATATTTTCCTGAGTAGGTAAAGTCAATGACCGATCCGCCCATGAGCGCGTTCTTTTTGCCATTGCAACGTCCGGATAAGTAATTTGGGAAGGAATCGCAGGATCGTCCATGGAAGCCCATAACGGTATTTATCGATTCGGCGAAGAATTTGTACGAGCGAGCATGCGAGCATGCACCACCAACGTCTATGATACAACCGACTTGTTTAGAACCACCGTTTGGATAAAAGTCCGAATGACCAATGGCTTCGAGATAGCCGAGAAGTCCGGCGTTAGTGTGAATAATCTGAACGTGATTAGCGTCCAGATACGAGATGCGAGCGCCTGGACCAGCAAAAACGAAGAATGGAAGGGCTGGATCCAAACCTGTAGAAAAAATCAACGATAATCGTCAACGCTCAAAAAAAAAACCAGGAAACAACAAAATTTGGTTCAACTAAAAAATATCCAGACGACGTACCAACTACCAGATTAATGGTACCCTTGGCGTAATAACCAGCTAGTCCCATAACGTGAGCTCCGAGCGAGTGTCCAACCAGGGTAGTTTTGACAGTGTCCAATTTCGCGTGTTCTTCCAGAAAATTGATCATTCGAGCGACCTGCTTGCCCACCATGATGACCCGTTTGCTTGCCCATATGTAAGGTCTCATGGTGATCTTGCTCCAGTCAACGACGATAACGTTGAAGTCATCGTTGAGAAGATAAGCTACGTGAGGATAAAAAGAAAGAAACAAAGTTATTACAAACGCCTTGTTAAAAATCAAGTGTTTTCTTTCTGTCAAATTAATTTACCATCGCGAATGAGAGTGCAAGCGGGACTCATAGCGCTGTTGACCCAGCCGTGAGTGATGAAGTGCGTCGGTTTTTCAGCATTGAAGTTACTCGCAGCGAGAGCCTCCCTGTCGTTTAGCCAGAGGGGTTGATAATCGACAGGATTTTTTCGCGTGTAGAGACGGAAGAAAACACGATCATCGAGATTTTTCCTCGTCTCGTACGTCGACTCGTGCCTCGCGACGTCTTCGTGCATTGTGACCTCCACCAGTTTTCCATCGTCGTTTTCCACCATTAAGCCTTGCGTGAAAGCCGCAACCTCGTTCGCGAGTCGCAACGTATCTTCTTCCTCGAAATGTTCATCGTGATGATCGATCAAATTCTCGACGAAGTTATCATGATTTTTGGTCCTTATCGGATCTGCCCCGGCGAGAAGTCCTGTTTGTGAAAATCAATCGATGAATATCAAATTTTTCTCGTATGATTCACTCAATGAAGTAACGATTTTCCCCGATCGATTCGTCGTTTCGTCAATAATCGATCATCGCTGTTACGACTTACCGAAGGTGGCGCAGACAAGCAAGGAACAGACCGATACTTGGATCCTCATGATTCGAGAACGAGTGTATGCTACGATTGCCCAAACGACGTCAGTTTATAAAGCCATCGGGCGAAGACCTAGCTCCCGTTTGTGATTGAAGAGCTCGATCGAGTTACGCGATAAGATTAGATCAACATATCTTCTCGCATGCGCATGATTTTTTAGAGTAATCGGCACAGGCCTACGGCGATTATTCTCGAGCGATCGTTCGGGAGACTTTGCAAAAATAATACAAAAAAAAAACAAAACGATATAAATAAACACGTATGAATCTTTCTCGATTGTGCGATCGCTCTAATTAGAAAATGAATAATTTTGTCACTGCGCGTAATCGATAACTGTCGTTATCTCCTCGCGTATATGTTATGAAATGTTAATTGATTCTCGTTGTTACGAGATAAAGTGTGAGATAGTTTCGTGAATCGACGCTTCTACGACGTTTCATTGATTCGCGTCGCTCGAATCTCGACGTTTTTATTGCCGATGTCATTCGATACTTCACATTGATTAATTTATCAAACTCTTCAACGCTGCACCTCGTTCATCGCCGAGAAAGATCGGAAAGTAGAGAAACCCCGAGAGAAAAAAAATTGTGTGTTGTGACAATTTATTTATAAAAAATCGTCAATTATCCACGTGTCGCTTGAAAGATAAGAAATTGTATAACTATGATACTTCCCAACTCGAGTGGATGATAAGATTGATTATTTTGTATAGTCCTCGAGAAATAGAATTTTGCCAATGATTATCGCGTTAATAGTTATCTATTCGTGAACTTACGTTTCTACGATCTAAGGAATGTGAGCATTTTGCGCGTATACAATTATCGTACGATCGGAAGAAATATCTTTCGATGATTATAAGATCGCTTGCACTCGTGTTGCGAAAGTGTGTTTTTCTTCTCCTCTTTTTTGTTCTGATATTTTTGATTGCTTACAATCACGATAAAAACATTGTTTTCGATCAAACACGACAAATTTAAATACTCCAAGTACATACCTCGAAAAAATAATTTTAATTAAATTGATTTTTAATTAAATTGGCACGTTCGTAATTACGTGATCGAGATATCGGTAAAATATCGGTAAAATATCGAGCGACGTTCATACGCTGAAATAAAATATATCTGTAGGCTAGTGTCCGACGACGATGAGATAACAAACAAAATGTTAAATTGAACGAGATATAAATAAATGAAAATAATTGTTCGACGTGGGAAAGTCGTATAAAGGGGCGAGTAGTGTTGGCGATCGGTACGAGTAACAATAGCTCGGTCGAGTTGCGCGTCGTTCGTGTTCTCCAGTTAGCTGGATCGAGTATTTTCAGTTACAAAGGTCCGTCAATACGTAAACCGTATGGTTTCTAATTCGCCCGGCTTAAACTTCCGGTCAAAGGATGACGATTTGTCAAATTTTGAAAGGTCGATACGAATAGTTCACACGAGAATTGTCGATTTTTCCACCGTCGATCCGACACGTTTGGTAATTAAACCTCGACAATCGCGATACACTCGGGTACATTTTATAATTGCTCTTGTTCAATATCGTGCGTAGGAGGTAGCCGTAGTAAATCACAAAATTTATAACAAAACTCGCCCTTCCGACAATCTCGAATCATCGCCCAAGGTCTCGTTTATATAGTTTAAAAATTAATTGACGAATAAAAATTGTCAAATTTCTTTTTACCCACCCGAAAAAAACTACCCTCCATAATGAATTTTTATTTTTTTCCCACCCTCGGTGGAGAAATATTTCTTCTCGGGTTTTTTTCTTCTCGTAAGACCAAGGAATCATTAAAAATTTATTCTTTTCAGGACACAATTTATCCGCCCCCGGGTCGTTCTTATACGCGATAGACATACGCGTGCGTACCGGAAGCGTCGATGAAGATTTCGTGTTAAGGAACGAACGTTGCATTTTATGAACTTTCGTATGAAATTCGCGTTGGAACGTGCCTCAGGTAGAAAGCATTTCAAGAACGAGCGTCTTCGAGTTGAGAAATTACGGGTTATTTTTGTTTGCTCTCCATTCCTAGAATTATTCATACTTAGGGGATGCGCATAACGTTAGTGTACTTTTCTCATTGGTTTGAGACACCTCCAGAGAGCGAGAGAGAGAATGAGAGAAGGGAAGAGAGAGAGAGAGAGACCACCGCATAGATGCGTCGGGAATAAAGTTCGTAGAGTGAAGAATGATGTCTCGCATCAGTAGAGCTTATTATTGTTCGCTCCTGCGAACGTTGCACGGGATGAATGTGAAAATGGTTTTCAACATCTCGCTGGCCATGAGACTGCGCTCCACGTCGATATTTTTCCGCTCCCATTAGCATTAAAAAACAGAATAAAATATTTTTAAAAAATATATATTTCTCTACATCGATATCAAATTAATATTATCAGTTGAATAAATTCGTCATTATCTAAAGAAAATTGACATTTTTTTAGATTTTTTTTCTTTTCTATAAATTCGATCGATCGTCGCCAAGGGTTGAAAATAGGACGAGACTAAACGAACCGTTGGTAACAAATTTTCCAACGACTGGACTGGAAGATTTCCCTTCGAGGACCGATAACCGTTCTGCCTTATCCCATGACGAAAATTCAGGTAAAAAACTCCCTGGATGAAAACTACCAACTACAGATACGATTTTTCTTTTCTCCCTTCTTGCGTTTCTCCCTTGCCGATTGCGCGATAAGACGTAATCGCATTGTCGAAGAAAAACGATCTATCTCGATTAATTTCTCTATCTCGAATGAACTTTGTTACAAGATTTGTGTATCTCGCCGAATAAACGATGTTAAATTGTTGTTCCTGAAAAGACGATGCTTTGTCAGATAAATACAAATAACGATAATCGTCTGGAACCGTCTGCACCCATGTACCCGTTGCGTACGGAATTTACTTTTCACTGTCAAATATAGAACGTTCCATATCTTCGACGAAAACGAAACTCGTCGATGCAATCTCACCGTCGCTTGTCTAACTTCCTATCGCATTGTTTTATTCGTATTATTAACACTTGCGATTTATCGTACGTGACAAATGTTCGTGCCGTCATCCTTACCGATTCCTTTCGGCGATATGCAACGAAAAGCAAAAGAATTTGCGAATGTTTAGGCAATAAGATGAGATCGAGCGATTCGTTATTTTGCTGTGTTATCTTGTACGATATTGGTTCAGATCGCGATGATAACATGGCGTCGCGCGACGGGTAGATCGGCCAATCAGGCTGCGGATAAAAAAGAAAAAAAGAATGTAAGAGTAAAGAGGACCGGCGGGTGGGGTGGGGGTGGGGGATGTTGACATATACTTTATGCGGCACGACTTTAGTTCTCATCGTTGTTTCAATTAGTCTTCGTTAACCCGTGTGACCCCCCCCCCCCCCTTCTTCTGTCTCACTCGTTCGTTTTCCTCGTATCGCCACCTGACGCTAACTTCTCGCAACTTTGAGTCTATAAGCCACAAATTCCTTCTCGTTGAGCATCTATGGCTATTGTGTTTCGTTACAATCGTGGTTTCTCAATTGTTGCCTCCTACTTCGAGACGATTCGACGATTCTCGTCGATGTAAAATAACATTTTTGTTTAGAATTGTATTTTTAATTACGAGGAAAATTTGTCGAACGGAAATACAGTTTTGAATTTAAAAAGTGTTTAAATTTTAAAGTATATCTAAGTTTTTCCTTCCGTTGGGTAGGATTTTTTAATTCGATTGAAATTGAATTTGTATATCACATTTATCTCGACCGATATATCTCTCCCTCGCGTCTCGCGATTTGTTTCCGTACCATCTCTCTTATATTCGCGTTCCCCTTCATTTTTCTCTTACGTCGCGCTTATATTTTCCCCGCGAGCATAGCTCTTCTTCGCGTCTTCTGTCTTTTCGCGTATTATGGGGGAAAATGCGAGACGGGGTGAGAGAGTGAGAGAGAGAGAAAGACAACGACCAATCCTCGAGGGAATACAACACAGCCGTTCCAAGCACGGTTAAATAAATATTACTTTATCCTTGTTTCCCTTCCGTTGTACATATATATATAATACACATACGTCTATATTTCACTGCGTTTCCTGAGGTAGAAGCACATCTCACCCTTTCGAAAAAAAAAACGAGAGGGAGCGAGAGTGTGAGATGTAAGAAAAGCTCCTTGAATACGAGCGCCTTCGACGAGCAACCAGCCCATCGCACGCACGAGCAAAAGTCCGCCTTCATCCCTCCGGGGACTCTTACCCTCTTACCTCATTCGCACGTACTCGAACCATGTATTACTAGTTCCCGCGCGATCTTGTCGGGATTCTCTCCCGTTAATCATCGTACGCCTCCCTCCCACTACACATTCTCCAAACTCGATGTAACGTCGGAATGATCGAAATCTAAATCCTCCGGAGAATTATTTACATTTAACGATTCGCGGAGTGGAGCGAGAGATAAATAGAGAGAGAGAGAGAGGGAGAGAGAGAGAGAGAGAGAGAGAGAGAGAGAGAGAGAGAGAGAGAGAGAGAGAGAGAGAGAGAGAGAGAGAGAGAGAGTGGGAGAGAGTGGAGAGTTGTAAAACATATTTTCGCTTTTTTAAATTCTCATTGTTTTCTTCTTTTACGAACGATAAAATATAAACAGGATTTTATTAATAAATTTCGTTTCATTAAAATCCACGAAAAATAAGAATTTTATGACGAAAACGATATTTATACAATGAACAATATTTATTGTCAGTTGCAAGAGGTTAACCGAATTTCGCAAGGTCGAACGAAGAATCGAGCACGACCTTGATTTCGATACAAAATAATATTTCAACCGATACGAGAATGAAAGTTGTGAAGCTTGCAATTTTGTTCTTTAGTATATCGCGTTAAAGCGTATCCCTTATATATATTTAGCGGGTTGTTCGAGGTTGGGCGCGGAGAGGACTCGAGTGATAAAGCTCGAAAGAAGCGGAGCCGAATCGTGTGCGCAGCCCCTTTTAAGATGTGCTTCTGTCCCGGTGAGTAGCTGGTAGGGGTAGTTAAGGGGATGAAAAGGGGACGGGTGGTAACAGTAGGGAGGAGCTGGGAGGGGGGGGGGGTTGAGACAGGAGGCAAGGGGTAGGTACCACCCGCGTTAACTCTATAAACCTACACTTCAGACATCGGAGATAGTATCGGTCGCGCGAATACGTGACGAGTTCAAAGCGCCGAATACTCGAGATTCCTTACGAGCTTTGTACGCTCCGTTATACGGCCCGGTACCCACCTTGCTTTTCCTTACTCGCGAATACTACGATGAACGTACCGCAAGCTGCGAAGGAAGCTTTCAATTTGGTTTGCCTCCGTATGTGCTTTACGGAGGAACGATACGTTGAAAAAGTCCTCGGCGAAGAATTCGAAAATTATCGTGCCGCCTTGGCACGGGGAGGGCGGGGGGGGGGGGGGGGGGGGTAAACGATTTTTCTGGGAAATTAAATCGACATCAGAATGGTGCAGAGATTTTTATTATTTTTATTGTGAACGGAGATTGCTTTTAGAAAATATTGGAACGATGATTGTTTAAGATTTATGTTGGAGTGATTATAATTTATTTATAGGGATTAATAATAATGATAATTAGATAATTATTGACGTTTATTAATCAGAATTGTATCATTGAACGTAATAATTTTACATAATTGAATATAATTTAATTCGATATTATTAATTATTAAAAATAATAATACCTATTTATTTTAACAATTGCCGGAATGAATTATAATATTGTACGGCATACAAAGAATAATGAGAAATAAAAATAACCAAAATAATAAATAAACGAACAAACTAAATGAATATAAATAATAATAATAATAATAAATAATAATGAGTAGATAATTATTTATCTTTATTAATCAAAATTGTATCATCGAATGTAATAATTTTACACGCTTAAATATAATTTAATTATATATTATTAATTATTAATAATAATAATACCTATTTATTTTAACAATTGTCGGAAGGAATTTATAATATTGTACGATACACAAAAAATAATGAAAAATGAAAATAACGAAAATAATAAATAAACGAACAAACTAAATGAATATAAATAATAATAATAATAATAATAATAATAATAATAATAATAATAATAATAATTAGATAATTATTGATCTTTATTAATCAAAATTGTATCGTCGAATGTAATAATTTTACACGTTTAAATATAATTTAATTACATATTATTAATTATTAAAAATAATAATACCTATTTATTTTAACAATTGTCGGAAGGAATTTATAATATTGTGCGATATACAAAAAAATAATGAAAAATGAAAATAACTAAAATAATAAATAAACGAACAAATTAAACAAATATAAATAAATAGTTATTAACAAATATTATAATTTTTTTTTATCGGAGCGTTCTTCATTGAACGAAACGTAACGTGTATTCCCACCCATGAAAATAAAAAAAATAAAAACTACTCTTAATCCACGATAAATATTTTTCTACAACGATTCTACAATATCGTTCGTAAAAGAAATAAAATAAAACGTAACGTTTACATTTATCGTAGTCGAATACGCGAAACTGTGCTCAAAGCGAAAACGTCCTACGCTCCTCCCTTCGAAATATAAAGAAAAATTTTGTTCCCTGGATCGAAGGCATTTGACAGTGTCTTTATAGTTCTCGAGCGTATTTTCCACGAGACTCGAGACGACCGAAAAGATACGCGATCGGACGAAAAGTGTCGCGAGGGTTGAGACACGTCGCGATTGTCGAGAATATAAAGATATCTTGAGCGAAAAGAAAGAGAAAAGAAAATGAGGGTGGCGAGAGTATCGGGGGTGAAAGAAAAAAATGGAAGAGGGTGGAAGCACGAGAGACGTCGAAGTGCAAGCGATTGCTTAGCTCGCGAAGCAATTTCGTTCGCGATACGAATCTCTCACGGTGTTCGAATTCAAACTCGAGGGAGCCAAAAAAGCACACACCACCGCGGTTTTCAAAGCCAGCGAGGGCGCAGGATATGATCGCGGGGAGGGTGGGCCTTTTTTCTCTCTCTCACTCTCTCTCTCTCTCCCTATATATCCAGCATTATCAGCAGCCGAAGAATTCTCGAGTTTTAGAATTTCGTCCAAGTGCTGAGCTTGCGGCATCGTCGCGCGGACTCGAAACCCCGCGGAGTACAAGGGTGCGAGTGAGAACGATGAGAGCTTCGAGGGAGATGGAACAAGGGCACAAAGCGGGGAGGGACGAGCGTAAAAGGCTTGACAGTTCTACTATCGCTCTCTCTCTCTCTCTCTCTCTCTCGTGCTCTGTCTCTCTTGGTTCGTTCGGGGGTGGCAAGGCCACGGGACACTGGTAGAGATACGAGCCAAACAGGAGCTTCATCGAATGTTCTACTCACGACTATACGAACTCTCCTGCTATATGTGTACGTCGTTGCTTTCGTCAATCTCCTTCCCATCTTTGTCTTTTATGTCAGATATATATATATGTATATTAATACGACATCTGATACAGTTCCTTGGGGCGAAAGATTGCGACAATCGCAAGAAAATGTGCATCGGTTGCGAATTCAAGGTACTCGAACATAAGGATTGTCGCCTTTTTGGATGACAGCGAGTAAAAAGAAAGGACTTGAAACAAACGAAATTGATCTTAGTGAAAAACGAGACGAGATTTTACGTAATATTGACGCTCGTATGGAACTCGAGCGAGAATTAATTTCGTATTATTGAAATCTGCAAGATTAGTAATATTTAATTAAAAATAAAGATTGGAATTTAAAAGGATAGATTAGAATTTAAAAAATTCGATCGATGACGGTACGTCGATATTCAAAATCAATTTCGCTGTATAAAAATCAATGAAATTTGTAATATTGTACAAAAGAAAAAAAATTAAAATTAGAAATAATTGAAATAAAAAAAAATCAAATAATCCGAAAAATAGTTGCGATCGATCAATCACCGATTCATCGATAACGAATTTGTTCCAAAGTTAATTCGACTCCATAAAAAACGATGAAATTTGTAAGAAATTTTCGACCTATTGAAAACTGTAGAAAAAAGATGAATTAATTCGATAAATGTACATTAGATCGATGAATAGATCGACGAGTCAATGACGAACGAGTCATCGATAATATCGGCTAATAATACGTTGGGTAATTATTTGAAGTAATTCGAGATAATTAAATCGAGCTTCGTGGAGAACCGACCGCAGGGAGAGAGCGAATGCACCCATACGGATGCCGTACTCCTAAACGAATGATAATTAAGTCCGCGCAGTACGTACATAGCCGATCATCGAGGTTCGCATACGTCGCATATACACTCGCATACCAATATTATCGGCGTATCGATGTTACGTTATATATATACATTAAGAGTCGATGGTATTACCACATGGACTTTCCCGGAGGTGCAGAGCGTACAAACCACCGTCCAGGTTTGGTGCACAGGGGAAAGGACGGGACACACGGGCCGACTAGTTGCCTCGTTATGACGAATCAGAATCTCCTCTAGCTATATGGATTTTTGACCTGGCGGGCCGCAGACATGCGTAGAATCGAAAGCCTCCCCTGCCAGAGAGAATTCAGCCTCATCTTCGTTGTGATCGTCGTCTTCGTCGTCGTCGTGCACTCGTCGATTATTGCATTGATTATACGAAACTTTCAACGAACTACGATTATTTCGAGTTAATCAGCGTATCTCTACACATGCATGAATAATTATGTATAAAACGTAGGTATATATATATATATATATATGTGTGTGTGTTATTCTCAATGCACATGCTACACTATCCTCTTTCATTCTTCGAACCTCGTCTGCCATCCTCTGCTGGAGCCTGATATGCGCCTCGGGTGTCCCGCTCGTTGCTCGCGAGAGCGACCCTAGGACTCATCCAAGAGGAGAATAATAATAAGGCACTCTCACTACGAGGTACTCTGACGAAGCCTCGTTACAAATTCAGGCACACGAGTCTAACGTTGAATTTTTCCTGATCAAGTAGATACGAAAAACACGAGAAAATCCACCTGGTGGAAATATATTTATATATGGATGTGCGTGTGTCTATATGCATGAAGATCCGATCAATTTTATTCGACGGTGAGGAAAGGTGGAAAACTTTAATTCGTTATACACAAATTTTAGTTTTTCTTCGATGGCTTGAATTAAAAATTAATTCGTTTCTCTACCGAAAAAAAATTAATTCTTTTATTCGAGGGAATTATATTTGTGCTGGAGTTTTCTTATAGAAAGTTATCGATAATATCAAGGAACACGAATAATATTGAGGAAATTAATTAGCGAATCGAGTTGGTTGAAAATATGTAGGATATTTTTCTTCTTTTCTTTTGAAATATTTATTTCTTTATTCTACAACTGGGACGATCGATCGAGCTTAGCTGCATCGTCCTGTATAGAATTGTCGTGTATCGACGATTTAGTGGGAATTAATTAAGGAGTTCGCGACTGACTTACTTAATCTCGTCGAGTGTTGGAAAAACGGAAATAAATAGTAATTACATAATACGATGTTTTTGTTTTTATTTCTTTCTTAATAATTGTTTTTTAATTATTTATTGTCGGAAGACTCGGGTGATTTTTCGCAAGAAAGATTCAAACATATATATATGCATACAGCTATATGCGTTATGTCAGAAGATGTTTATGTTGAAAATGACTAGAATGAGTTGAAGGAGACTGCAGTCAGCGTGGAAAGAATTTCGGTCGGGTATTCGTGAAACGTATCCAGCACAAGAGCTCTTTCGTCTTTTCTAGTCTCCTCCGGCCATTCCAGAATCGTTTTGGCATTACGAGGACTCATGGGAATTCTCCCGTAGGACTCTTCGAGTTTCGTACGTCTCTCTTTCTTTCTCTCACTCTCTTACTCTCGGTCTACCTTTCCTATATCGGCTATGCCACTGCTCGATTGCACGGTCCCAACCTTATCTCAATGAAATATTGGAGCCGGACGAGAGGGTAACGATCATTCGGACGAACACAAAATCTCAACATCGAGCCAAAAAAGATGAGATAAAAAAATAAAAGTATTACCCGAGGGCCTAGACCGAACCTACAATCGGAGTCTTTATTTTTCTTCTTATATATACACATATGTCTGTGTGTGTATGTGTGTGTGTGTGTGTGTGTGTGTGTGTGTGTGCGTGTGCGTGTGTGTGTGTGTATATATAATATTATATTATATTATATCACATAATATAATATTACATTATATTATATCACATAATATAATATTACATTATATTATATCACATAATATAATATTACATTATATTATATCACATAATATAATATTACATTATATTATATCACATAATATTATATTATATTATATTATATTATATTATATTATATTATATTATATTATATTATATTATATTATATTATATTATATTATATTATATTATATTATATTATATTATATTATATTATATTATATTATATTATATTATATTATATTATATTATATTATATTATATTATATTATATTATATTATATTATATTATATTATATTATATTATATTATATTATATTATATTATATTATATTATATTATATTATATTATATTATATTATATTATATTATATTATATTATATTATATTATATTATATTATATTATATTATATTATATTATATTATATTATATTATATTACATTATATTATATTATATTATATTATATTATATTATATTATATTATATTATAATATATTATATTATATTATATTATAATATATTATATTGTATTATATTACATTATATTATATTATACTGTATTATAATATATTGTATTGTATTGTATTATAATATACTATATTCCTTCTGAGAAAGTTTTTGAAATAACTACACCTTTGTTTATTATTGATAAAAACAAGATTTATTCGAACGTTTTAATCGACAGTGAAGATAATAGGATGGTGAAAAATCGTTATCGAGTGAAAATCATATTTTCGAATTGGCGTGTCTAGCGAGAGACTTTAATTTCCTATGCAATGCACAATATCCGCGAGAAGTTGGGGAAATTCGAGCGAAATATGGTAATAAAATATTCTCGTGTCGAGATCCGACAACCCGTGCGGGGATGATAATATACGCTTCGGCATTCGAGTCACGCAACGAACTTCGCTCGAAATCTTTTCTCTTCTATTCTCGATT